>BSBK01007607.1:0-422500 GCA_027943335.1 Chamaecyparis obtusa | reverse complement strand
GACAATTCTTGTACACTCTTGTTCCACATTGAGGCATTTTCCTCCCTAGTATTTTGAATCTTTCCCTCACAAGTTATCCTCTCTCCTATGAATCTTTTAAGAGACTCATCTTACATGTTTGCAAAAGCCTCTCCAAAGGACCTATGACTTCCCATATGCATCTCTAGATTGCCTTCTAGATTAGTTTCATATTGTTCATGATAACTTTTCCTCTCTTCATTAGAATTAATGTCACTTATTTTGATGTTACTGCCACATTCTAACTTACAAAGTAAATCATCAATAGTTGAATCAATGAAAATGATGTAGGAATATCCTTGGGTTCTTGGAAATCTTGCATCAACCAAAAATATTTTATTTCAATTTTATTCATGTTCTTGTTCCTGCTCAGTTCAATTATTGTGTTTTGTTTAACATCCTTCTATGTTGGCTCATTTTCTCTTATGGACCAATTTGGAATTTTCCTTGGCTCATGTTCAATCTTCCTTTGGGTTTGCACTTTGATTTGATTCTTCTTGGTGGAGATCTCTATTATTCCCTTGGGTTTGACCTATTTCTTCATCATATTCTTGGCTAGTTGGAGTTTTTGATCTTGTGAACCTTTTCCTTGGTTTGCGATCCTATTTGGCTCATTGTTCGATGTTCCTTGACTCTTTGTTGACCTCCCTTTTTGTTTGTGCTTCATTCTAAAAATTGGTGGAGGAGTTCTTCATGATTTAGGTCCTAACCTATCTATACATTACATTTTTCTACCTTAGGGACTTTGGTCAATCTTGGCCGACTTGGATTCTCTGTGAACATCTATATATTATTGTACTTATTTCTTATTAAAGTAGCTTGATGGTAGAATAAATTTGATGGATCCACATAAAAGGTTAATCTAGATAGTATCTATAATGAGGTTTGTATGCATGTTATTTAGCCTCCATGTTGTTGGCCAATTATAATTAAATTTTTTGATAATGTGAACACCTAATCTTGAATTCTTTCTACTCCTTATTGTTGCTTCCATTGTGTGACTCTTGTTTCATCATTCAAACATTTCTCATTGAGAATCCTCCTATCGTAGTTGCATCAAGTGGTATCAAAGTGAGTTTTTATTCTCAAGATAGTGATTTTTTGTTCTAGAGATTGCAAAGTCCTATAATTGATTTGTTGTAGGATTACAGAGTGAGGATCTTACCTACAATTATAGAGGACTTGCACGAAGATAGCTCAAATAGAAAATGCTAGAGGTGGAGTGACGAGAGATATAGATCCTACTATGATGAATATGTTGAGATAGATTGTAGGATGATTAGAAGTTGTTGAAACAACCTAGAAAAGAGGTCGACATGTTAAGTATATGTGAGTGAAAAAGAAGAAGAAGAAATAATGGAAGAAGATCAACCTGATCTTGATCAATGAGATTACAGACTATTGAGAGCCCTAACTAGGGTAAATACTAGACCACATTTTAACCCACCAGACTAGGATGGAAAATTGAATTAAGCTTAATTTATTGATTGGATTATAGAGATAGAAAAGTACTTTCATTTTGAGGGCTCAAGTGAAGACAAGAAGGTGAAGTATGCTTGCAAAAAATTGAGAGGTCATGCATCATTGTGAAGGGAACATTTGTGGATAGATAGAAAAACAAGAGGCAAAGAGAAAATAAAATCTTGGGATAGGATTGTGAATAAGTTGAAGGTGAAGTTATTACCTGTAGATTACCAAGTGAATCTATTCTAAAAGTTGTAGAACCTCAAGCAGAAGGCGTCTAGTGTGAAGAAATATACTAATGAATTCTACAAGTTGGGTATCAAATCTAGACATACTAAGGACAATGTTGAATGAGTTGCAATGTATCTTAATTTTTTGAGGATGTCTATAGAGGATGAGATCTATTTAATCAAGTTACATAGTGTAGAAGAAGCTGATGAACTACAACTAATTGAATGTCTTGATGAGCTGAAGGAACAATGATTGGAAATCACTGAGCTATTAAAGTGATTTGTAAGATGGTTAAATCAGTCAATATGCTCTCATTGATGTCAACTATTTTTTACTATACTTATCATGATAGTTACAAACACCTAAACATCTGTAGAAGGAAGAAATGGTGAAGAAATGAGATATCTACATAAGGAAAAGATGGATATGACAAATATGGATAAGGTATACATTGGGTAACTTAGTGATGAGCCTTTGACATTATATTGTTGACTTGAGCATGTTACATTATTATATTATGAAGAAGAGACAGTAATAACTGAGTTAGTTATCACCGACGCATTTAGTATTAACTGAGTATGGAAGAAAATTAAATTCTAGAACAACCGACTAAACTTGCTGAGCTAGAAATTGCTTATGATTTCAAGGTAATGGATGAATTTTGTTATAAGATCCATGGCTGAAAAAATTCATAGATGATCTAAGGGAATAGATCAAAACATGTTATTGACACATCTGATGAGGAAGGTTTAAGAGGCAAAATGGATGATGATGATGATTATGAGGCAAAATCTGATGGCTGATATGAAAACAATTTACTTGTATATTTAAGAGACATGAGTGTCATTGTTGAAACGTGCCGGATGTATTGAGACTGTAGAAGATTTCACATGAAAATATTTTTTTCATGCATTCCTAATCAAACTAGTTACAGACAAAATAGAGCTACAAGTATAACCGAGTGTCATATAATTACATACACTGAGTGAAGTAAGTTGAATGATATGAGGAAGTCAGTTGGTTTATTGATCAGATGAGTTTTATGAGCTTAGCATAGATCTGAATATTTTCAAATCAAGTTGTATTTGAATCAGATCAGAACTGTATTAGTTTAACCATTGATTTAGCAAAATCTCTTAACCGAGTGGACTTAACAGTCTTATTGTATTTCCGTATGACATTTGAGGAATGTTAATTGTTATCTTGTTGACCCCATAGTGAATGCTAGTCAAAAGTTAGTTGTTAGTGATAAATCCTCTAACCAGGTCACACCTAACAGTGTGCATTGTAACCTTTAACAGGGTTGGCTCCTAACCGAGCTCACTTCAGAAAAGAAAAATATTTTGGGTTATCGGTCCTAGGTGGTTTTTCCCTTTGTAGGGTTTCCACATTAAATCATTGTGTTATGTGTTATTTGTTATTATTATTTTACTTTCATACTTTTCATATTATATAATCGGTAATCATAGTTTGGATAATTATTGGTATTTGGTAAATGATCAGAAAGATAGATATTGTATCTTACTGAGTTGCTTGATTTGTTGAATAAGTTTGAAAAAGTACATTTGAGAGTTTGGGACTGTAGGATAACTTATTTAACTAATTCACCCCCCCCCCCCCTCCCCCTTTCACTTATTCTAACAATTGGTATGAGATCATATTGGTTACTTGGAGGAAGTTTCAAGGACTTGAGAAAAAGATCACAAGATGTATAAAAGGGAAGTGCCTAAGCTAAACAAAGATAACTTCACAACATGGCAAAGTAGGATGAGGCTACACATATCTGGAATTGGAGAATCTTCTCTACATCTCCTAGACCATGGCTACTTACAACCGACTATTGGACCTTTGACAGTTGATCAATTGAGAGAAAAACATGAACATAATATAACTATAATAGAGATTGATGTTGCCCTAAACGATGCACAATTTGAGGATGTCAAAGCATGCACTACAATGAAATAAATGTGGGATAAACTTGCACTAGTCTATGGTGGTGATGTGAATGTAATGAGAGCCAGAGATCAAAGCCTAAGAGGTAGATTTGAGGATATGAAGATGAAAGAAGGTGAGAACATCACACAATACTCTAACCAAATCAAAGAGGTAGTCAATGCTATCCGAGGAGAAGGAGGTATTATTTCTAAGGATACTGTGGTAAGTTAAATACTGAGAACTTTATTGCCTATCTATTCTATTAGAATATTTGTTATTCATTAGATGAGATCTACACCTGGAAGCACTCTTACACTTGATAGTCTGATCGGTAATCTAACTACTTTTGAGTTGAATAATTATGATATTAGTGTTGTACTGAGTGTTGAGTCTACTTTTATGTCATCTCTTAAGATTGGTAACTCTAGCAGTAAGCATAACATAAAGAATGAAAGTGATAGTAATACTGAAGATGAGCTTGATGAACTTGAAGCACTTATGGCTAGAAGACTTCAGAAAGGTAAAGTAAGATATAAAGAAAGTTACCTTTAGCTTGTTTTAATTGTAAAGAGATTGGTCATGTTGCTGGTAGATTTCCTAACAGGAAAGAAGAAGATAAAGACAATGACAGATCTAGTGATGGAAAGTTTGGCAAAAGAGATAATAGAGGAAACTGACATTATAATAGAAGAAATAATCAAGACTACAAAGACAAAGGCAAGAAGGCTTGTTACCTTGTTGAAGATGATGATAATGACATCAACATCTACACTAATGAAAATTATGAGGTGGTATTTGTTGCAATGAAGGATGATTCAGAAGAAGAAGAAAGGTATTTAGAAATAGCACTTATATCTAGATGATTATTGATTGAATTATGCCTTGCTTTTATAGATTTTGGAAAGGGTAGGGGGTGTAGTTGAGTTGATCAAGGTTAGGTGAGAGTTGAGTCCATGGTTCCACCTTTGGAGGCCATTTAAATATTTTGTCCTCAAAGCTTGGGACAAGAGGACAAAATGAGTGGACAAGATGTATTCTCCAAGTGAGTGATTGGGATTCGATTTAGGCTTGATCCATGTGAGCCCAATCCTTAAATTCTATTGGTTGATTGAATTTTCCTCCCATTTGGTGGTTGAGGGAAAATATAATATAATTAATTAAATTTAATTAAATTATCTTTAGCCATGTGTACCCCTTGAATGGGAAAATTTGATTTAAATGAACTATGTAATTAATTAGATTAATTACACAATTGATTGATTTATCACACTTTATTCTATTTTAATTGAATTTATGGCTTTTGATTTTTAATTACATTTGATTTATGGCTTAATTTGATTTAATTGCATTGATTTTTGCCTTAATTTCTCACATGATTGTTCTTGTCCAATTTTAGGTGATTACAGGTTGTATTGCATATGCACATGTGCCTAAAGAAGTAAGGAGTAAATTGGACGATAAAAGTGAAAAATGCATATTTATTGGTTATGGTGAACAATCTAAGGCTTACAAGATGTTTAATCCTATAACTAAGAAAGTAATTGTGAGTAGACATGTTATATTCAAAGAAGAAGCTTGGGATGGAAGTATAGACAAGACAATTGTAGGTACTTAAACAATACCGTAAGAGGAAGAAGGAAAAGATCAAGAAAACCAAGAAGATCAATCAAATGAGCAAAGAGGAACACCATCAAGAAGCCTGCAAAGAGATAACACACAAATGGAAGATGATCTTCAGATCCACAAGTAATGAATCAAATCCTACACTTACACAATTGAGATCAAGGTTTAGAAGCAAGAAGACTAGAAGCTTGCAAGATATTTAAGATCAAGGAAATAGTATAAATTTGCAATCTAATTTTTCTCTATTTGCTCAAGATCCTATATATTTTGAAGATGCAATTATAGAAGAATAATGGATTAATGCAATGAATGATGAAATAGAATCTATTGATAAAAATGATACATGGGAACTAGTTGATTTGCCTAAGAATAAAGATTGCATAGGTGTGAACTAGATTTATAAAACTAAGTATAAGGCAAATGGAGAAATTGACAAATATAAGGAAAGATTAGTAGCTAAAGGGTTTGCACAAGAATATGGAGGTGATTATAATGAAACATTTGCACCCGTAGCTAGACTTGATACTGTTAGAATGGTACTAGCTATTGCGGCTCAAAACATTTGGATGGTTTATCAAATGGATGTTAAATCAGCAAGGTCATCCACTTGCCCAGACTCATGGTCTTCATGTTCTGCACTTTCATAAGTGTGGTATAAGAATGCCCAAAGATTTGTTTTGTAGCTATTATGAGTCTCGGTCTTGGGAAGACCTTCAAGTTCAATTAAGGCTTTCTCGCTCAGATCGACAGACTTATGACCTTTTGGTAGCTTCTATTCCACCTTAGCTACTTCATAAGCATGGTATTATGTCTTCCAAGCCTAGTGGAAGGATTGGAAATGGTATCCTTGGACTCCTCTCACTAACTGCACACCCAGTATGAGTTATAGTTGGTTGGTGCCCCATCTATTGATGGTTGACACTCTTAATCTCAAGTAGCATCTAGTTTCTTCCAAGAAGACCTAGAGGTTAAGCTTCACTACCATTTGGTTTGCTATCATAGAGCCCAAGATTACACATTTTTCTTGGTGTGTGCTTTATCAAGGGTTGCCTCTGGGCTCTAGGCTTCAGTACTTGGGAGTCTGTGATCCTTGATGCCCTTTTTTGGTCTCCCAAAGTCTTGTTTGCATATTTTCTGGTTTTGTCGCAGAGCTGAACAATACTGAAGCTAGATTCATGAATTTTTTAAGCCATTTGATCTACAACCCATTTCATCCAAAGCCTTAAGGAGAATGTATGTCTTTATAGGAAATGCATTCCTTTATTTGGATTTTTATTTTTATAGCCTATAGCCAAAGCATGCTTTATACCATAAAAATAGTTTTTGTGGTTATCTAAAAAAGTAATAGATTATTGATTTTTTTTATAAAAAAAATAAGAGTTCAGTTTTTAAGTTTTAGATTTGATGTGCATTTATTTTAAAATATATAATTAATATATTAGAAATATTTAATTATAATTTTATTTTAATATTATTATATTATATTGAATATTTTATGGTTTCGTTATATTAATTATTTGTAAACTAAAGAATAAATTATTATTTTTAATGAATAGTTGTATGATTCTGACCTAGTTGCCGAGTGACTTGCGGAGTGATTTTTTCCCTGACCCCATTTTTGTGAATACTATACTTACCATCTTATGCTAAAAATTTCCATCTAATTTTGAAAAGAAATAGTTGGAAATTGGAAAAAAAAATACAAAGTGATTGAAAGCATGTTCTCAGTCAAATGCAGTCTGCAGATTTGAGGTTAAGTGAAGTCCAAAGTGAGTGTGAAAGTCCCTCAAAAGATTGTTTAAAACTCTTTTCCTAAAATCATATTGGCCAGATTAAGTTTTCTTGACAGTTTCATGAATTTTTAATTAGCAAAATAGATTGATATTTAGAAGAGGACAACTGCAACCATGCAATCCCACATTTCCTTGAATGCACAACCATTCACACTCACAGTATGCAATTTATCAGTTAAAAAAAAATTTAAAAAATAAAACTGGACTTGTACTAGTTTTAAGTAACGGTAAAACTATTTTTATTGTAAAAAAAGCAAGCTTTACCCTTAAAATAGGTTGTTAAATAAAGTATAAATATCAAAATAAATCAGTGAGCTATGTAAACATTGTAAATTGGAAGGAGCAGAGAGAGAATTGAGCGAGTTTATGAAAGGGTTGAAAATGGGTATGAATTTGGATTCTGAGGAAAAGATGAGGAAAATAGATTTGAATTTGGGTTTTGGGAAAAAGATGAAGATAGTAGATTTGAATTTGGCTTTGGGGGAAAAGATGAAGAAAATAGATATGAATTTGGATTTGGAGGAAAAGATGATGAGAGAATACATTGAGTGGTGTTACATCTCTTACAAAGAGTATTTCGATGCAGGCATAGACATCTCTTACATTCCTCCAAAAGTAGAAGAAACAAAAATTCTTCACATTACTCCAAGTAAGGAGAAAGTCCTTCACAATAAACCCTACAAAATCTTTTCTTTCACATTAATATTGTTATTATTATTGAGTGTGATTATGTGCATGAAATAGAAAAGGAAAAGGAAAAGAAGATCAATTTAGGAGAAGCCCAAAATCTGATTGCTCATTTGCCTGCATCCACCAACAATGCTCTATTTTAGCCGTGAGCATATATTATATTACACATGTTTTTCTCTATGAACTAATTAGGTGTATTAGAACTAATTATATTTTTGTGTGTGTTTTGAACTCATGTGTAGAAATGCAGAGGAATTGAGTTACAAGATGCCGACAGTGGATCTTCTCTCTTGCCTTGGCAAATTGAATAAGAGGGAGTTTAACTTTAAATTGAATTATCACCACTCCACTCGCCTATTTTGATATTTACAATTGTAAAACTTCTTCACTACAAATATATATACCAAATACTTGGTTTTTGTTTTGAATGCATTATTGGGTAGACTTCAATTCTTTTGGTTTCTGGTTTGTGCTCTTTTTGACCAGATTATAAAATTATAATTTTCTTTATTTAAAAAATATTTGAACTATTTTTTTTGTTTTATAAAATAAATTTTATTGTATATTTATTTGTATTAATTATAAATAGTTAAATTTGATAACATTTTTTTTTTTTTACATAATTAAACATTATAATCAAACTAAACCCTAATTCTAATGTGATTAGATATTAGAATTGGTAAAAAGTTACCATTAGAAATTGATTATAAATACTATTTAATTAAAATTACAATTATAGACAAATTCAATATCTCTAATTCCAATCTTATTCAAACCCTTATATTAATCAAAATTAAGCCCTACAAAAAACCCTAAATATAATTGATAAATAACATAATAAAATTTAATCTCTAACTATTATTTAAATAATTAATAAATGTTTATTTGTTTAATTTCTTATATCTTATAATTGTAGATACTAGCATGTGCATATATATCTTATAATTTCTTAAATCTATAAAATCAGTGCAATTCGAAGGGAAAAATATTCAGAAGATGTACTGTAAATTATTTGTGCACTTGAATAGTCATCAAAGCTTAAAAAGAGGTGAATAAATAAGAATTAGTTTATCTGTTTCCATTTATCAATTTAGCAGATGGAAAAATCATTTTAATTTTTGAGATTTTTCTTGTTTTTAAAATTGAATTAATATTATGATCAGGGTAGGATAGCCATGATGACTTCATGACTTTGCTGATTAAGAGAGAAAATTTCAATATTTCAAAAATTAATTTTTTTTTGAAATCAAATTTTACTTTATTTTTTAGGTTATAATTAATCATAAATACTTTTGTTTTAAAACATTTTTGAAAAAAATTAATCTTTTTAGATATCAAATCTCTACTAGTTCTTGATTTTCTTTTAAAATTACAGTTAGTATAATAAAAAATTACTAAATTATAATTATTTATAATAAAATGTAGAGTCTTTTTGATAACTCATTTAAATCTTAAGAATTTTTATAATTTATTTTTCCTATCAACTCATTTAATAATTTTGTTTTAATTATTTAATTCTTAAGAATTTTTATAATTTAATTTTTCTTTCAAATTTTATATCAAATTTATGTTTTTACCTTCTTAAAATAGAAATTAAATATGTAGTTTAAATGAATTATATGTAATTTAATTTTGTGGTTAGGGTTCAATATACTTAGTATGTAACTATGTTCAAGGTTACTTTTCAATTTGTATTAGGCTTTAAGAATGATTATATTTTAATTTATATAAGGATTATATAATGGTTAATTTTTCATTTGGATTTTAGTTCTTTGGTTGGGTTAGGGTTGAACTAAATTTATACGGTTAAAATTCAATTTGGTTTAGTGTTATAATTAGGATTAGCTATAGATTGAAAAAAAATGAATGATTAAAATATTAATCATAATTAAAATGAGTGTAGATTTTAATGTATTTTAGTGTTAAAGAAGTCAAAAATAAGGTTTGATTGGTTTAGTGTTTTAGTAAAGTGTTTTAATAACAATTTAATTTTTCTTTCGAATCAATAGTTTAAAAAGTTGAATCTTCTTGTATATCAAATTTTTGTTTCTACCTTCTTGAAATATAAATGTTTATAATGAACTTTCTTTTTGAAATTCTAATGGTTCATAATAAGATCTAACTTATTGTATAAAAGATTTAATTTTTTTATTTAATAGTTTTGTTTCTTAGTTTTTTCTTAAGAGTTTTCTCTTTAATTAAAGTGATTATATATTTAAAAATATTAATTAAAATATTATTTTTATTATGATTAATTTTTAAAAAGCTTAATTATAAATTGTTTAAAATTATAGTGTTGTTACAATACATCATCACATAGATAACATGCATGAGAGAGAGAGAGAGAGAGAGAGAGGATTTATAGTTTAGGCCTAATGGTTATGAAATTTAGAGTTTAGGTTTAGGTTTAGGGACTAGTATAGGGTTTAGTGCTTATGGTTTTAAGGTTTAGGGTTTTAGGATTAGGTAGGGTTTAGGGTTTAAGGGTGAGAGTGGGGGGGAGATGGGGGAGAGGTAGGGAAGATGGAGAGAAGGAAAGGGAAGAGAAAGTGAGAAATGGGAAGAAAGAGAGGAAAAAATATAGAAAGAGATGAAGGGGGAGGGAGGGAGGTGGAGGAGAGAGGAAAAGAGTGAGAGAGGGGGAAAGAGAGGGAGAAGAGAGAAATTATTTAAGGTTTAGTGCTTATGGTTATAGGGTTTATGGGTTAGGTACTAGTATATGGTTTAGAGATTATGGTTATAGGGTTAATGGATTTGGGCTTAGGTAGTGTTTAGGGTTTAGGGGAGACAAAGGTGGGAGAGGGGAAGGAAAGAGGGAGAGAGTGAGAGAGGAGAAAAGAGAGGGTAAACATAGAGAGAGAGGGGAGGAAGAAGAAGGAGAGAGGAAAAGAGTGAGAGATAGGAAAAGAGAGATGGAGATGTGTGGAGAAGGAAAAAGTGCACCAACCTAGAGACCTGTTAAAGTCTCAAGAAGTGAACATTCCCTTGTGCCACCTCACTTCGAACATAGAGATAGGGAGATAAAATTTAGTTTTGCGGTAGAAGAGTTTAATTGATCTAGATTTTTTATGTGCAATTGTAGGATGGGTGAACCCACAATAGTGGGTTATACTTTTTTTCTTGAATGGACAATGAAATTTACATTCTAAAAAAAAAACTCCACTTTCAGATGCATATTTATGTTAAACTGTTACAAATTGGAAGGTGAAGTAAACTAGTCTTTTAAAATTTTCTATCTAGATTCTAAACATATTTTTTTAAAAAAAATTGGGAACGATTTAAATCAATTTTTCTATCTCCCATGAAAACTAGTATGTTGTTGAAATTTTTTTTTTAAAGAGTAACACTCAATTCATAGAGCATACATTTTTTTTCTAAACTAGATATATAATGTTGATTCTTTTGAATTCAGTTATGTAACAGCCATATCTAGTTTTTGCAATCAGTTTCATGACTATATCCTTATTATTTCATATTTTATTAACATTTGAAGTTGACTTAAATGCAATCTTGACATGTGTTCACTTCATAGCTTGTAACTTCTTGTGTATTTGTCCAATTTCAATTTTTGTTTTTTGATAGAGAGAAGACTTCAATACCTAGTACATCAATATTTTTTATAATTTGTTTTTCTCTCATTTACTATGTTTCCATTAGCGTTAAACACAAAGGTTGATATTTCAAGGTAAGAAACCTACATTTTATTGACATCAAAAAATATATGCATAGTAAACTCAATTTATTAAAATCATAACCATTGGAAAGTTTTTTTTGAGTACTTATTGTTACTCCTATTTGAGCATTAAAGGATTTTCATTAGTATCAATTAGTTATTCAGTCAGTAAAGAAGACAAATAGGACAGTCGATCAACCAATTAAAGCCCACACACTGAGCAAAGACAAGGTAGATCTCTAAGTTAACCGAACAAGGGTTTGATCGAGTACACTCACCGAGCGACAAATAATTACCAACTACAGAGCTACTGATCACTGAGAATTCATATGAACCAAGCACCAATAATTTAATGAATGAAGAATGCAGTGATTACCTAGTAAACCAAGAAATGACACGGTAATCTGAAATGTCACAAACATCTATGCAAATGGTTCACACCAATGAGTAAAATAGTTCACCAAGATTGAGAGAGAATTAAATATGGATGTAATCATTAAATTACTAATGATTCCTATGTAATGTTATAGCTGGGTTATTTTGTTACACCGTTGATCTTAGGTTTTCTAAGATATTGTAAACCCTAATCAGGTCAAGTCAGTTTGATGTAAAATATGTAAATATGCCATTTTCAAGAAGTATCATGAAGGAGTAGCCGCACTAAGGATATCAAGAGATCAAACAAAGGGTTTTTGACAGAAGGTTTGAAAGAAGCATTCTATTTTTAAGAATATACACAAGGCTACCAAGAAGATTAGGAGAACACATAGATCATAAGAAGGTGATATCTATTTGATATATTAAAGATCTGAATCGGGAAAGATTAAGTTGCTATTTATAGATACATTTACTATTACCTTTTAACCATTGTAGCAGATCCAAAATCTCTTACCAGAGTGAACTTAACAGTTCTTGTTTAAATCTCTTAATTGAGTACACACATGTATTATGTTGTTAAAATCCTCTAACCAGGTAGATCTATTCGATCTAATTGTTACTCCTAATAGGGTAAGATTGTCAGAAGTGATCACAAATTGTAGCCTTAACTGACATACTTTGTTACTACAGTAGTGAAGATTTGTGGGTGTCATCCCCACCATGGTTTTTACCTTCTTACAATGGTTTAAGTGATAGAAAAATATTTGTGTTATGAGTTTGAGGTTTCATTTTATTGTTTTGATTACATATTTCAATTATTTGAATGTTTGTTTTGAACAATGGATTCAATCGGTTAAATGCTATAAACTTCTACAAAGTCTTAGTCTTAAAATTTTTGAAGGTATGGATTCACCCCTCCCCTCTTAGTACTTATGTTTCCTTAATCCCAACAATTGGTATCAGAGCTATATCTCTTGTTAAGGAAGTTTAATCACCAAAGAGGAAAGATCTAAGGATAGAAAGATATAAGTTGGATAAGACTATTGAGAATCAAAGATTGTAGATGCAGATCTTTATTGAGAAATTCAAAGAAGCCAAAGAATAATTGAAGAATTTACCGATCAGAAGGAAGGGTATGACAACTCAGTATAGTGAGACTGATTATCAAGAAGAGGAGATAGATGATCCATTTGAGGTATCTGGATCTGGATCTGGTAGCATATCTGATACATCTAAAGGAACCATATCAGATCTATCTAAAAACAATCTACATCTTATTGAACAAGTGAAATCTCTACAGATCAGTCAAGAGACACAAATAGTTAGGATGATTGATGTCATGAACAATGCAAGGCGAGCAGAACAAGAAAGAAACTTGGCTATTGAAGATAGAAGACAAATGACTGATAAGCTACAAGAGAAGGAATATGATATACTGAGACTCACTGAGCATCACTTTGAAATCTCCAATCAGATGGTTGTCATAAGTCAGGAAGTCAACTGAGTAAATAGTGAGCTTACAAGAAAACTAGAAGACATCGGTGAATTAAGAGAGAAAAATGAAAGATTGAAGAATGAGGTAAAAATGCATCAACAACATAATGAGATGATCAAGAAAGCTAAAGATAGTACTAAAAGAATGGATGAATTTATGATTAGTCAGAATAGACTTGATAGCACAACTAGTTTAGGCTACACCGAGCAGGGAGAGTCATTAAGACAAGTTGAATAGAAGAATGCCTACACTAATCCAAGGCCAAAAAAGCTATCATGTTATCATTGTGGAAAACTGGGCCACACATCAAATGTTTGTAGGAGTAAAGAAAAAGGTATTCCTAAATCCACTCCTAAGTTTATTGGTTATTGCTATAACTATAACTAGTATGGACATTAGGCACATGAGTGAAAATCAAAGTTGAATGGGACACCCAAGAAACCTTACATGGAAAAACATTTTCACACTTGCAACATGCATGGACACATGTCACAAGAATGTAGGACAAAAATGAAGCAAGTCTAGACACCGAAGGAAAAGAACAAAACATATCAACCAAGAAGGAAAGGTAATGCATATACTTGGGATTACAACACATGGGTTAATTGCATAGCATGTGGAAGGTATGGACATATAGCTACAAATTGAATGAGAAATAACTAGAGAGGAAGATCTTATAATTGGACAAATATTGGTATGGCATGTTTGCACTGTCACAAGGTCGATCACCTAAGAATGGATTGTAGAGACTGAGCACCAGAGATACAAAAAAATAAAAATGGCAATACAATTGAATAAATCATGAGGATAAGGAATCAAATGACAATGTTGGAGGAAGCACTATAGTCAGTGACACCTCATCCATTGGGTTAGGTGATATCACCACCTCTACCTAATTAGTAAAGGTATGTATGGAACTGAATTCCAAATTGGTTATATCTTACAAATAGTTCCTTATGTCTAGTAAATGCACACCAAATCAGCATGAAATAAGATGCACTATGTGATTACATGTTTAGAAGTTAAACTATGTATAGTCGGTAAAAGAATGATCAAGTAAATGTCTACTAGACGGTGAATATTGGCAAGGTTAACCCAGTCATGGTATCAACCAAGTAATATTTATGTGTTAACCAAGATAAGATCTTAAATAAAGAGTAACCAAGTGCAACTATGTTTACCGAGCTATGGTAGATAAAGTATTAAATGCAAAAGTTTGAGCAAGAAATGATTTTTTGGGTATAAATACACGATGGACTTAGTTATTTTTCACGCATCGATTATGAAGAACCAGAGTGATTTCGAGAAGAGATGAGTGAAGAGATTCTAGAGCTATCAGTAGAGATTTGAAGGATTTTCGAGCAAGTTATTCACCATAGAAAGTAAGTTTTGCATCCACCGAGCTATTTTACAGTATATTTGTGAAGCCCTAAATATCACAAATGATGGAATCCTTGTCCAAGGTTATGAAATCCGAGTCCAAGAGTGATAAGAAGGTCATTTTGATAAATTTTGAAACCTATGATGAGCCGAAGTACAAGCTGGACCTTGAGATTGCATCTCAAGTTGACCAATCCGACACATTTTCAAGTATTCCGCCTAGGGTTTTGTTGGTCCAATATATCTGTGCATACATCCACTGTAAGATTGGTGAAGTGGGGGATTTTGAGCTTCAATCCACCTTCCAGGAGAGGATTGTCGATGGAAAGATCAAGGATGAGCATAAACACTTGGAGGCGAAGGGTTTAATGAATGCCCTATATTTCCTAAGGGAGTTCAAAACATAATGGATTAGGGTTTTCTTAAGCTGAGTTTATGAAGGAAAGTTGTGGTTGGATGAACCAGTAAAAATAATAAGGGACATTATACATGCAGTCATCGGTTACCCTATTACCGACAAAGTAAAATCTATAAGGAGTGCACCAAGAACCGAGATTGATAAGTCAACCAAAGGAAAATAAGATGGCAGAGGTATGAGAATCAACACAATTATTGATCCTAAGATAAAGTTCAATGCTTATGTAGTTGGTTATAAGATATTTCAATCAAGCAGGATGAATAGTACACCTTGTGGAGTGGTAGACATCGCCTACAAGATTGTCAAGAAAGTTTTTCAATTCGACATAGTTGAGCTCCTAATGAAACAGTTAGATGAGAATATGAGAACCATCATGTTGGAAAAGAAAAATACCTATAAGTTTGGTTCCCTACTGATTTGTATATTTTTCTATGTACAAAACTTCTTTCCCTTAGTTGATAATGCTGACTGGGATGTCAACCGGCCCATCATAATGCAAATCGGTGATTTTATTCAAATTTTGGGTTAGAATTTCATTAGTATCATGGATGTTTATTTTGAGAAATTTAAGGAGAGAATACATCAAAGGAGCAAGATACTAAGTCAGTTGGTAGAAAAACATAAGGATGATATCTTCTTCCTAGTGGACACCGACTCCACTCTAATCAAGGCAGTTGAATCAAGGGCTACTTGGTTGCCCCCTATGGGCTATGAATTAGATATTGACCAAGCTTCCAATTCAATACATGCATTATTAGTCGAGCCCAAAGATCCACAGGAAACTAGCTTCAGTACCTGTGAAGAGGCCAAATTAAGAATTAAGATGGATCTAGTTGGAGTTGAGGTAAGTACGAAATCCAAGAAGATGATGGGTACCTTGGTAAAACAATTTGGTGATGAAGCAGAAGAAGAGAAATCATAGGCTAATCCAGTTGAAGGAGCAATCGAGGAACGATTATTAATTGGGAGCAGTGAAAATGATGAGGAGGAGACCAAGTCTGACAAGGATATACAAGCTACACCAGTCAAGGACATAGGGAAGAGAAAACAAGTAGAAGCACCTACAAGAGCAAGGACAAGGTCCTCAATCATTGCTTGTCCACCCCTGAAGAAAGGAGTAGTAAAAATCTCAAGGCCAACTTCTACCAAGACCTATCAGAAGAAAAAGAGAGGTGCCAAAGTCACCTCCAAGCTACCTAAAAAGAGGAGGAAATTAATAAGAGAAAAAGATGATATTGATGAAGATAATGAAGATAAAAATCAGGATAAATTTAAAGTTGTTGTGAATAAAGGTCAATCAGTAGATGAAATATTTGAAACTATAAATGAAACGAGTGGACTAGGTAACCCCAAATTAAGTCGGTATATATACATATGACTACTGAGGATTAGGAAAAGATTGAAGAGGCCATCATACAATTGATGATAAAATTTAAGAAGGTACCTATAGTATGTACCTAAGGAATTTTATGAGAAAGTGTCATCTAGGTGGACACATGCCCTACACACCAAGAAGAAAATGAAGGAACATTCATTTCTTTTGGCTATGCCTACTCTATCGGTTCCCAAGATTGAAGAATTGATGAAACAGTACTCAAAATGATTTCTACTGAAGGGTAGATCCCTTAATATTGGTAGGAAACCTTGAAGAGGTTGATGAAAACAACAAGCTTCTATGGACAAAAATTCTAAAAGCCCGAGAAGAAGATAAACTAGCATTGGCAATAATTCTTGAGAAGACGAACAAAAAGAAAGGTAAAAGAATTCACTCAAATGATGTTGATCTAGCCACCAAGGAGCCAATTGATTTATCTGACACTAAGGTAGAAGATAACACCATTTCTATATATCTCTACCTGGTCAGATACAAAGAATAATATAGACAAGATTCAACCAAGAAGTTAACAATACAAGGGACAAATGATGTATTAATTGAAGACATCACCAATGGAGATCTTGATGAGATAAATAATGATGAAGATATAAACACTGTTGCAGACACCACCAAGGAGAATGTACCCACTGAGGCAACAACAAGTGAAATATAGGGTGACTCACCGATATTGGTACAATTAGTTGACATAGTCACACAAAAGGAACCCAAAGGTTCAACCCCCAAGGAACCAAAGGATACACCCAAGGGATAGGGTACAACTGAGAAAAAATTTCCAATGAGCCTGAGCATATAGAGGTAGAAACACTAGCACCAAAAGAGAATAAACTGATAGAAACAACTATAGTAGACACCACTACAAATTCCCAAGGACAAGCCACCGAGACACCAATCACCAGAAAAGATAAGGAAGAAAGTCTGTCTACCGAGACAGAAAAGTTAAATCTAGAGACTAAGGCTCTAGTTCCTTATACAAAATCACCAACACCAGAGAAGAAAAAGAAAAAGAAACATGGTAATGGTCCTGTCACACTTGATGATGTTATTGAGATACCTGAATGTGACCCTAGGACATTAGACCTCAAATAATTGAGAAGATATGGGGAATTGTACAAAAGGAAAGTTGTACAAGAGGAAATGAAAAAGGAGAATAAAAGTAAACAAAGTTTGGAGGATGTTAGAGATATTCTACTGCAAGTAGTCCTTGAGATCAATGTTGATGAGGAAACTCCCATCATTCATCAACTTGCAACTCTAACCGGACATATCAATCCCCCCAATGTAGATGACGAGAAAAGAATATAAGAGCGGGTAGAAGAAAAGATACAATTGAAATTGGAAGAGAAAATAAGCTAGGAAGTGGCAATTAATAAGGTCAAGCTCTCAGAGGCTATTACCGAGCTTGAAACCATAATACAAAGGATAATTCAAATTTTGTTTATGCTATACACTGTGGACCAATTCACTACCGAGATTAGTGAAAATCTCAAGAAACTAGATGAAGAAACCAAGGTTAGCGCAAATAATTCTCTAACCGAGCCCAATGCTTTTCATAAGCATATTTCAAAGGTTCAAGAACTTCAACAGTTGAGAATAGATTTGAGGAAGGAAGAAGATACAATAAGTGATCAAATTACTGAGCTTCAAGTTGAGTTGCTCCCACATCTGAAGATCATGGAGCATCATGTTAATAAGGAAAAAGCTTTAGTTGCCACCCCAGAAATCTCTGAGCTAGAAAACATTTTTGATATGCATGCACAAGTTGGTCTAGAGCACATTGCTCTTGAGAACCTGAAAGAGGAGGGGAAAATCTCTTGGCATCACTCAAAAAAACCCATTAGCATATTTTTGATAAGTTGTAGGGTGACCCCACAATAGTGGGTTACACTTTTTTAGACATGCTGATTTTTGCTAAAATAACAGATTTTTTATAAAATATGATGATTTAAGCCTTGGGAGGCTCCATTTGAAAGATTTCATTACAAATGGTTAGCTCAAAGCCTCTTAGATAAAAAAATATTGATATAACATCTATACTCATCATTCATACCTATAATGGAGTCTCCTTCGCACCTATTAAAATGCTAACAAAAAATCACTTCAAATTTATCTTTTGCAAAATCAAATGAATCCATTTGAAAAAACTATCTATGTAGGGTGGTCCCACAATAGTGTGTCCCACTTTTTGGCCAACTTTGGCACAGAGATCAACATTCCAAGAAAAAACTTCACTATCGAACACATGTTGCCACAAAACTATTAGGAATTTGAAGATGATGTAAACTAGAGTCTTTTAGAATTTTCTTTCTAGTTTCTAAATATATTTAAAAAAAAAAATTAAAATTCATTTTTCCTTCTCCTTCCAAAAGTGGTTTGTGTGAAATACTGTGTTTTTAAGGAGTTACTATCACTTGGATCAACATAACTTTTTTTTACAAAAAGGAAAACAATGTAATTCTTTCAAGATTATATTTGTAACTTCAATATCTAAAGGATGCCATTGGTTTAATTTATTTTGGGTCAATATTTCATAGTTTATTAAGTTCTAAAGTCACAATAACTTTAATTTAGACATAAGGTCACTTGGATCGCTCTAACTTGATCTGAGTATATCCAAATTCATTTTTTATTTGTTTTATAGAAAGGTAACACAAATACTCTTTTACTACATTTTTTTTTTTTTTTTTTTTTGTAATTTACTATTTTTCCTGAAGTCTTGAAGAGACGGGTTGTTGAATGACTAAACAACCTATGTTTAGTTAAAGTAATATTTAAAAGTGATAATGAACTCAATATGTATTAAAATTATTTTCATTAGAAAGCTTGTTCCAAATAGCATCGTACTACATAGATAGGTTTTTCAAATGGATTCATTTGATCTTTCAAAACATAAAGCCGAAGTGATTTTTTGTCAGCATTTTAATAGGTGTGAAGGAGACTCCATTGTAGGTATGAATGAGGATTATAGATATTATATCAATATTTTTTAAATTTAAAAGGATTTGACCTAACCATTTGTAATTAATTCCTTCAAATAGAACTTCTCAAGGCTTAAATCATCATATTTTATTAAAAATGTGTTATTTAAGCAAAAATTAGCATGTCTAAAAAAGTGGGACACACTATTGTGAGACAACCCTATAGTAAGGTACTACTGAGAAAAATCTTTCCAATGATTATAATGTTAATATATATTAATTTTATTATGACTTTGTATTTTTAGATTTACTAAACATAGATATTTCACTGTATGTCTACCTCTATGTTTGACGCTTAGGGAAAAATAGTAAATGAGAGAAAAAATTCTAAAAAATATCTATGCCCTAGGTATTGAAATTATCTTTCTATAAAAAAAAATAAAAATGAAATTGGACAAATACATGACAAGTTATAAGCTATGTAGTCAAGGTATGTCAAAATTACGGTTTAGTCAACTTCAAACATTAATAAAATATGAAATAAATATGATAATATACTCAAACCAATTGCATGCCCTATGTATGGATGTTAAAAAACTAAATTCAAAAGAATCACATTTATATCTATTTTAGAAAAAAAGTTATGCTCTATGAAAACAATGTAACTCTTTGAAAATGACATTTTCAGCAACATACTAGTTTTCGTGGGAGAAAGAAAAAACCATTAAAATAAATTCAAAAATAAAAATAAAAAATATATTTAGAATCTAGACAAAAAAATCTAAAAGACTCTAGTTTACTTCATCTTCTGATTTCAAACGGTTTAACGACAATATGCATTTGAATCTGATTTTATTTTTCAAAATGTAGAGTTTAGTGTCCGTTCAGGCAAAAAAGTGTAACCCATTATTGTGGGTTCACCCTGTAAGTACATTATTTTTTTTTTTCATTAATTTCAAAAAGGGGGAAAGTCTATGTATATATATGCCACTATGTACTTCACACCGAGATCATGCACAAAGGGGGAGTTAGTATATATTTGAAGTTAGTGAGTTAGTATATTTTTTGAGTGTATATATATGTGTTTTGGAAGTTAGTACATATACATAAGGTTTTGATACTAATGCCAAAGGGGGAGAATGTTACTCATATTTAAGCATTAAAGGATTGTCATTAGTATTAATCAGTTACTCAGTCGATAAAGAAGACAAACAAGATAGTCGGTCAACCAAATAAAGCCCACACATCGAGAAAAGACAAGGCAGATCTCTAAGTTATCCGAACAAGGGTTTGCCGAGTACACTTACTAAGCAACATACAATTATTGAGTACTGAGCTACTGATCACCAAGCATTCATATGAACCAAGCACCAGTAATTTACTGAATGAAGAATGTAGTGATTGCCGAGTAAACCAGGAAATGACATAGTAATTTGAAATGGCACAAACGTCTATGCAAACGGTTCACATGAACCAAGAAAATGGTTTACCAAGATCGAGACATAATTAAATATGGATGTAATCATTAAATTATTGATGATTCCTATGTAATGTTAGATCTAGGTTATTTTGTTACACTGTTAATCTTAGGTTTTCCAAGATATTGTAAACCCTAATTAGGTCAAGTCAGTTTGATATAAAATATGTAAATATGTCATTATAAAGAAGTATCATGAAGGAGTAGTTGCACTAAGGACATCAGGAGATCAGAGTTGTAAAGGGTTTTTGACAGAAGATTTGAAAGAAGCATTCAGTTTTTTAGAACATACACAAGGCTACCAAACATATCAAAAGGACACATACATCACAAGATGGTGATATCTATTTGATATATTATAGATCTAAATCAAGAAATATTAAGTTGCTATTTACAGATACATTTACTATTACCTTTTAACCATTGTAGCAGATCCAAAATTTCTTAACAGAGTGGACTTAACAGTTCTTGTTTAAATCTCTTAACCAAGTAGACACATGTATTGTGTTTTTAAAATCCTCTAACCAGGTAGATCTAGTTGATCTAATTGTTACTCCTAATATGGTAATATCATCAGAAGCGATCACAAATTATAGCCTTAACCGACATACTTTGTTACTGAAATAGTGAAGATTTTTGGGTGTCATCCCCACCACAGTTTTTACCTTCTTACAAGGGTTTCTGTTGGTTAAATGCTATAAAATTCTACAAAGTCTTAGTCTTAAAAGTTTTGAAGGTACTGAGTCACCCCTCCCCTCTTATTACTTATCTTTCCATAATCCCTACACTTATGTCCTACATAAGGGTTTGTCAATATTTCCCCATTTGAGCCCTCAGATTGAGCTTTGAAGGCCTTAAAACATCATATTTTGCTTGTCCTTTGGAGAACTATGATAACGAAGGGGTTTTGAGAGAATGTATTTCGATCGAAGACTAGTGGTTTCAATAGAAACCACTTTCTATCGAAATCTCTTGGCATTTTTGCAGGGTTAATTATTAACTCAATCATTTTTTGATCAAAAGTATTCACCAAAAACTGATCAAAGCCTACGTGAAGAAGCATTGGGAAGATTTTATAGTCTAGGAATACATGTACATCTCTCTCTCTCTCTCTCTCTCTCTCTCTCTCCACCTTTATATAGAAAATAAAGAGCTGTAAGTTGTTGCGAAATTATTAACTTTGAATTGTTACTCAACAACTAGTTCAACGATTCATATAATCTTCTTTATTCGAAATGATACAGTTTATTTTTTCTTTCATGCTCATAATTTATTGAAGGTTGTAGGAGGTTTTGTATTTTCTTGAGCTCTTGAGTTTGTAATGTGATCAAATGATCAATTAAACATATTTAATACCCTCATTAATATAAATCATGTGACTACTAGTGCAAAAGGAAAAGCGGTCGAAAAACATAATTGTATATGAATTTTATGAGAATAAGACAAGAAAGTGGCCAATCAGAGATTAAATAACCACAAATAGGAGATAAGGAGTGAGACTATAGATACCATAAAAAATTAGTTGCTCTTATGCCAATGGTTTCTCTCTAGAGAGTGTAAAAATTGACAAATAATTTCTTTTCTTTAAAAAGACACAAATTCAATATTGAATTTAGAAGAAAATTTAAATAGAAAATATAGATAAAGGAAGTAAATCATGACAAGTACCTGTAAAACTTGTTAATTGTCCACATGTTGGATTCATATGATATCATAATGCGATGAGCTTGGGCTCAAGAAAAATAATATCCCAAGAAAAAGATTTGATGTAATAGGATGTGTGTTGTAATTATCATCTAAAAATAAATGAATAACCTCAAATATGTCCTATAAAAAAAATATAATTAACTACAAAAATCCATCCCATAAATTTTGACCCAATAGACTACAATAAGAATCACAAACACACATTCAATAGATTATAAACCTTCAAGTAAAAAAATTCATATAATATTATTCTATTGTAAAACTAGGATGAAATTTTCTATAAAAATATAGAGAATCTAAAAATAAATCTTCTCCTTTCTTTCATATGATCAACAATAATATATTTTGTGCATAATATTAAGATTCAATATAAATCTTTAAATTGTATGTTTCTTAATAAGAAAGAAACTCTTAAAAGGAAGATAAAATGCAACATAATATTTGAAAGTGTAAGAATAGTTCTATACTATTTAAGAATTGATATATAGCAATTAAAACTACAATGAACCAAGATCTAGAGGCCAATGGCTAGCACAAGAGAGAGATAAAATATTCTATTAAACTGCTATAGATAAAAAAAAATACTACATGTCCACCATAGGTGGATCATCCTCCATTATGCAATGAAGTATGTACAACATGTGGATAACGATAATGTGATAAAAACTGCGAGGATGGATCTCACACATAAAATAGAATATGATGACAACTATGATCACCTAAAGTGAAATTTCTCCCAAACCATGTGCTAATAGGTGCACACTCTTAAGTATCTCATATGCAAACTACTAACATTTATATATAATTTTATTAAATATTATATATTTTATTGAACAAACAATATGCATATGATTTTATAATCTTATATTAAAAGAACGTATAAATATAATAAGAAATGACATGTGTAAAATGATATTCTAGCACATTTTGACTTTTTGCAATTAAAAATATTAAGATACATAAAAATAAAGGATACATAGAATATTAAGAATATGAAAGTTCTACATTCTCATCATCATCTAGGAGTGGAAGTTGTACATTCTTATCATCGTCTAGGAGTGCAAGCTCTTGGAGTGCATCAGCTTTCTTTTCATTGAGATGAAGCCAATTGTGTTGATCTTCTTCCATTTTTTGCAGTCTCTTGAGCAGACACTCTTTTTCATGCCTCAGAGTATCAACTTCCAATGTACACATTTCTAAATCATGACGTAAGACTTGTTCTTCACCAATTGCCTTTTCCTGATCCATACAAAGTCGCTGCCATCTCATAGCTGATTTCTGCAACTGATTATTTTGCATTTCCTTTTCTTTGTAACTTGCCTGAATTGAGTCTCGATCATGTTCAATCAACTCCAGTTTCTCTAATGATTCTGACAGGGATTCCTTCAACTGCATAATCTCCATTTGGGCATCCCCCAATTTTGTTTCCAGATCATCCATCCGCTCTTGGAATTCCTTTATCTGTATTTTCATTTCATGATACATTAAGGAAAGTTAAGCATTTTCTTTGTAAAAGATTTTCCTATACCAAAGAGCTTAAGAACCTGCAATTTATGTTCAAAGTTTAATTTAGGGAATCAGTTTTTTTCATGATATTATTATTAGAATTCAATTATTATCAGAATTCAATTGTCTATTTTTCAAATCAAATTTATTGATTTGTGTTTTGTGAGTAATTGTTCACAACATTCTATGAGTTTTTTTTTTTCTTCTTGCCCTCTTGCATCTTGATGATGAATCATGTAGTGTGATCCGAAACTTGATGCCCAAAAATATATACACAATCTAATCCAGAAGCTTTCATGAACATTCATGTGGATTGTGAAAATCTGATAGCTTTGAACAATCTATCTCTTATAAGAATGGATGATACACTTCACACTAATATCATCTACATAATCTACACAATCTACAATCAGAAAGGAAAGCTACAACTATTATGAATTGTGGAAAACTAATATTGTTAAATGAATGGTACACTGAACACTAATTATATTTATGTAATGATCATAGAGGCTAAACATTAGACTTCTCCAAAACACTATCATAAAAATTTCTCTGAAATAAATTACTACTTATAAAACATAAATCAATAAATTTGACTTACCAACTTTACGCCTTGAATTTTAATAATAATATCATAATCTAAATTATTGTAATAAATATCTCATACTTATTTTTTCCTTGATAAAAAAAACCCAAAAACATGCAAATCACTCACAAGATTTAGTTGGTCAGTTTCCTTGTTGTTGAAAGACAGAACTCTTCTATTTAAGGCTACATTCTGCTCACCAAGATCTCCAATTGTTTCTTTCATTCTTGTTTTTTCCGCCCTAAATTTGCTAAGCATTTCTGCATACTCACTCGATTGCCTATGGATCTCCATTTCCAGAGTGAGTTGAACATAATTGTTCTCATTTTCAATTTTCTTCAAGTGGTCATCCATGGTTGCCTTTATTAACCTCAGAGCTTCATTTGCTGTACCTCTCTCTTTCAGTCTGCTTTCAATTTCAGAACGAATCACAAGCAGCAACTTCCTTTTTTCTTCATATTGCTTTCTCAACTTTTGCAGCACCTGCTCTGCTTTCAGTTCTGACTTCTTCGAACTGCAATGGTATTAGTTTATTCCACCAAGTTTAATTATTAGGCTAAAATCTAAAAGGCTACAAATTCAACAACATTGTATAAGAGATCATTTACTATGTTAGAGTATGATTTTATTTTGATAGTTTTTCAATTATGTTAAAATTATTAGAACATGATCTTGAATTCATATTTTATATTATATTATATGTTGGAGCTTTGAATCTTAGTGGATGACATAGTCAATAAATATATGATCACATTCATATATTGTGTCTAATAAATTAAGCATATGGTAACTTCAAGTCATAATTATTTTATTTTACTATTTTTTATGGGAGGACAAGTTTATGCTGATAGCTCTTTAGCTAAGAGCAGACAAATCAAAGATTGAGAGAGATATATATATATTCCTCCAAAATCACAAGGACGTTATCCTGACCTCATCTCTTATTTATATTTCCAAACTTTGAAATCTTAATAGATAGTGCAATAGTCGACATAGTATTTTCTCCTACCTTTAACATGGGAAGAACCATAGTTTTCAAGAACTAAAAATAAGAGCTCTAAAATTATAATTGACATAAAATAACTAGCTGCAATTTTACATGAATATGCATGAGACCCACTTCTATTTTTAGTTCTTCCATTTATCAAGGACTTCTATTTGAGGCAATCATAATGCATTGTCTCTATTGATCTATGACCTTGTGATAAAAAAAAATTATATAATCTATTGACTAAATAAAAATATTTTTTTATAATTGGACAATTTCTATATATATTTTATTTTCTTCAATCATTCAGCTTATTCCTATCAAACATCATTATTAGGGAAATTTCATAAGAGTACTGCATAGAGAGAGGGGGGGAGGAAGCAACGGAGGGAGGGAGAGCTATACGTTCTAATATATGGGATGTGGCTATTGTCCATATAAAATGTATATTTGAATGAAAATGCAGAAAATACAATAGATTTTTCTAAAAATTTCAGCATATCATATTCATGATCTGCATCCTCTGTATTGTAAATCTGCAAAAAAAAACAGTGTGTTTTCACAATTGTAAATTTTCCTGAAATGTTTTTCCTTTGTCTTTTTAGTACATTTTGTCTGGAGCTTAGCCCACACCTTATATAATACGGACTACTGTTGCTTACCAGTTTTAAGAACTCTTATAAATAAAAGGTTTCCTAAATTTTGTAACAATGAATAAATATGAAACTTTAAACTCTAATGTTTTAAAAAAACTAATAATCTTAAGATTATTTTCCAACAATACTAGATTTACAATTATATAATTAGATATAAAAATCTTCGACATAATTAAATGATATTATTTTAATAATACCCTTAAATCTAAAATCTCAAAGTAAGAATTAAGATTACCTATTGATTATTTCCAACTCTTGGGACAAGGACAAGATCTGGTCGTCAGCTGCCTTAGCTCTTCTTCTCAAATCTTCATCAGACTCTTCAATTTGGCTGTAAAGTCCCTTCTCCCCTGCATGCAATCCTTCTCTTATTCACAATTGCTAAACTTTAAAATTTATTGCTCTCCATTACATAAATTGAGAATCTACTACTGACCTCCAAACTTTACCTTTAAGAAAACAAGCAGTAGATTTTCCTTCCATTTGAGTTCCACTTTTTAAGTTGGGCAGTACATTAACATTTGAACTTTAATCAGATTATGTAAAATTCAGGCCAAAGATCTCAATTTTTGAATTTTTTTATTAACACTTATTAAACGAGTCAGGGCAGTTTAAACAATATACAGAAGATTCACATTTCTCATCTTCTCAAATGGGATGTCTAGGGTTTGAAAATGAAACTCCAAAGGAACAAGTGAATAGCTTTATAATGAGATGAAACGCCATGAGAAAGCATCTAGGAGGATTCCCAATTGATATTGAGCTCCTCGAACAACGGTCCCTATTTGATTATAAAAATCTACATATAGTTAGGGTTGTGGGTATCCTAAAATCTTAATTATGTTAAGATGGCTACTTGTTTAGAAACCCTAAATCCTCGTGCTTTACAAACTGTTAATATTTGTCTAAAATTGGGCCACATGATATTTAAAAATTGTCAAGCCTTCTTTAATCATTAATAATTAATGTACAAGGTATCTTTTTAGTTGTTTGAATTATGTTTCTATATCTATTTATTATTACTGGAAATATGGGCATTCTATTTGGAGTGGTAATATACATAATATTTATTTTTATGTCAAATATAATATATCATGGAGGATATATCATTATGTACAATGTAAATGTGATCTAATAATTACGTAATTGTATGGAAACATATATATATTGATCAATAATAAGGTGGAATGTATACAATAAATGAAAGAGAGAGTGAACTGGGATAGATAACTATTTATGATGGATCTTAATTTAGGAAAGTATTAAGCTTGAGGAAATTGAAGATGCTATTAAAGCTACGGCCAATGGGAAATGCCCAGGACTGGATGGGCTACAAGCTGAGTTCTATAAGCAGAATAGAATGGATTAGTATTGAACTATTGGCCCTATATGAAGATGCATTTGAACATGTGTCCCTTGGTGAAAACATTAATAGAGGTGTAATAAAACCTCTACCAAAGAGTGGGGATAAATATCAAGTTAAAAATTGGAGGCCTATCACCCTCCTTAATCTTTCATACAAGATTATTGCTAAACTCCCTGCTCAATGGATTGTTAGTTTGCTGAAGAAGATCATTTATGTTACCTAGACAGGATTTATAAAAGGTAGATATATTTTGGAGAACTTAATCACTAGCTAGGAAGCAATAAATTGTACTAAAGCTAATGGGCAGAATGTTGCTATGATCCTTCTGGACTATGAAAAAGCATATGATAGGGTGGAATGACCATTTGTCATTGGTATGCTTAAGGCTTTTGGATTCCCTCCATACTTTTGTAAATGAATTTCTATACTCTTCCAAGATTCCTCCACGGTCACTAATGTAAATGGTGAGCTCTCAAAGCCCATCCCTCTGAAGAGATCTATTAGACAAGGCTGCCCCATTGCCCCTACCTTGTTTGTTATTATATTTGATGATCTCTTTTATATTCTTAGATCTTTTGACATTGGTCCTCTAGTCAAGGGTATTTCCCTCCCTAATAATGATGATTTGATAAATGCACAATTTGTTGATGATACAACATTATTCTTGGAACTCTCTAAGAGTAATTTTGATAATGTTATGATTAGACTATAGTTCTTTTGTTCAACATCAGGTGCAAAAGTTGTGCCACATAAATCTATTGTATTAGGCTAGACTGAGGAGCCTCCTCAATGGATCTCTCTCAAGGGGTGGTTGTGGTATGGCCCCAACACCATTATCAAATATTCGGGAATACCATTTTCAATTAAATCTTCTACTAAAGACATGTGGATGTGGATTTACTCCAAGATTGAAAAGAAACACATCAAGTGGAAAATCCATATGTTATCCTTAGCTCGAAGAGTGCAGGTGGTTCAAAAAGTCCTAGAATCTCATGCTATATATTACTCATCTTTTTGGTTTTTTGCAAATTACCAAACCAATAAATTGGATAAGATTCTAATGGATTTTTTTTGGTTTGATGGTATGGGCAATAAAATGAGATGTGTTAATTGGGATTGGTACTGCAAGCCCATGAGTTTGGGTGGATTAGGTCTTAGAGACTTAAATGCTCATGGGATTGCTCTTGCATCCAAGTGGATTTTCAAAGCCATCCAAGGAAATGAACCTTGGAAATTTATAGTGAGAAATAATATTAATAGATCCACTATTAAGGGTAAATAGTGGAAGGATATCCCATTTTGTGATGTTGTTTTTGATGATTTTTTTATATGAAAGTGTTTGGCTCCAATGTTTTTGTCTCGCTATGGAAGGCATGGTCTTGGGTGAGGAAGTTTTTCTATTCCAAGTATGTTGTAGGTGGGCCTCCCACATACTCTCTCCTAGATAATCTATTTGGTGGGGGATATACATTAATAATAAACCCCTGGCCCTAACTGATGCAGTGAATTCCGACAATAATAACTTTTGACTTGGTTATCTATTTTTGTTAAAATTTTATAGGTAGATTCTTTAGGAGAAGCCATTTGGATTGTCGACGAGCTCAGCTCAATAGGTAGCCGTTTCAACATTTTCTCAGGAGCCAAAAAGTTCGTTTGGGCCTCCAAAATTGGCTTTTAGTATTTTGTTTGAGTTTTTAGAAAGTTGTTTTTTAATAACTTTGAAATTGTGTTTCTAATTTCGAAGATTAGTTGGCAATTCTTCTTATCTTGGTTTAGGGAATCTTTAGGGAAAAAATCTATTTTTTAGGAGTTGTTTTAAAAATTACCGAAAATGGCAAAAAATGGATTTTGTGAAAATTTGCCAAAATTGGTAATTTTTGAATTTGGTTAAATTGGTGTTTCTTGTTATTTTAAGATAGAGATTAGTTGGATGAATAATGAAGAGTTGTGAGTTTTGAAATACTCTATTGTGTTTTCCTATATTTTTTAATGATACTTGTTCATGGTTAAAATTGGGTTGCATCACTAACACAATGTTGCTCAGCCAAACTTTGGAACACTAATGTTATTTTTATGATTAGTGATATTTTGATTGACAATCGTTTAGGATCGTGGGAAGATATCAGTAATAAATATAGTATTCCTCCTTCTTAGAAAAAGACTTATTCCTTGATCACCAAAGCTACCAACGGTTATTTTCTAGGAAAGATGTATAACAATGACACTTTCTTGATGCAAATGAAATTGATTGATGGAACTTTGTTATTTGATGTTGCAACTTAACAGATTTATAATATGATTAAAAATGACTCCGCTATTTTTAGATGGATAAATCAAAGTTGGGGCCTCGGTTAGCCAGACTATAGATAGCACTTTCATTTTTACTTTTTTTGGCATTCTCCTCTTGAACCCAAAAAAGATTATTTTCACTAGTTAATATTATTGTTAAAAAATCTTGTTGTAGTCTCAATACTTTCTTCTATTGGAATTTATCCAATTATGTGTGTTGTGTGTAAGTGTCCTAAAACCTTTGAGCATTTGTTCTTTGACTGTAATATTGTCAAACATGTTTGGTCCTTTTTTTTTTGGATCTCCTATTGTGTGGAATAGTAGACCCCATTTGTCTTGGCATGATATTCTTGTTGGCTTTATTGAGTCCTTTGGTCTTAATACAAATAAATTTTAGTTTGTTCTATCTGTTAAAGTCTTGTGGTATCTTTGGAGACAGAGGATCGATGAGGTTTTTTAAAACAAAAAGAGGGACCTTACTGATTTTAATTTTAAACTCACACACTTTTATATTATGTCTCAGGTCTCGGAAGTGCTAGAGATACCAAAAGATAGATTTATGATGCTAGTTTGAGAAGGTTCCATGATCATTTATAAGGAAGATATTCATTCAACATACTACTTTGATACCTACAGTGATATGCTCAATCAAAAGGAATCAGATTCTTTTAAACGGTTTACCAAGAACAAAGTGTTAGAAATAGGGAATATTGAGTGGGGGGGTGAATCAGTATTCTACAAACTTTATCTTTTTCCCAATTATGGATATAACAGATTATCTTTAGACATGCATAACATAAGAAGCTAAACAACATGCATAGTAATAAAGAACTCATAACACATTATTTGTTCTCGAGGAAACCCTGGCCAAGGGAAAACCCCGGTGGGGATGGTACCCACAAAGATCCACTAATCAAAAGTATCATGTTAAGGATGTTGACCCTGTTAGGAGTCTATTACAAGCATATACTGTATCAGTCCTGATTAAGGGACTATAGGCCTTGTTAGAAGCCTCAACCCTATAAGGAGTTGCTAGTACAAAATGTGACTACCAGATGAGCCCACTACCCAAACAAGTAATGTACAATATACACTGATTACAAAAATAGGTTAAGGTACATAACCTTATACTACTTGCATCAATATCTCTTCGCTGCTCTTTCACTATCACTATTACATATGCATCATATATTTCGCATCATATCACTTGTCCACACTATTGTGTTCTTTCTTACAACTATAATTACAATTAGATTACATTTATACAAATAACTTTATCCAAGAGTTAACATCTAGGATGTCGTCCCTTTATATTTTTAAGTCATTATTTTGATAAACAAAATAATCCCTTAACTCTTTACTAGTTCTATCTTCATATTCTTTCATGTCAGCTTGACACTATCTTCGGTAAAACTATCATAACTCCTTCCGTACATGCCATACTGACTTGCGCTCTGAGATGGGTGTTCAATAGTCATCATAGAGTCTATGTTTAAGTGTGCAAGCATTGAACTTACTCCAATCAACATCACAAATAGAAACTATGTCCAGGTTCACTGGTAAAAATATTGTCTCACACTTAGACAAATTTGCAATGCGCTTTGTCATACTTGCTCTCTGACTTGTGCGATCTTCATGTGGATCATATGTTTCCATAATGACAACATCTATGTAATCAACTCAGCCAAATTGCTGACACAAAGGTATTGACATAGAAGATGAAAATGCAAAGATTAGGGAAGATAGAGAAAAGATTAGTCCTACTTGGAAAGATGCAGCCAACATTCCTTCAGAAGTGGAGCATGGACTATTGGTGCCTATGAGTGTGACAAGGCTGAATGCAGTAACAATTTAATTGGGCCATGGGAGAAATCATGGTTTCAGTGTGGGATACTACTATATGTTCTTTCTTGGTTATTTGATACTTTCGATATATATATGCATTGATAGACACAACATACTCTTTGCAAATGTATATAAATCAAATTGGTATATAGGGGCATAGGACTAAGGATTAGGTAATGGCTTAAATTGTTCCATTTTTAGTCTTCTTTTTTTGAAGCTAAACTCTAATACAGCTTTGAAGGTCTTTTGATGTACTCAACTTTTCAAACTACTTTAATAGAATTTAAAAAATTGATTTGGAGCTACTTTATTATTGTCTTGGCTTGGAGATATGGTAGGAGAATAATATTTTTAATCTCTTAAAGCTAAAATATTCCAACACTCTTTGAATAGTTAGGCATGTCTAATTTTAAATCTATGTACACTCCAAAGGAGAAAGGCTTACAAATCTCTTGCTTATAGGATTCACCTTGATTTGATGTGACTCTCTATAGGAAGCTTGTTGGGAGTCTGATTTACTTAATTTATACCATATAAGATTTACGCTTTGTTGTCAACTATCTACCCAAGTTTATGCAAGAGCTAGAAAATTGTCATTTGATTGCAAGTAAGCATATTTTTCTCTATGTTCGAGGTACACTTGAGTATGGTATGAAGGATCAGAAGAACACTTAATTCATGAAAGGACATGTCGACTCGAACTATGCTAGATCTATCGATGATAGGAAGTCAACTTCAAGTGATATTTTTCTTCTTTGATCTGGCCCTATTTTATGGATTAGTAAGAAGCAAACCATTGTTCCTTTTTCTTCCATTGAGGGTGAATATAGTGTCACACAATAATTTGTGTGATATCTATTTTATTATGTTGTATTCTAGATGATATGGACATTTATGAAGCACAACCAATAATTATCTATATAATAATTAGGGTGGCTTGAAGCTTGTTAATAATCAAGTTTTTCATGAGAGAACAAAGTACATTGAGGTTGAGTGTCACTACATTCGAGAGGAAGTCACACACCACCACATTTAGATCTAGTATTTCCCCACTAATTCTTAGATTGTAGATATACTCACTAATCCTCTTGGAAATGTGAAATATGAGTTGTTTTAATGGTTTAACTTCATACTCATACTCTTGTAGAGTACTACATCAAATCATCAAGTTTTATTTATTGGATATTTCATGGATAGATATGTTGGCATTAATGTTTTGTCATTGATATCAACATATTTCATTATTCTTGATAGTTCCCTAGTTTGTTTAGTTAAGAGTTGTGGCTCGACATGGACAATGTATGTGATATCAGTTAGTAAGAAGTTGTTGATGTGTTTTGGAATTTTTGTACTTGATCTTGTTCAAGTTGAAAAGGTTCACTTGATGATCTGAGGAATTTTTCGATGATTTATTAGAAGGTAATTTTATGGTTATTTCAATAGAGACAATGTTGCAGTTTTTGGATCAGTGAGGATCGGTTATGCAATATTCTTGGTTGCTAACCGGTGATTTCACGACATGGATGTGTCTCCTCAGCTTGGACAGTTCATGTTTTAGTTAGTGGAAAGATATTTTTATTGAGTGGCAGAGGTTGATGTTTAGTTTACTAATGAATAGTACAAAGACAGTTGTAGATTATGAGAAAATAATGTTTGTGTTTATGTTGTGGTAATTAGTGTTGCTTGCTAATGTTTCCGAATAGTGTTCTATTCGTGTTGGTGGATCACATTGGGTTAAGTGATTGGATTCAGATATTTTCTTATGACATGTTGATGTTATTAGCTAACTTGATGAGTTAGCATGTTGCAAAGATTTGAGACATGATCTTTGGATTGTAGTGTATTTTTGGAAGGAGATTTGGGTCCTAGCTATGTCTTAGCCAAAATGTCTTGAATCACATTGAGGATTGTGTAAATTAATCTTTGTAATATTTTTTAATTAGGTGCTTGGTCGACCTTGTAATAAGTTGATGTAATGTATTTAAAGATAAAATCATTTGTAACTGTAATGGTATGAAATGAATATGAGACAATGATGCTAGATGGAATAGCAATGGATGTGCGAAGAGGTATGAGTGGAATCTAAAATAAATTCATAATAGATTTTTACTTCATTAAAATGTATTTGCATGTCTGGGATCCTATTAGTCATTTCAAAAATTAGTGGATTGTTGTCCATAGTGGACCGTAGTCCATTTTGGGCTTGTAGCCCTAGTTGTATTTTGGGTTTTTGTCCAAGAGTTGTTTCCCTCATTTGTATTTGAGAAGTGAGCTCTAGGAAGTGATCTTGAATACATGTGCATTCCCCTTTGTACCTTTAATAGGGTTATATATTATATTACATCATCTAGAGGGCTCAATCCCCACCATGGTTTTTCCCTTAACTAGGTTTCTACACAAATTGTTTTGGTGTTATGTGTTCTTGTGATGATGGTTAAGTTCTTTAATATTTATCTTTAAACATCTAAGTAATGAAGTTAAGCATTGGTTAAGTTTTGATTTTGACACAACTGATTTGGACACAATTGATTCACCCCCCCCCCCCCCCCCCCTCTCGGTTCTGTGTGCTTCCTTATTTCTATCAATTAGTATCAGAGCTAGATCCTCTTTTTGAAGCTTAACTACTTGAGGTGATCCGGGATGACAACTTTTAAGTATATTCTAAGATTTGATGGAGTCAATTACTCTTTATCAAAGGGTGGATTGATTACACATTTGAGATGTATTGGAGAAGAATATTGGGATTTTACAAAGAAATATTACAAGCCTCTTGTAGATTTCATTGTTTCTACTACTAACAAGAAGAAAAAATTCAGATATAACATGAGAGCCAAGAAAGCCTTGTTGAGTGCCTTATTGGATGTTGAATATACAAATGTCATGGAGTTAGAAACTACACATGAGGTATGATAAAACTTCAAGCATTACATGAAGGAGACTTTTGTGTGAAGAAAGAGAAGTTGAAGATCCTAAAAGGGAAGTTGGAATCTTTGAGGATGAGTGAAGATGAAAATATTCAAGCCTATGTTTAGAAGGTGACCGAACTTGTTTGTGGAACCAAAAGTGATGGTGGAAAAAAAGATGAGGATGAGATTGTTTCTAAAATTCGGATATCTTTGCCTCCTACTTATGACACCCAAGCTGTTGTAATTAAAGAGATCAGGACTATTTTAAAGGTGACATGAGATTCATTGGTGGATACTATTTCTAAGGATAAAATGAATTATGATTCTAGTAAGATTTCTTCAAGCTCATCTAAGTTTGGATCTAGTTATGGTAAGGAATGTGAAGGGATTGAAGAAGAAGAAGAAAGAAATATGGAAGAGCTAGAATCTCTAATTGTAAAGAGATTACCTAAGGGTGTAGGTAAGTATGAAATGAAGCTACATTTGAAATGTTTTTCTTGTAATAAGATTGGTCAGTTTTCTTCTAGATGTCCTGAAAGATTGCTGAAGCATAAGCCTAGAAAATTTCAGCCTAAATATCATAAGAAGTGTTATTATGCTAGTGAGGGTGTGATTGGTGAAGAGTCTGAGAAGAGTGAAGAAGATATTTTCTTTAATTCTACTAGAGATGAAAATCCTACTTTCTTAAATGAAGAGAAAGCCCTGGCCGCACATATTTAGGTGAAAGATGGATGGGTAATAGACAATGATTGTTCACATCATATAAATGGAGATAAGATCAAATTTTTGAAATTGGAAAGGTATGATGGTGGTGTTTTCAAATTTTGTGACAATACTCCTTGTTTTATCAAAGGGAAAGGTTCAATTACACTTGATGATAAGAATAATACTGATGATTTCTTATATATTGAAGATTTAAAGCATAATCTTTTGAGTGTTGGAAAGCTTGTTGGTAAAGGATACATGTTGGAATTCAAGGATGGGAAATGCATAGTCAAAGGAAGCTCTAGAAATGAAATTGCATCAGGTACCAAGACCAGAGGTAATGTTTTTCATTTGAATAACATAGAGGATAAATATTTGATTACTAGAGTTGATGACAATTGGGTGTGGCATAAGAGACTTTGTCATGTAAACTTTGATAATATTGTGAAGATAAGTGCTACACATGTTGTAAGAGATCTACCTAGACTTTTGAAACTTGATAATTCTTTGTGTAAGGAATGTCATTTGGGAAAGCTAACAAGATCTAGTTTTGTGCATACAGATTTATGTGGGCCTACTAGGACTAGGAGTTATTATGGTGAAAAATATTTCATACTATTCATTGATGACTATTCAAGGATGACATGGATTATATTTTTTAAGGAAAAAATAGAATATTTTGACAAATTTAAAATCTTTAGAGTTATGGTTGAGATAGAGACAAGATTGAGGTTGAAATGTTTCAGATCAAACAAAGATGGAGAATTTACTTCAGATAAATTTAATGCATACTACAAATGGAATAGAATAAGGAGATAGATGTTAGCTCCCCGAACCCCTTAGTAGAATGGGATTTCAGAGAAACGGACTAGATCTATTCTTGAAACTATAAGAACTATGACAATGGAGGAAAATGTACCTCAAATGTACTTTAGATAAGTCATGAGTACTAAAATATGCACTTTGAATCGATTTCAGATATATAATTACAGAGAAAAGGAACAGATCTATTCTTAACATTGCAAGAACTATAATAATGGAAGAAAATGTACCTTAGATATTCTCGAGAGAAGTCATGAGTACTACAATATACACTTTGAATCGATTTCAGATAAAGCATGGTACTGGTAAGACTCCTTATGAACTATGATATGGTCATGTTCTCATAGTGAAGTATTTTAGATTTTTGGAAGTAAATGCTATATTAGAAGAGATGAAGATTTAGGGAAGTTTGATCCTAGATGTGACGAAGGTATATTTTTTGGTTATTCTACAAAGAGAAAGTCTTATAAATGTTTTATCAATTGGTTGAGGAAGATACTAAAGAGTGCTAATGTGAGAGTCGATGATAATTATCAAAAATAGGTTAGTTCATGCATATATGAGTTCGATGATGAAGAAGAAAATCATATTGTTCAAGCACATAATTAGAGTGGATTAATAAAACAAAATGGAGAAATTATTAATAGAGAAGAAGTGGAAATTCAAGAGTCTGCTACAAAAGAAAATCCAAATATTCCAACATATGTAAGGTTAAATCATAAAAAAAAATCAGATTATTGGTGATAGAAATCAAGGTATCGTGACTAGAGGAAAACATGCTAGAATCAAAGATGGAATTTGTTTGATTTCTAAAGTAGAACCTAAATATGTTGATGAAGCTTGCAAAGATGAAATTTGGGTTAAGGAAATGAAAGAAGAGTTGGAACAAATTGAGAAGAACCAAATATGAATCCTAGTTCCCAGACTGAAGGACAAGAATGTGATTAGAAAAAAATGGAGTTCAAAAAAAAATTGAATGAAGATAGTGAAGTGGTATGGAACAAATACATATTGGTTTACAAAGGATATTCATAGCTCTGGAAGGTATTATTTTTTAGGAGAAATTTTCTTTTTTTGCTAGAATTGAAACAATTAGAATCTTTCTTGCATATGTTACTTACAAATGGGTATGTGCAAGATCATGAGGGGCCAAAAAGTGGCGATGTGAAAAATATTCACTTTTCACTCGTCCAAAAGTGCATGAAAATGCTTGTTGACTTTTTAGTAGGCCTGGGTGTCAATACACCTGGGAAAACCTGCCACCAAAGCACAGGCCTAATCGGGTACCTGATATGTTATCAGGTACCCGATACCTATGGCATAAATTCAAAACCCACGAGCCCTTTTCCTCATTTTTTTTCACATTTTTGATTGGGAAAATGGCTTGAAATATCATATACACGACATATTTTTGGGTATCTGATATTGGCAACAACAAATTCGACTCCCCAGCATATTCGGTAAGTAAATTATTTGTATATTTTGATTATTTTATTTCATTTTCATGCTAAATGTAGTTTTTTTTGTTGAAATAGGGTTTTGTATTTATATTTTTAATAATATATGAAATTACATTGAAATTTAGATTTATTTTTTATTTAATCAGGCATGGCTATCAACAATGAATAAAATAACCCTCCCACACCAAATAATGATCTCGAAAACAATCCCCTGTGTCAAAACCCTCGATCTTTAGAAGATTTGATACAAGATAATTTGAACACAATATGAGGTTTCCAAAACACATATCAAAATATACCTACATTAGGTCCCATGCTTGCCACACTCACGCAGCAACATAATGCTGCTCTTCATTGGCGTGATGATATGCACACCCAATTTGATGACGGGCTTGACCATGATGGGATTGCGGCCCTTAATATAAGTAAGGAAGATATAGCCACCCTTTTTGTCAATCCTAAAAATAGAATACAAGTTGACCCCAAAAAGACCAAATTATCAATAAAATGGTGCACAAATGAAGCAATGCGCACACACTTTTGGGATCGCTAGTGGATGGTTTTTGATAAACCACCCCATAGCAATTTGGAGGTCCCATTTTATTTCATAAAAAAATTGTATGCTAAGTTTGTGCTTGGTCACCATGTTGATTATTGGAGTATGAGGCCCAACATGGGCGTAGGTGGAGGAGCTCCTCAGACTAGGCCATTTTCCCAGTGCAAAAAGGCCACTACCTTTGTCCCCCCCACTAATGTCGCACCCCCTCCTCGAGTGCAGCATCCAGATATCATTGTAGAGGCTGCCTCACAGACTATTAGGGCCATTCATTTGCTGAGTGATTAGTTGATCACACAGACTATGTCAGTGTTGCCTCCTAGTGTGGATGATGTTGGTGCATCAACATCTCATCGAAGTTCACATGTATGTGAGCCCCATATTTGCATTATATGCAAGAATATGTGCCTCAAACCGCTTACTGATGCTGATACATATCAGTATGTTATTGATGTGGAGGATATAGGAGACGCAGCTGCAGAGGCTGCAACACAACATGGAGAATCTACATCTCATGAGAGTGCTCAGGAGGTGTACGCAAAGCCATGGACTCCTATTGATATGGTAAGAGTAAACATTATAAATAAATTTGTCACATGACTTATTTAATTTGTTTATTTAGATTAGTTTTAATGATCGCATGCACTTATGTATATATATTTTTTCCATTTTTTTTCAGTTGATGACACATGAGGAGTTGAGATAGGTGGATGATTCCATAGCTTCGGCCATTTCATTTGGCCTTGATGCCTGTACGATATATTATAAATTATGTACCCATTAGTTTTTTTATCATTTGGTACATACATTCTTAAATCACTATTAATTAGAGTAATAAAATTCATACATTTACTAATATATTGTCATCTTATTGTACTCTTGTAGACGACAACCGATGTCAGTGGGGGGCATGAGGGGGTTCCTTCATCATGAGGTGTCGACAAAGGAAAGGTAATTAATTGTTTAAGATTAATTATGCATGCATATGTATGCCACTTGTGTGTACGTAATAAATATTTTACTTGAATTTATTGTATAGGGTTTGGCTATTGATGATGTTCCAACATGGGTTCGGGAGCCTAGGCTGACAAGCATATTGATTCGTAGTGATAGTCTGATTGTACGTAGACTTTTACATATTGTTATTTGTATTTTGTAACCAAGGTTGTTATGATGAAGTGAATTTATATATAATTGACAATATTTTTACTCTCATAGGTTACTCCTAGTGTAAGGGAGGGCCCATGAGAATCTTTCATATCTTTTTTGACCCATCCCACTATTCCAGAGGAGGGATCACCAGATTTAAGTTTTAATTTTAGTTCAAATCATGTCCTATTTTGTAGATTTATTACTCTATGTTGCACCACTCTACTAATCTCATTATTGCAAATATATATTTATAGGTCAGAGTTGGTATTGTTGGCATGGTCCCTTCGCTACCAAGGAATTATGCTAGGACACCTGATCATGGTAGGCGACCGAGAGGCCAGGTACAAATATTTTTATTTAGTTATAATTTTAATTAAATTAGTGTGTGAATTATGAATTATATATATGTGTGTGTGTGTGTGTGTGTAAAAATCATATAACATAAGCAATCTAACTTGGGCTTGAACTCATTTTTGTTGCAGGATCAATCAGAGCCTAACACTTCTTCAAAGAGACTACATTTTGATGATCCCCCTACGGCATAGGATGTAGTTTTAGTTTTGTGGTCATTTAGAGATGCCACTTGGCACATTTTGAGATGGCATATATGCCACATTGTACACCTTGAAACATTGATTTTGTAGACATTTTGAAATGGCATGTGCCATATTTGTATATGGAGATACTTTTGATACATTTGATACTTTCTATATATAGAACATGTTCATTTTTATGTTATATTTGAGTCATCTTTTGTATACATATTTATTATTCATGTTAATGGAATTGAATGGTGAAGTTATATCTTGACTATGATTATCATTATGATTTAAATTATATCTTGTTGAAGTTACATTTGTTTTTCTTTACTCTGGAATACCCTGTTCATGGAGCTTATTATGTTTGAGGTTTAACTTCTATAGATTTTCTATGTTCTTATGTTTCATATCATTATATATACTCACTTGAGCCACTTAGTACTACATTATTTCAATACTATGTATATACTCACTGTGTATATAACTCATCATATTGGGGTTTACTAAATGCACAGAGAAATGTAGCACTTGTGCTGTTAGGTCACTTGGGTCGAGCGTGGTCGCAAGCGTTCCAGTGACTCTGTGGGAGGAACAAGGTTGTCACTGGCATTTACCCAGCCAACTAGAGCCTATGGAGAAGATGGTTCAATGCAATGTTAGACAGTTTGAAAGATACGCTGCTAAGCCGCTTTCAACTGACCCTAACTGCAAGTTTTGGCATCAACTGAGATTGTCTTGCCAAATGCAAATGAAGTCGAATCGCCCAAAACTGAGAGAGGTTATTGTAGACCTCAGAAACATGATCTTGTAGCCCCTAGCAGTTTTTTGATACCTCTCATGAGGTCTGAGATACAAGCCCTAGAATATTGTTGCCTAATCATGCTTAGTGCACCTTGGGGTCACTTGGGTCAAGCGTGGTCGCGAGCGTTCCTGTGACACCGTGGGTGGAACAGGGTTGTCACTAGCATTTACCCAGCCAACCAAAGCCGATGGAGTAGATAGTTTGATGCAATGTCAGACGGTTTGAAAGATACACTGCTGAGCCACTTTCAACTAACCTTCACTGCAAGTTTTGGCATCGACTAAGATTGTCTTTCCAAATGCAAACAAAGTCAAATCGCCCAAAATTGAGAGAGGTTATTGTATACCTAGGAAACATGATCCCATAGCACCTAACGGTTTGTTGATGCCTCTGATGAGGTATGAGATACAAGCCCCAGAAGATCATTGCCCAATCATGCTTAGTGCACCTTGGGGTCACTTGGGTCGAGCGTGGTCATGAGCATTATCGTGACTCTGTGGGTGGAAAGGGGTTGTCACTAGCATTTACCTGGCCAACCAAAGCTAATGGAGTAGACGGTTCGATGCAATGTCAGATGGTTTGAAAGATACGCTGCTGAGCTGCTTTCAATTGACCCTCACTACAAGTTTTGGCATCGACTGAGATCATCTTTCCAAATGCAAACAAAGTCAAATCACCCAAAACTGAGAGGGGTTATTATAGATCTCAAAAACACAATCTCATAAAACCTAATAGTTTGTTGATACCTCTCATGAGGTTTGAGATATGAGCCTCAGAAGATTGCTTCCCAATCGTGCTTACTACACCTTGGGGTCACTTGGGTCGAGCGTGGTCACGAGCGTTTTGGTGACTCCATGGGAGGAATGGGGTTGTCACTAGAATTTACCCAGCCAACTAGAGCCGATGGAGCAAATGGTTCAATGCAATGTCAGATGGTTTGAAATATATGCTACTAAGCTGCTTTCAACTGACCCTCACTACAAGTTTTGGCATCGACTAAGATCATCTTGCCAAATGCAAACAAAGTTGAATCGCCAAAAACTGAGAGATGTTATTGTAGACCCCAAAAGCACAATCCTGTAGCACCTGATGGTTTGTTGATACCTCTCATGAGGTCTAAGATACAAGCCCTGGAAGATCCCTGCCCAATTGTGCTTAGTGCACCTTGGGGTCACTTGGGTCAAGCGTGGTCATGAGTGTTCCAGTGACTCCGTGGGTGGAATGGGGTTGTCATTAGTGTTTTCCTAGCCAACCAGAGCTGATGGAGTAGATGGTTTGATGCAATGTCAGACGGTTTGAAAGATACACTACTGAGCCACTTTTAACTGACCCTCACTGCAAGTTTTGGCATCAATTGAGATCATCTTGCCAAATGCAAACGAAGTCAAATTGCCCAAAAATGAGAGAGGTTATTGTAGACCTTAGCAACATAATCTCGTAGCACTTAATAGTTTGTTGATACCTCTCATGAGGTCTGAGATACGAGCCCTGAAAGATCACTGCCCAATCATGCTTAGTGCACCTTGGGGTCACTTGGGTCGAGCATGGTTGCGAGCATTCCGGTGACTCCGTGGGTGGAATGAGGTTGTCACTGGAGTTTACTCAGCCAACCAAAGCCAATGGAGTAGATGATTCAATGCAATGTCAGATGGTTTGAAAGATATGCTACTGAGCTGCTTTCAACTGACCCTCACTACAAGTTTTGGCATCGACTGAGATTGTCTTGCCAAATGAAAATGAAGTTGAATTGCCCAAAACCAAGAGAGATTATTGTAGACCTCAGAAACATGATCTTGTAGCACCTAATGGTTTGTCAATACCTCTCATGAGGTCCAAGATACGAGCCCCGGAAGATCACTACCCAATCATGCTTAGTGCACCTTGGGGTCACTTGGGTCGAGCATGGTCGCAAGCATTCCGGTGACTCTATGGGTGGAACGGGGTTTTCACTGGTGTTTATCCAGCCAACCAGAGAAAATGGATCAGATAGTTTGATTCAATGTCGAACGGTTTGAAAGATACATTGCTGAGCCGCTTTCAACTGACCCTCACTGTAGGTTTTGGCATCGCCTAAGATCATCTTGCCAAATGCAAACGAAGTTGAATTGCCCAAAAATGAGAGAGGTTATTCTAGACCTTGGAAACATGATCCCATAGAACTTGATGTTTTGTTGATATCTCTCACAAGGTCTGAGATACAAGCCCTGGAAGATCGCTTCCCAATCATGCTTAGTGCACCTTGGGACACTTGGGTCAAGCGTGGTCGCGAGTGTTCCAGTGACTCTGTGGGTGGAATGGGGTTGTCACTAGCATTTACTCGGCCAACTGGAGCTGATGGAGTAGATGATTCGATCCAACGTCAGATGGTTTGAAAGATACGTTGCTGAGCCTCTTTCAACTGACCCTCACTGTAATTTTTTGCATCGACTGAGATTGTCTTACCAAATGCAAATGAATTTGAATCGCCCAAAATTGAGAGAGGTTATTGTAGACCTTGGAAACATGATCCTGTGGCACCTGACATTTTGTTGAGAGCTCTCATGAGGTCTAAGATATGAGCCCCAGAAGATCACTTCCCAATCATGCTTAGTGCACCTTGGGGTCACTTGGGTTGAGCGTGGTCGCGAGCATTCCAGTGACTCCTTGGGTGGAACAGGGTTGTCACTAGCATTTACCCATCCAACCAGAGCCAATGGGGTAGATAGTTTGATGCAATGTTGGATGGTTTGAAAGATACGCTGATGAGCCACTTTCAACTGACCCTCACTACAAGTTTTGGCATCGACTGAGATCATCTTGCCAAATGCAAATGAAGTTGAATCGCCTAAAATCGAGAGAGGTTATTGTAGAGCTCAGAAACACAATCCTGTAGCACCTAATGGTTTTTTTATACCTCTCATGAGGTCCAAGATACAAGCCTCAGAAGATCACTGCCCAATCATGCTTAGTGCACCTTGGGGTCACTTGGGTTGAGTGTGGTCATGAGCATTCTGGTGACTCCGTGGGCGGAATGGGGTTGTCACTGGAATTTACAATGTCATGAAAGTGAACAACCAACATATATTCCACACCATTTTCAGTAACAAAAAAGTTAACCCTTTTACTCTCCTGTGCAAACTCATAAAGCATGTCACTTGCAGACCATAAAACACAATGCATTATGGTACACTGGGCAGCTTGTAAGTAGTTGTATTTTATAGATTGAGTAAGTAGTCCTTGGGAACATTTCCTTGTCTATAGTGGAAACAATTAGGTTTTCATTTTGAAACAAGAGAAGAACCAAATGGGAAAGCATGCACACTTCTTTTCTTGACCCAGTTCCATTGCAATGACTGTTAGTGGTATGTTTGAAATTTGAACTATGAAACTAATCATGATTAAGCTTGTGAAATTTGAACTATGAAGCTTATTATGTTTGAGGTTTAACTTATATAGATTGTTTGAAATGATAAAAAATAATGTCCTTAAAGCATTAGAAACAACAATCAAACATGTAAGAATTCAAACCATGCAAAAGACATAAGTAAATGACATGTAAGATCCCTTCTTGGCACTATTGGCCACCCATACATGATTTTGGTCATAAGTCCTTATCAAGACTTCTAGGACATTTAACTTTTAAATCAAATTGATTGTTACAAATTGCCATTATAGGCTTCAAAAGATCTCAATTAACTATTAAGGATCCTTTTGTCCTTCTATCTCTGATTGGATCCATGGTGACAGCGAGCATCTTCATAGGTGCTCCTATAAAAGTTACAATCCACATACAAAACCATGTTTATTGACTCAAAATACAATCTAAGAAAGGTGAAATTAATGTATTGAAATTAAGCTTAATGAACTTAGAAAACAATGCACTATGTATTGAAATTAAGCTTAATGAACTTAGAAAACAATGCACTAAGTTAACTTATTACCTAGTCAAGTGTTCCTGAAGGGTCATCTCTTTGCTTCAGGGTCTCCAATAGTGCTTCACAATCAGCAGTACTAATATTCCAAAGATCTTTTGTCTTTGGTCTTCCTTGATGCTTTGACAACTTCACATTTGTTGCTATAACAAGGTGTGAATACATGAGAATAGTTTTGTGCTTCTCATAGTCTTCAAATGTGGGAATTCCATTCTTTCTAATCATGTATGTTCGCAGCCATGTTCCCACAACAACAACTGAACCAATAGGATATGTGAACCCATCACCATTTGTCATCGGTTGTACAAGCTTCTGTTTACCTCATACACAACATGCTAACTAATAATCCGACCTCTCATCATTCCCCTATGGTGCAACCAATGCAAAAACATCTCCTGGATTCAAAAGATCTGAAAGATGGTCATACTCAACCAAAATGTCCATGTCATCATTTCTTATAGAGAGTGTCAAAGATAAAGGAGCTAGATACTATGGAACCCATGTATCCACCCACTTACTTGACTCACAATGATCCCAATCATACTAAAAACACATAGGGGAAAAAAAAGTCAACTCTCATGTCCAAATGGTCCATGTACTACTATTGGAGCTTTGGAATGAATGCATTTTTTAAGAGTCTTTCACTATTTGACAATCCAATCTATCTCCTATAGTTCCCTCCTCAACCAACCAAAAGGATCTACGCACTGTAGAATCAAGAGTCCCCCCCTGTGACAATGCTAAAGTAAACCAATCAAAAATAGAAGGATCATCAAGAAGTACAACACCTAAAATCCTCAATTGCTCCTTAACTAGAGCTCTCTTCACACACACACCTGCTCCGTCATGCTCCCCTTTCCCATGCCCTGACTCAAAAAAACTCCAAATATGAGGTACACCTCTCTCCACATGCATTCTACACAACCAATAAAACACTCTGGCATTCTTAAATTGACCAATGCAATTATCCAACCAAATGAGATGCTTATCCATAGCAATACCATTTTCCTGCAAGAAATCAAAATAGTTCTGGAAACAATGTTGAACAAACTCATGAGAGTGAGACTTGTCATTGCTCATATAAAAATGGTACTCTCTGATTATCTTTCACTCATCTTTTGTGCTATCAGGGGAATGTCTATATGTCATGTGTACAAAAATAGCAACTTGAATGGAATTGTAATATTGAGCTTGAGTCTCATTTTGGGGCTGCAATGTATATTTCTCCACAAAGTCTACAACGGATATAATAGTTCAAATGGGGAAAGTGTCCTTACATGTGTTGAATTGTTGATCCAACCATTGAGACCTGTGACTATGCCTTGCATACTTGTAAAAAAGATTTGTCTTGAAATCTGAGATAAAATCGGCAACATTGTATTCTTTTGCAACTAACTCACATCTAGAGCCTTCACCTCCACTCTTCAATGTATATTTCACTATTTCATATACCTTTTTTTGGATGGGTGTCTTTCCAAAATTGTGTTCCAAACCCTCATGAAAACATGTTCTAAACTTGGACAAGCCACCACATTCTGAGCACTTGGCATTTAAGCAATCTTTTTTTATAAAATAAACAACCATCATCTCTATGACATAAAAATTTATCTAGCAAGTCTCTTGATGATTTGGGAAGACCACTTGCACCACAATCCTCTAGCATTTCATTAGTATGCAAAGTAGAATGAATGGACCGTAATAATTCATGATGCATTGAAAACTCAACATGAATGTGTGATGATGGATATCACCTTCATGAAATTAAGATATAATAGCATCAATTTAAAGAACATACAATGCAAATCTAATTTAAAATGAAACTATAATCTAGAACATCTCATGGTTCTCTAGAAAGAAGTGGTAAATGAAGCTCTCAGCTTAGATCCTCACTAGTGACACCTCTAAAATAAGAATTATGCTGCTATATGCTTCTATTATGCTTCTATTATGCTTCTATTATGCTTAATCTAGCTCAAATTGACACAATTATTATGCTAAAATGCTCAAAATGCTCTTAGAATGCTTTCAATTGCCTATAGTAACAATGATTTGCAAATGAAATTCTAAGATGCAAATGCTCTCCAAAATGCCTTATATTTATAGTAAATGTCCAAGGGTAGGGGGTGCAGTGAAGTAATCATGGTTATCCCTTGGTTGAGTCAAATACTTTGCATTGTCCATAAATGGGGGGACAAATGAGGGGACAAGCCTTTAAATGGTTTCAAAGCTTTGGACAATTTAAATGTTTGAGTGATTTGTGTCTTTTTGTCCTCAATTCTTATTGGTCAATCACTTTGTTGAAAGAAAATAGGATTTATTAAATTCAATTAATTAATTAAATTTAGCCATGTATGGGTAATGGGTTCATTTTGATTTTTGATTAAAACAACTATACAATTAATTGATTAAAATCAATTATATATTGTTTTTGGCCCCTTTAAGCTTTGATTTAATTATTTAATATCATTATTTAATTTCTCCTTTGCTTTAATTGATTTTGTCCCTCTTTATTTAATTATGTCCATTTTTACTTGATTTGATCCATTTTGATGATTTAGTGCATTTTATTGATTTTTGCTATTTAAAAGAACTTGTCCAATTTTGTGTGTCTACAAATGCCCCTCTTTGAATTGATGTATGAAGAACATTAATTCAAAGATTCTTATGAGTCCTGATTGCTGGTTCACTGCTATGCCTCAGATACTGATTGATTGCTGCCTCTGATGATACAAAAAAATTTATGATGCCCCACTGATTCCATGATGTTTGATTGTGACTTCCCTTTGATACCCTGATGCCCCCTCAAAAATTAAAACATATGAATTTCTTGATTTGAAAATTTTGATGATGTTTGATTTCTCGAATATGTTTTCATTTTTGAAAATTTGATTATCTGTCATGATTTAAGCATATGTCCCATTTATTTTGATTAGTCAATATAGGTCCACGCCCATTTTCACCTCCAAAATTAGCTCAAAATACCTTAAATAGGTTGATAAACCTTGTTTTACTATTCATTTTTACTTTTCATCTTTAGTAATTTTGCTCTAATCCTCTGGTGAATTTCGAGATGGTTGTGCCGATTCGTGAGCATAGATTCAAGAGGTGCTAGAGATATGTGAGGCCACCTGAGTATGGATCTCCGGTAAGTGATTCCCAACTCCATCTTTACATTTATGGTGCATTTATTACATTTTTTGTGTTTCATCGTTGCGTGCAATGTACAAAATCTCACCTAGGATTAATTGAATGTCACCTAGACCATTTAATTGTCCCCTCCGTGCTTTTCTCTACCACTTCCATGTGTTTTAATACCACTTAAGAAACTTTCATTCTCACCTAGGAACAATATATTCATGCCTAAAGCTAGGTTAAAATGCCCCTTTTCCTATATGCTGTCGTGTATGAAAACCCTAGCTATTTTACTATCGCCTAAGCTAACATTCTCTATCACGTAATGTGATTCACTATCGCATATCAGGTTAACTATCACCTAACACCAGAATAGTGTCACTCTGCTTGTTTTCATTATCACCTAGGATAAAATGTCACCTGACATAGGTAAAATCACGCCTGCTGCTATTTTTGAAAAAAATTCACTTATACCTGATTGCCTCTGATGAAGAATTTGATAAATTTTGATGATAGGTGCAAATGATTAGGTTAGGTCTGTTGCTTTTAACAAAACAATTGGTTTAGGATATCAGGATAATGGTACCACAGAATATGATTTGTCAATCTGATGAGGATAGTTATTGATAGGATAAATCAATCAGTGTGAAAACCGATATGATTTTGATACTACTTAGTTTGTTCTCAGGATATAGAGACACAAACAAATGGTACTAAGTGTGATTACTTGATACTGTTGATAAGATTGACTTGAGATAATCCCTTGATATGATATACTGATACAATTCCTTTTGCTTTGCCAACAAGCTCACTTTCCTATGTTATATATCTGTTCAGTTGCATCATGGGTTATTGATTTAGGTCAAGCACTGACCGCAGCAAAGTATCGCATGGTTGAGTGATGTGGTTTGAGTTTCCTACTTGATCTTCCATGGTTTCAGCTAAACCATGGGTTACTTACTACAGTGGCAAAGTGATGGAACTCCGACCACAACACCTTTCATTTACCATACGGAGAGATGACGATCACACTCGAGGACGTGTATTGATTACTACAGATCCCTTGCAGAGGAGAGTTGGTCTACTATGACTCTGTTTATGATTCTACTATCTGTCGATGAGTGTTCAGGGACAACACTATAGGTGATGGGGATACTATCACATGGCCTCAGTTTGCTTCTCTTCTAAGATTGCTAGCCGTACTTGGTGCCCTGATTGGTGGTTTACTCCTTCTTGACCAACGAGGTCGCGGTTTTTCTGTCGGATGGGGTAGGATACTGGAGGATTTTCTTTCTCATCCTTGAATCTTTGATTGGGGTTCTTGCATCCTTACTCAGCTTTATCATGATTTACATGAGGTAGTGTATAGACAGAGTTCTGCTTTATCAACTGGTGCTATTGTTCTTCAGTTATGGATATGGGAGCATCTTCCCATTACTAGGCCCATTTCTAATAGGAGATGACTATGGGGATATCCTTATGTTTTTCTATATACTGGGATGGTTACTCAGCATCATTTGGGTCATCTAGACTACTGGCATTGACAGATAGATGATATTGATCAGGTTTAGTGGCATCCCTATCTTGGTTGTGATCAGTGGAGAGAGGATGAGGATGAGTTATCTTATATGTTTTCCCCTTGATGGATGATTGGCCGCACTACTACTACTATTGAGTGCTTCTGCTTCGATAGAGTTTTGAGATAGTATGGTTGGATGCAGGGTATGCCTCAGGGAAATGCTTTGTATGTACAAGTACAGGTAGAGACATCTATGTGGGGGCCTTGCATTGATTATGAGTTTTCCTTGGATCAGATTGCAGGTATGACTATGTGCAGATGGGAGATGCTTGCTAGTATGGAAAATGCCGGTATGTCTTGTGAGTATGAGGACTGGTGGGCCCGTAACAAGTTCATTCATTTTAGTGATCCTTCAAAGCCTATTCCTAGTCGACGTGATGGTGGTGGTGTCGTTGGTGGTGGTGGTAGACATAGGAGAGGACGTGGATGTAGAGATCATCATGGTGATAGATATGGTCAAGGTGATGGCAGAGATATACAGGTTGATGCAGTCTTGACGGTTCATCCTAGAGCAACAGTTAGGCAGGATAGAGCTCATAGATAGCAGAAAGCTCAGAGACAGGCTCATATTGATGTTGCTAGGCAAATTCCTAGGTGTTTAGATCTATTGGTGTAGTTACAACAAGTAGCTTTGGGCCATCAGGATGATGATGTTGAGCAGGATTAGGCACAGCAGATGCCTCCACCAGTTCAGTAGCCACAGGATTAGGGGTAGGATGCACAGGATGGTCCCACAATTGGTTCCTTAGCCCAAGATATGCAGTTACTGAGGACCGATATGTTCACTATTGTTGGGAAATTATCTCAAGTTGCTTCCTTGATGCAGTAGTGTGTTTCAGCCATGGTTGTTTTGAGACAAGATGGAGCGAACACTTCTGAGGCTCCTCCTCCACTAGATGGTAGAGATCCAAGTGCCACAGGATCGTGATTGACTGCTGACAGACTCATCCATCATTGATGTCCTCTATTTCATATTTCATGCTATATACTTGATCAAGACCTTTGATGTACCCCTTTTGATGATATTGTAGCTTGATATACTTGATTGACTAGATCCTTTGATGAACAATTTTTTTTTTATGATATATGATAATATACTCCTTGGTTCTCTTGATGAGTTGTTTATGAGATTATCTTTTATGCAACTTTATGATGTGTTATGCATTTAAGAGGTTATGCCATGGATGCAGTTATCTTATGTTATGATATAGATAAGTGAATGCAATGATGTATGGACTTTGATGAGATGCTTTTCTATTTTTCAATGTATGGATGTAAAATGTTTGATGGAAATGCACATGTATGTTCCTATGTTGTTGATGACTTTTCAAGTATTTAGATGTATGCAATGTGAACTCTTATTTATATGAATGTATGATGTATGGAACATGATTTCTTTTATTTTATTTTTTCTAATATATGAGTAATGAATAATGATTAATGCTATGTATGAATGCAAAAGATAATCTCACTTGCGGTGTTTGAAATAAAGGATTATGATGAATGTTTGAATTTAATCTTCCCCCATTTCTTTGATGTTTGAACAACTCAAGTGTTTTATTGATGTGCCCCTCTTTTATCCTTGGAAATTGACCATAAATAAATACAATTAACTTAACATGATAATGTGATGCAATTAATCTAACTTGCTAATGCAACCTAAGTGTCACCAGCTTTTAGCAAAGAAATGCCATAAGGATACATTTTCATCATTAAGCATTTTTGGGACCAGAAAGCTAGTACAATCATCACTGACCACATCATGATGATATGAAGACCATTTTTTATCACTATTTGGTAACCTCATTTTGAAATTGGTACAACCCTCACTAGTTGGATGACCAAACTATGGGAGTCTAAATACCGGTGTCAATGGATTCAATGTTGCAAGTGGATTTTTGGTATTAAGAAATGGAAGATCTAAATAGCCAAGGGATCTGTTTGTGTAAACAAGCAAAGGTTAATCCTTCCTCTTATGAGATAGTCCTCGATGGTTCTTTGATGACCATGTCATTAGACAAATTCTCATAAGTTGATGAATCTTCCTCAAAATAGTCACTCAAAGGAAAGAAAATATCATGCCTCTATCATGGCCAATCTAGTCAAAACATCATCGATTAGCTAAAGAAATGTGATAAAAAGTCAATTTCCTAAAAAAAAATTATCAAAAGCTTTAAGTGTTTTGCCATGTTTTCATGATTTTCAAAAAAGTATTTCAAAGCATTTTGATCTTTAAGATGTTTTTGTTAATTTTTAATCCCGAATAATAAAGTCAATGAAGGCTCATGGATCAGGTTGTAGGATCAAATACTTGGGTGGTGAACAATGATAGCCATCAAAGGTTCACGAAAATTGCTCTCTCTAAAGTTTTGATAAATCTGTCTCTGACATGACTGATTGTAGCACTTATTGAATCTGTATGGTACCAAAATTCCAATCCTTTCCTGCCCCCAAGTGATAAATGCAATCATGGGACAAACTTAGGGTTGTAGGCAATGCAACAATGTGACTGGAAGCTTTATTATGACTATATACAAATGACGGATGTAATGAAGGTTTACAAATGGGATGTTGAAAATGCAATATGTACACATGTGACCAGGAATGACAAACTTAAGGGAACAAAAGGTGCTTGTTTACCAAGTTTTCACCCTTTGGATAGATCAAGCTCTTTTTTATATTTTTTTTAAAGCTTTTCTCTTTTTTTTTGCTACCAAGGTGCCTATTTGCTAGGTTTTCACCAAGGCACTTTTTCTTTTTCCAATTTTTTTTGTATTTTTTCTTTTTTTCATTTTTTTTTTGTATTTTTTCTTTTTTTCTATCATCAAGGCACCTATTTGCTAGGTTTTCACCAAGACAACATCTTATTTGAATGTTTTTGATCTTTTGTGTTTTTCCATGTTTTTTGGAATTTTCAAGATCTCTTTTGAACTATGTATAATAAATATGATGCTCTCTCATCTGATACTCTTTATACTCCTTCGTTTGACTCATGTGTAGAACCTTTTGAGATGAATACTGTTGATGGGTTCTTGGAGTTCCTCTCCTTCACAATCTGATAACTTATAGGTTCCTGTACCAAATGAAGATACTATGATGAATGGGCCAATCCAATTAGCTTCCCATTTACCTTTCTTCTCTCTTTCAACCTGATTCTTTGGGTTCTCTCACAGCATTAAGTCTCCTACCTGAAAGACTCTCAGTTTGATATGTTTATTATAGTTTCTTGAGATTCTATTTTGATACACTTTTAGGTGCTCATAAGCTTGTGTTTGATGTTCTTCAAGTAACTCCAATTGTTGAAGTCTAGCGACTCTATAGTCTTCATCTATGATCAATCCTTGTAATGACACTCGTAGAGATGGTATTTCAACCTCTAACGGTAGAACTGCTTTGGCCCCATAGACTAATGAGAATGGCGTGGCTCCCGTAGGGGTTCTTATGCTAGTTCTATAGGCCCACAATGCTAGATTAATTTGCACATGCCAATCCCTTCCTAATTTATTGACCGACCTCTTCAAGATTTTCAAGATATTCTTATTCATGGCTTCAGCTTGCCCATTTCCCTAAGGATAATAAATTGATGAGGAGTGGTGCATGATATGAAATGTCGCACAAAGTTCATCAACATACTTTTCTTTGAATTGTTTTCCATTATCTATTATTATGGCATGAAGAATACCATATCGGTAAATGATGTGATTTAAGATAAACATGGAAATTTGTTTTCCCATTGTCATTATCAAAGGAACCACTTCTACCCACTTAGTGAAATATTCCATTGTAGTTATGATGTATTTGTGTCCATTTGAAGAAGAGGGGTAGATCACCCCAATTAGGTCAAATCCCCATTGGTAAAAAGGCCATGGTGTAACAAATGGGTGTAATTCCTGTGCCGGTGCATGTATCATGTCACCATTATATTGACATTTGCTACATATCTTTACAAAATGGCAAGCATCTTTTTCTAATGTCTTCCAGAAATACCCTAAGAGAAGGATTTTCTTGGCTAGGTTTAAACCGCTTGAGTGTGACCTGCAAATGCCTTCATGGACCTCATGTAAAGCTAACTTAGACTCTTCTTCCTCTAGACATCTAAGTCACATCCCGTCAAGACCCTTACGATACAATGTTTCTGAAAGGATTATATAATGGGTGGATTGGTGTATGAAGTTGCATTTTTGGGCTCGGGATTGGTCTAAAGGTAGCACTTGGTCTTTGAGATATGTGTATATAGGGTCATACAAAGGGGACTCATGTCCATATAATAGGGCAACAATTTGGGTTTCAGGAAGGTCGAATGCTGATTTCACCAACTCTTCCACCGAGAACTCATACTTCTCATTTTGATCTATTTTTGTAACAATGAAGCCAAGGTGGCCATGGCATCAGCTGCTCTATTTTTCTCTCTAGGAATCTGCTCAAAAGTGATCAAGGAAAAATACTTCTTCCATCCATCAATCATAGTCTTATATGGCATCAACTTTTCATCTTTGGTGTTATATTCATTGTTGACTTGATTGATGATGAGTTGAGAATCTCCATAAACTTGTAGCTCTGTTATGTTCCACTCTAAGGCCATTTGGATACCTATGACTAGTGCCTCATATTCTGCTATATTATTTGTGCATGGAAACAATAGCTTGTAGGACTTAGGAATAGTGTAATCTTGAGGAGTGACCAATAGTATGCCGGCCCTAGAACCTCCTTGAGTATAAGAGCCATCAAAGTATAACTTCCATGTTTTTGCTTCTATGTTTACAATGGTGGAATCTAAAAATTCCACTTGAATAGTTTGTGTAGAAGTTATGGGATTCTCATCTAAATGATCCGCTATCACTTGCCCTTATATTTCCTTTCTATCGACATAATCAATGTCAAATTCACTCAATATCATAACCCACTTGGCTATCCTACGTGTTAAGGCAGTTTTGCTTAACAAATACTTGAGAGGGTCAATTTTGGCAATTAACTTGACCTTATGCATCAACATATAATGTCTCAACTTTTGAGATGCAAACACCACTGCTAGGCAAGCTCATTCCATGAATGTGTAATTAGGTTCATATTTGATCAAAGGCCTACTCAAATAGTAGATAGCTCTTTCCTTTCATTGTTCATCCTCTTTCACCAAAAGCACTCTAAGGGATCTTTCGGTAGCAGATATGTATAGAAGCAATGCTTTGCCTTTGATTGGTGGCATGAGAATAGGTAGATTTACAAATAGGTCTTCAATAATGTGAAAGCTTGATCACATTCCTCATCCCACATGAATATAGTATCCTTATGTAGCAATCTGGTGAAGGAATGACACTTTTCAGCCAATTGAGAAATAAACCTTCTTATGGATTGTATTTTGCCTTGTAAGGATCTCATTCAGCTGATGTTCCTAGGTATCTCCATGTCCATTATGGCTTGTACTTTCTTTGTGTCCACTTCAATTCCTTTAGCAGAAACTATATAGCCTAATAACTTGCCAAATTGGACACCAAAGGCACATTTCTTTGGGTTTAATCTAACTTTGAATTGTTCCAACTGAATGAATATCTTTCTTAGAATTTTGAGGTGTTCTCTTTTGTCAGACTTTGCTAGTATTTCATCCACATAATCCTCTAAAAAGGTGTGTATCATGTCATGGAATATAGTTGTCATGGCCCTTTGGTATGTGGCTCTGGCATTTTTAAGGCTGAAGGGCATGACGTTCCAACAAAAGGTGCCCCAAGGGCAAGTAAAAGCTATCTTTTCTTGGTCTTCAGGTGCAATTTTTATCTGGTTGTAACTACTAAAACCATCCATTAATGAGTACATGGAGTGACCTGTTGTCAAATCCACTATGGCATCTATGCTAGGGAGTGGGAAATCATCCTTAGGGCATGCAAGATTCAAGTCTCTAAAATCCGTACACACCCGAATAGATTTATCATGTTTTGTGACCGGTACAATGTTAGAGATCCATTCAGCATATGTTGTTGCTCTTATGAATCCAACCTTTAACAATTTTTCCAATTCTGCCTTCACTAGGAGAGCCACATGTGGGTGCATTTTTTGTAACTTTTTCTTCACGGTTTAACCCTGAGTCTAACATTCAAATGATGCATTATGAAATCGGGATCCAATCTAGGCATGTAGGCATATGACCATGAAAATTTCACTTGATGTTCTTGGAAAAACTTGATGAAATCTTCTCTTTCTAGAGATGTAAGTGATGCTGCCAAGTGTATAAACTTTGGATCCAATTCTGTCCCAATGTTGACCTTTGATGTTGGTTCTATAAGAATAGGTGACCTTTCTTCCTCATGTTCAGGCAAGGTATCCAATCTCTCTTCCTTTGGTGCCACAGTTGGGTTTTCACCATAGGAAACATCTTTTATCTTTATTTTTTTTGGTTCTAGTGGTGCCACATAGTGGTTTTCATCACTAGAACTTTTCATTTTTTTTATTTTTTTCATTTTTTTCTTTTGACTAAGAGAATGGACCCCCACTATTTTCATCATGCTTGTATTGAATTCATTGGTGGAAGAGGGTTCAACTGCATTAAGGTATTGGCTCATTGCTTGGTCATTTGGCTCAGTTTGGTCCCAATCAATGAGGTTTGGATGCATCAAAAGTAAGGATTCATTGGGTAAAATGTCATCAATAGGGTTTATGGACATGACTTTGTTTGAGGGTTCATACATTGTATCATTTAGATCTATGATGTGAGCTTCCTTGAGATGATCCATGGAAGAAGGGTCAAAATCCTCTTCACTTGAGTCCTCTTCGACTTCTATGGGAAACAACATGGGAAAAGCCACGAGTGGATTAAAACTAACATTTGAATTTCCCTCCTCTAAAGGCATCCAAAATGTCTCTATCCATGCTTGGTTGGTAGGTGCATGCCCTATGTTAATATCTTGGATATTAGGTTCTTCATTGATTTGAATTTCTTGCCTTGGGATTTTTTCATAAGTATGTATTGCAATCACCTCCTTATCTTGACATGATTCATTCAATAGGGTATCCCACTCATAATCTCAAGAGTCATCACTATCTCCATCAGATTCTAAGGCATTTACTTGAGGATAAAAGTCTTGCATTGGGCTGGAGCTTTCGCCTTTGTATTGGTAGCCTACTCCAAATTTTTCTTCTTTCACCCTCCAAGTAGGTTCAATGGGTTCTAGTAATCCTCTATTCCTTTGGCCTAAGGGTCCTCTTCCCTTGTGTCCCATCTTTTGCATTATCTCAAACCCTTTCCCATATTTCTTGATTTGTATATTAACAGGCTAAATCCTTTCCATGGGAATGTTTGAAATATTTTCCTCATCGTGATAAAGTCATTGAAGGACTTCATTCTCCTCTTTGTCGAATGCTGCTTTGTCACTTTCTCTTACAAAGTAAGAGTTGTACTTATGAGGTAAGTGTTCTTTAGATGATTTTCCATGTGTCCTTGGAGATGTGGGCATGTCAAATAGGGAAACAGAGTATTCCCCTACTCCTTTTGAACTAATTTTGCATTGTTTGTCAAATGCCTCCATCATCTTATCCATTTTCTTGTAGTTTTCCTTTTTAGCTTCATCTTTTTCTTCTCTAGTAGATTTTTAGGGTACTACCTCTAATTTGGGAGTTTGATATGAACCCTCATTAGTAATTGGACCCTCGTAGCTCATCTTTTCCTTTCCCTTAGTTGATGTCGTTGAGCTAGCTTGAGGAGGGTTTTGAGTAGCATTTAATGTTATGACCGGATCATCCATTTTGGTATCTTCAATGGTAACTCTTTGAATGATTCCTTCTCGGTTATGTGGAATATATAACTCATGAAGTGGTTTGAGTGCTTTACAATATTGGAATGGGTTTGAGTCCCCTCCCACTATGATTTCTTCACCCATGTACAGAAATTTGATGCATTGGTGGTACGTGGATGGGACTACTTGCATCTCCTGAATCCATGGTCTCCCCAAAAAAATAGTATAAGTTAACTTCATGTCCAATACTTGGCAATTGGTGTCCTTCTTGATGGGTCCCACTTGTATGGGCAATATGATCATGCCTTTAGAGGCCCTTTCAGCTTCATCGTAAGCCTTGATAGTGATTTTTTTTTTAGGGTCAATGCAAGACTCAGACAACCCTAAGGATTTAACAAGACTTAATGTACAAATATTAAGGCCAGATCCTCCATCAATGAGGGCTCTTTTGACTCTATGCCTTTCTATTAGGACCTCTATATGCAATGGTAGATTTTGAGGATGGATTATAGACATGTCATCTTGGTTAGAAAATGAGAGACAATGAGGTGCCACAAGATGACCTACCATATTTTGGAACTTTTCTTCTTCTAAGTTAGTAGGAACATTTGTCTCTATTAGATATTTTTCCAAAATATCCTTATGGTTAGGGGATAACTACAACAATTCCAAGATAGAGATTTGTGCTAGAGTTCTTTGCAACTGATCAACCAAGCTATAAGGTTTTGCTACTGTAGAAGGTTGTTTGACCATGATGTTGCACTGTAGAGTGCTAATAACTTTAGGAGCAGCTCCTTGTAGGGTCATTCTATAATTCCGCCCTCTTGTAATGACATTTGTTGCCTATTTTTGGGGCTATTCATTAATTATTATAGCATTCACAATGTTATCATAAGGTGGCGCAAAGTTAATGTTATTGGCGCTTTGTCTCTTGCCATTAGATGACTCCCCTTTGTCATGTTTGTAAAAAGGTTGTTTGAATGTTGTATGATCTTCATTGCTTTGAGGTCCATCAATGGTGATTTTGACATTATCGATTAAGTCTTGCACTATATTCTTTAGCTCCAAGCATTCATTTGTTGTGTGCCCTCGAATCCTATGGTACTCACAATGGCTATTGGCACTCCACCAACTAGGCTTGTTATTTGGCTCATAAGGCTGAATGTTGGGTAAAGTAATGACATTATTATCCATGAGAGTCTTTAATGCCTTTTCGAGGGGTTCACCCAAGGGTGTGAACTTCCTTTGAGGAGTGGGCACCAAATATTTATCAAATTTATTATTTCTTGCATTATTTCCTTGGTTTCCCTTATTGGTATTGTTGTTATTGGAAGGTGCATTGGATGTCTGATTAGTATTATTCACCTGATTAGGTGTCCTTGTAAGAGAAAATGGGACCACCTTCAAGTTGCTAGACTCCACCACACCATCATTAACAATTCCCTTATTTTTGTTCTTATACTGACTATTATTATTGAACCAATTATTCTTCTGATTGTTGTCATTGTTGGAGTTATTGTTGTTGGAGTTATTCTTATTATCTTTATACAATTTTAATTCTCCACTTTTGACCAACACCTCCTCCATTGTTACTCCATTTTCAATTAAATCTTGGAAGGTCTTGGGACATTGCATTCGTAATTGGTAGTTCAAATCATTGCTTAAACTATTTATGAAGATATCCATCTTCTCTTTTTCAGGCACACTCCTAGGATATCTTGCAAAAACTGTCCTCCATCTTTGTAGAAAAGTGAGGAATGCCTCTCCATCCTTTTGTTTAGTGTTGCATAATTTTATCATCGTGACCTCATGCTTGATATTATATGAGTAATGGGCCATGAATTTTGAAGCTAACTCTTCGAAGGTCTTAATGCCAGAGGGTAACTTAGAAAACCACTCCATAGCCATGCCTCCTAAGCTTCGCGGGAATAGCCTCATTAAATATGTTGTATCATGTATGAACTCTAAGATCAATGCACAAAACTCACATAAGTGGTCTTGGGGATCCGACGTTCCCTCATACTTGTCATACTTGGGGAACACCACATTGATTGGGAATGGCACCATGACCAAGCTTTTATCAAATGGGAATGGACACAATGCTTTGATGGAGAAAGGCTTGGGAGCTCCACTTTGCTTAATGGTATCCAATTGCATTTGAAACATCTTGAACTGCTTATTCATGATGTCTAAGGTACTCTCCTCAACTTCTGGTAGTTTAAGTTGGCTAACATTGTAGTCACAGGGAAGCTTGAGGCCTTTTTGTGCTAAGTCTAGAAAGTAATTTTCTCTATCTTTATCCATTGCCTTTTCCATGAGCTTTTGGAAATAGGGACATTGGATAGCCTCACTAACCTTTTTGTGCATGGCATATTCTGTCATTGCTTCGGTGTTAGTTTTATTGTGAGTGTTGTCAATCCCTTGAGCATTTTGATCTGTCCCTCCATTATTGGTATTGTCTTGGTTATTTATGCCAATGCCTCCATTATTGGCATTGCCTTGGTTAGTGAGATCAATACCACTATTATCTTTACCACCCAAACTACCATAATACATCATGTTGTCTTCTACTTCTTGTTCGAGTGATTTTGGGGGTACTCTAGGAGTGGTAGACTCATCTCCTGGGTAAGGGAGCTCTTGTCTCAAATAGGTCCCATCTACTTGCAAGGTTTGTTTAACGTAGTAAGATCTAGTGAAAGCAGGCATGAACCTTGGAGAAGAAGAATTGATATTACTCGGGGTCTAATCCTTTATATGGTTTACAACAATGATGTAGAAACAAGATTTTTGACCAAACTAAAAGTTGGAGCAGTAAGAATGTGAAAAAGGGTTCTCAAATATGTGATCAAAAATTTTTGACTTCTCCTGTAAATACTCTCTGTTTTCCCTTTTAGATTTTTGGGCATGACTGGCCTGAGTGTAGGCATGACTGAAACTTCTGTACAAGTGAACTGGTTTCTCATTAGGTGGCAGACTGTAGATGTACAGGTGGCACTTTGCTATTATTGAGTGACTTTCCAATTTTAATAGGCATGTTTGAAAATTATCTAGGTGTGACTTAACTATGTCTATGCATTTTTAAACAAGTCACAGGTGTGACTGAACCTCTGATAGGCAAGTTTATTTTGTGCATAGGCAGCACCTCTCTGACCAGTTTGTAAGATTTTGGATTTTTAAAAGTTTAAGATTAGTCTTTGGAAATTTCTTTGTTTGAAAATAGAAAAAAAATCACAACACACACATCACTTTGTCATCATGTCCCTAAAAACACTCTAATGTGTATATTCTCCAATGTTTTTCACAAGTATATCACAAGAAAAAATTCCAAACAACTTATCTAAAGTCAATTTTGGCTTGTAAATATGGCTCTAAAAGGTGGCCTTGCTATTTTATCTAGGTTTTAATAAATATTCCGTTCAAATAGACTTCAATCTCTCATCCTCCAAGGAGGCTTCCCACACGCACCGAAGTATGATTTTGTGCAATCCGTTAAGACTACTAGAGGAAGGTTGAAAAATCAAAATCCATTTTTCATGCACCCCATTAAGGATACATGCATTTCATTTTAGAGTGGGTCAGATTCCCATGACAAAAGCGAGTGTATCCCACTTTGGGCTATCCCTCTCACTAGCCTCATTAAGGAAAACTTGGGAGGCAAGCCCACTATTGCTCTAGCATATATATGAAAAATAAGAAATGAACTTAGGCTGACAAGTTTAGGAATTTGGTTCACTCAAAGAGTGAAGAGCATATCCCTATTGTCTTTCTTTGTTCCACACACTTAAAAACATGTTTGTTCTTTCCCAATCTCTTGACAAGGAGATTCTTAGAATTGAAGTGTGAAATTCATTTCCTATCTTATTTCCAGCTTATATCCAAATGAAATGCCACAATCTAATCAAATGCAAGCTTGATTAGGAGAATACCTTTTTCTTGTAGCTAGCATAAAGCTAGGGGCATTTTTGAGAGCATTTTGTCATTTTTCACTCACCTTGGCAATAGCTCCTTCCAATGTGCTTATCCTCCAGCAAGTTAGTCAACACTAACAATCAAAGTGAGGGGAAACCAAAATCAAAATTGACAACACAAAGATTTATAAACTGAATTTTGAGCACTCTAATTGCAAACTTTCAAACAAAAATTTGAATTAAGGGCTAAAGATCCAATTCAAAGAGACAAATTTCTGCTTATAAGCTTCAATTATAGCAAGGTATTTTTGATATACCTGACTATCTTCATCTTGTGTTAGCTCAAGGAAAAATTTGATGTGTGCTTTGCTCTCCCTTTTGATTTTCTTGACAAGTGCCTTCTCCTCTTGATTGTATCTAGCTTCTAGCTTCTGTACTTTAGGATGCCTGTTCATTTACTATCAAAACATGAAAATAGAGAATTAGATGAATGAATTTATCAACCTAAGAACAAATTATGACAGAAAACTTTAAGCGACATTGTCCAGCAAATAGGCGATAACAAAATGTTCACATGCATAATTTTACAAATACCGAGCGACACTCTGTAGTGCCTCAAGCGATATTGAAAATAAAAAATGCATGCACAAATTATTCCTAAGCATGAACAAAAATTTTAAATTACAAAAAATTATCAATACAAAGCAACATGTTAACTAACATTAAGCGGAACCTGAAATATCAAAAGCATGACGGCAATTTGAAAATTGTGATGAAAAGCTTGAACTTAAGCGACAACAAATTTCAACAAAAGCGATATTTCAAGCATCATAAGCATAATTATTAATTGAAAATGTGAAGCAAAGCTTTAAGATAAGTGACACTAAAATGAAACCAGTCGATACTCCCTGAGTCACAAGCGTGACTTGAAGAGACAAAGGTTGAATGCTTTGTGGTCACCCACATGAATCTCTAGTTAATCCGCGTGAGTACAGAGATTGCAGGCGGTAGTAAGATAACTGTAGGCATAAACAGACCTCCTGTAAGCATGATTTCACTAATTTCATGTAAGATAAACACGGAAAATAGAGAATACAAGCATGCAAATGAAGATCTAAATGATGAAATGAGGCTTAGAGCCCCACGGTGGGCGCTATTTGTGTGATGATGGATATCACCTTCATGAAATTAAGATCTAATAGCATCAATTTAAAGAACATACAATGCAAATCTAATTTAAAATGAAACTATAATCTAGAAAATCTCATGGTTCTCTAGAAAGAAGTGGTAAATGAAGCTCTCAGCTTAGATCCTCACTAGTGACACCTCTAAAATGATAATTATGCTACTATATGCTTCTATTATGCTTAATCTAGCTCAAATTGACACAATTATTATGCTAAAATGCTCAAAGTGCTCTTAGAATGCTTTCAATTGCCTATAGTAACAATGCTTTGCAAATGCTCTCCAAAATGCCTTATATTTATAGTAAATGTCCAAGGGTAGGGGGTGGAGTGAAGTAATCATGGTTATCCCTTGGTTGAGTCAAATACTTTGCATTATCCATAAATGGGGGGACAAATGAGGGGACAAGCCTTTAAATGGTTTCAAAGCTTTGGACAATTTAAATGTTTGAGTGATTTGTGTCTTTTTGTCCTCAATTCTTATTGGTCAATCACTTTGTTGAAAGAAAATAGGACCTATTAAATTCAATTAATTAATTAAATTTAGCCATGTATGGGTAATGGGTTCATTTTGATTTTTGATTAAAATAACTATACAATTAATTGATTAAAATCAATTATATATTATTTTTGGCCCCTTTAAGCTTTGATTTAATTATTTAATATCATTATTTAATTTCTCCTTTGCTTTAATTGATTTTGTCCCTCTTTATTTAATTATGTCCATTTTTACTTGATTTGATCCATTTTGATGATTTAGTGCATTTTATTGATTTTTTCTATTTAAAAGCACTTGCACCACAATCCTCTAGCATTTCATTAGTATGCAAAGTAGAACAAATGGACCGTAATAATTCATGATGCATTGAAAACTCAACATCATATTTGCAACAACATTTATTCCGAATCTTAAGGGGTACACAATAAAATGGCTTCACGGATTCAAAAGACCTTTGTGATATTTTCAATGTTGGATGTGTCTCACAAAAATTTTTATACAATATTGTTTGACTTACCTCCAAATAATGTTTAGGATGTGGAGTGTGGTCTCAATTGCCAACTCTCAACTTCAAGACATCCTTCACATTTGGTGACACTCTTGAGTTAGTATCCCAAAATTGTTGAATTTCATCCTTGACATCATCTGTTAGCTTCTTAATGAAATGTGGAAGTCTCCCACCATAAGCCCATGTATCAATTTGACGTAGATCATCAAGTCTTTCTCTTCTTGCAAGTGCTCTACCCAAATTTTTACAGTATATATTGAAGACAACACAAGTTTGTCTCATCAAATGAGCCTTTCTCAACTAATGACTTACTAAGGAGGTTGTAATAACCCTCCGAACAACTCTCTTGTTTTTTTCTCTGCTAGTCTTCCCAATGCTATTGAGAGCATTGAAAAGATTCTTCACAACAATGGCATTTCTCTCCATTTTCTTGTTCACACGAATCTTCAATTTCACAAGCACAGGTCTCATCTTTTGCATCTTTAACAACTACACAAAAATTTGACATTGCTCAACCAATGTCTTGTTTCCAAAAAATTGATCATAAAGTCTTGAAGCCCACAACCTAATAGTTCTATGTGACCTCTTCCCTTCCCAATTATTCATAATGTTCTCCTCAATTTCAATTAACCATTTAGGTGTTCTTGAAAGCCTCGAATTTGAAGATTGATTATCTTTATTGCAAGGGACTTCATTTCACATATAATTTGGAGATGTATAACATTAATGTGGTTCTTGTGCAACATTTTCATTCCCCAAGTCTACATTTTCAATCTCCATCTATACATTTTCATCTTCATTCCATTCATTGTCATTCCCCAAATCTATGTTTTCATTCCCCAAGTCTACATTTTCATTCTCCATCTCTACATTTTCATCTTCACTCCATACATTGTTATTCACAAAATTAATTTCCATATTATTTTCAAATTCAACATCCTCTTCACTTACAACTACATTTACAGGGTCACCTTGATTAATGTTTAAGATACCTTCTCTCCTTCTTCGGTGATTTTCCCTATCTTTTTCCCTATATGCTTGAATTTCTTCATTTGTCACCTTCCTCTTCCGTTTAGCCTTTCGACGACTACTACTTCCCATGGTGAGACCACAAGTTGACAAAACAAAAAAATGGGACCCAAATCACATTTTCTTTTCCTGCAACCCATGAAAAAGTCTGAAATCCCATGCTTGTCTGGTCTGTGGGGACACAGAATATTTTGGTCAAATCTGACCAATCACAAATCGAGTACTGGATTCCAAATCAAGTACCTGATATTTCCAGGCATATGAAAAAAGGGCGGGAGCAAATGAAAAAATTGAACTTTTACATATAAAATGGGGTATATAATATATAAAATGTATATTATATATATACTAGAATGTATTATATACTAATGTATATAATATATATATGTATAAAAGAGGCATATGATATATATATAATGTATATTATATATATACTAATGTATTATAATATACTAATATATTATATGTACTAATGTATTATATACTAATGTATATAATATAAATAATATATTATATATACTAATGTATATAATATATATATAATACATATTATATATATAATGTATTTGATAAGGCGTACTAGGACCCCTTTTAATTTCAGCGGTCTGACTATACTGAATAAGTAGATGTCATCATCTTGTGTGTGTGAATTTTGTACCTGATCTGTAGACATAACACTTCAGTAAAACATTAGAGGTTAGCAAAAATCATGCAAAATTGAAATCTAATCTAACCAGGCAATTTACTGCCTTCTAGTAGGTGCGAGATTGATGTTCTCAGATTGTTATCAAGATCAGTGACCTAGACGACACCTAAATGAAGGATTTGAATGCCAAACTGATATGAAATATGAATGCAATTAATCTATTTTTTTGGTATCTTCTATGCAATAATATGATGAAAACTGATATGAATCTATGCTAATATGAAAATTGATATGCAATGCTAATCTAGAAATGATATGATATGAGAATGAAAATTCTAACAATAATATGAAAGCTATGAATTTGAAATTGATCTCACAAAGCTTCGAATCCTCAAATTTATCTTTCAAGCTCCAATTGTGCAAATTCTCCAAATCTAATATGCTATTATTCCTGTAGAGTAAGTTTGCAATTTGCAAGATATGAAATTGAAGAGCTGAGCCTTGGTTTTATAGAAATCTAGGGCTTTGGAGGTGCATGAGAAAAAAGCCATAAATCACTCAAATAACTCAGGTTGATTTTTGAGTTATTTTTAAATAAAGATAATTAAGTCACAAAAATCATGCAAAACCACAGTTCAACTCAAATTAGAAGTTTAGATCAACTTTTAAAACTCAAAAAGATGTTGAGTTTCAAAAAGCTAACAACTTGCATTGATTTTCCAATTTGAGTTTAACTGGTCCTTGAATGTGCACATGGATAATTATGATTTAATAAATAAATAAAGTGATTTATTCTCAACTTAACTGATTTTTGAAATAAAATAATTAATTTATGGGTTAATTAACTATTTTATCAAACTTTTATTAAAAATTATATTATTAAATAATGACAACTTGCTTTAATTAATTAAATAAGAATTTAATCAATTATTCATAAGATATTAGATTTATTGTCAAAATTAAATAATATAATTAATAATAGATAGAATTAAATTTAATTAAACAATTAAGTGGCAAGATATTAAATCTAATTAATTAAATATGAAAATATTCAATTAATCAAACTTAGAATAAATGTGATTTATTGCCAAATAATCATTAAATTAAAGATAATAAAGATAATTAAGAATATTGCCAGGAATATTCCCCCATGCAGAATTTAAGATAATTAATTAGGATTCGATGATGTTTAGATGTGCCTTAGGTTAGGACTTCTATGTCAATTTTGTTCGAATTGTTGATATAGGAGATTAATGAACTTATAGCCCATTTTTGGGGTATTACATTTTTCCCCTCTTTGAATTACTGTGTGAAGCGCAGTGGTTCAAAGACAGTCCGCGTTTGATAGAGATATGAAACTGATTTGAAATTGATAATTGATATAAGACAAAAGCTTATTGATATTGATTTGATATGAAGATAATAGGTCCTGAATGACCAAAGATAATGTTCACTATAATAGCGATGAATCGAGGATTGCAAAAAAGTGTCAAAATGTCTGATTCCAAACCTTAGGATTGCAAAGAAGTGAGTGACTAGTTCTAGACTCGATTGACTTAGCAGAACTAGCAGGTATCACATCTGAATCCTTCAGTTACCGAAGAACCAAGGAAAGAACACTATGATCCGATGGTTGCAAAAATTGATACAGATTACAAGATTAGGAGGATACCAGATTGATATGGATCGACGAATCTGATATGCCCCAAGTGATGATAGATTTTCCCCGAGTGATGAGGAATTTTGATGAATCAATAACTAGATGTGGTTGTCTTGATTACTGAGGAAAGATTGATAGAATTTGATTTACAAACTTTTAATGATGTGCAATACCATGCCCCCTTCGGGATTAAAATTAAAATCTGACAAGAAAAGTCAGCGTTGAGAGTTTAGAAGCATGTAAATTGATTGGAAAAGTGGTTATATACGTCCAGGAATGTATTCTGCATCGTTTAGAGGTCCTGGAGACTAAGTAGACTAGGTTTGACCATGAGTTGACCATGGTTGACCAAGTTGAAATTTTGATAGTTTGATGTAAGATAATCAGTTAAGTTGAATATTGGATTTTTATGATGATCGAAGGTCGAATATGCAAGCAGTAGACCATCCTAGGCCCAAAAAATTTTAAATCATGATTTTGACATATGAAATGATCTCAAATTTGAATTTTGATCCTGAAAATGGATTCAAAACGTCAAAATTAGCCAGGGGTGCAATTTTCATGAGAAATGAAGCACTTTTGAAAATTAGGTCAAATGCTATATAAAGGCCTGAAGGGTCATTTTCAATTCATTTCAACCATTTGACTTTGGAAATTGTGCGGAGCCCTCTGAGAGAGAAAATGGTAGAATAGTGAGATCTAAAGGTTCCTATGAGTTCACATCAATTTGAACGTAGCCGGAGATACCAGAGACCCCGACAGTATGGACATCTGGTAGGTGGACCTCTATGCCCCTCTAAAAATGCAAATTTTTCATGTTCCTAGCATTTTTTAATTTTTTTCATACGCATTTTTGCTTTTTTAATTTTTTCATGTTTGAAAACTCATATGAGTCTCAACCCAAACTCGTACGACACTTCATTTGAATTTCCTCTTTCATTTCAAGTCCACCCAAGTGTCATATGAGAGGGACCCTTGTGTCATACGACATTTCATTAGGTCCCTCGAAACTCGTATGATCCCGTGTGCAGTGTCATATGACCATGGAGTGTCATTTGGTCTACTGTGGAGTGTTGTATGACATTTGATGCTAGTCTGGACTGTCGTATGAAAAATAAAGTGTTGAAAACTGACTTTTAGGGCCAAATTTTGACTTTTCTGATGCCTGATGCTGATATCTAACTAGTTGACCTACCTTCTGAAGTACCTGACTATCCAATTTCTATACTATTAGCCTGTTATTGAACCTAATTTTTGATAGAATGCCCTATTTTTTAATGATATAGGTGACATATCTAGATGTACACGTCCGACATTCATACCCGGCTACTTAGAGATTATGTGTCGCGCTTCCGGACCTAATGAGGGTTCATCTTGTTGCCTGTGGATTTGAGTATTTGATTCATTTACCTAACATCAGGGTAAATCATGGCCTTTTGACTGCCTTGATTGAGAGATTCCATTCGGAGACATAGATGTTTCATTTACCTACTGGAGAGATGACCGTGACTCCAGAGGATGTCTATAAGATACTACGCATTCCATTTCATAGCAGTCAGCATCCTAAGTATGTGAGTTCTGGTCAAGGTGGTCTTCATGCCTTTAGGCATCTGTTTGGAGATGATACACAGCTGACAGGGTCCATTTCTTGGGAGACCCTTGTACAGCGATATGGTCAGACACACCGTCTAGAGTGAATTATTGCTGGTATGATCGGGGAGCTCATCATGCCAGGCCATCAGCAGAATGGCTTTTTGATGGGATGGGTGCCGATGGTAGCACTGCTTATGGCCACACCTACTGAGCTTGCCTGGGGTCAGTGCCTCTTGGCACATATGTTTTCAGAGATGCATGAGATCATTTATCAAGATTGCAAGAGCTTTGCTTCAGGAGCTCTTGTATTATAGATATGGGCCTGGGAGCATATCCCAGTATTGAGACCAATTTTTCAGACACAGCGGCAGCCATAGGAGCCAGTGATATATGCATATGCTGGTTATGTCACATAGGTCCAGATGGGTCATACCGAGTACTTCTGGCGATGTCTAGATGACATGACTTTTGTTCATTAGAGGCCATATTTGCAGATAGAGGTCTAGCCCACTGCGAGGGAGCAGTATAGTTTTCTGTTTCAGAGTCATGTACTTATTGGCCACTCTCCAACTATTCTGGAGAGATTTTTGATTAGCAAAGTGTGGCGTCAGTATGGATGCAAACAGGATACCCCATGAGAGTACACTGCATATGCATGTATTATGTGTGAGATAAGGCTCGGATGGACACTGAGGCTCTCCTATTCCTTATGTGTAGAGGAGTATAGTGCCATTATAGGTAGAGATTGGGACTACCAGCCATAGGTTGTTGATGCAGGAGTGACAGAAAGATACATTGTGTGGCTTGCAGATCATCCCATTCACAAATTCTTAAATCCTATAGAGTTGATACCCTCCATGGAGGGGCAATGGATGTTACAGGTGCCCCTATGGTACAAGGCCCGAGACCACAAGTAGTGCATCCTACACCGCCCAGACAAAGAGTGACAACTCCATTACAAAGATCATCTAGGCATATGAGGCCTCCTCATCCTTCTACTTCTCCCATAGGCACATCCATAGGGTCACATAGATGATCCAGGGGTGAGAGGGGTACTTTGGGCAGTATCAATGTGACAGATGAGGTGTTGGCAGGTGAGCAATTTGCAGGTGGTGATGCAGATCCCACATAGATAGACACCACTTTTGATTTGGGTGCAGAGGTTAGATGTCGTAAGGCACGTAGATTAGAGACCACTGGACAGTAGCCAGAGTAGCCAGCACAGGATACAAAGATGCCAGTAGCTACAACAACATCAAATGTTCCTCTCACTTCAATAGAGATGATTAGACAACTCATAGCTCAGGTCAGGGATGCGAAGGTACAGAGTGCCAGATGGGAGGAGAGGTTTCGGGAGGCAGATAGGTAGTGCACTGAGCTTCATGCAGAGCTTCTCTCAGAGGTTCAGAGACTACAGATAGAGGTGACCCATCAGACCTCATGGGCCTCCTATTATGTGTTTGCATACTATGTTGTTGTTCCTGTTGAGTAGAGAGTACCTACATACTCTGAGTACATGGCAGCCTCAGAGGGAGCTAGGGCACCGAGGGTAGAGGTCATACCAGATGCACCACCACCTCCTCCACCAGATACCGAGGATCATGTTGAGAGTTGATTCCTATGGTCATGTTTTGATATATTTTGTTCTTCTTTATCACTGAGATACCATTCTGATTCTGATAGCTTTCCAGAGCTCATTCTTTTGTACATTGTGCTAGTAGTGCACCCCTGACACATTTCAAGATTTTTGATATATATGAGATCAATATTTTGATTATGACTTCATTTGTACTTTTCATGATGTGGATTAATGATGATATCATGCTATGCTTATGCTATGATTAGTGTAGAATGTATGTATGGATCGATGCAATGCAATGATTTCTTTCATATGTATGGATGTTATGCAAATGTAATTGATTATGAAAAGATGTATGTATGATTTATGCTTATGTAATGAATGTAATGTAATGCGACAAATGATAATGATATAAGATGTAAATACAGTGATACACATGATATGTTTTTGCAGGTTGATGAAGAAAAGTACTCAGTCTTATGTCAAAAGGATGTTTAACCCTGGAGGGTTACTGCTTGCGGTTTGATGAAGAGACCTTTGAGTGAGACTCAGCTCACGTTAGATGTGAAGAATTGATATGAGGAATTGTTTAAGCTTTGAAGTTAGTTTATCCATTGTGAGATCATGCAACATGCAAAATGAAATGCAACCTAAGACCTAGGACCTAGTCACTGATCATATGTCGATGTGTTATCATCATTGAACTTTTAGGTAACCAGATAAATCAATACAATGCCCACTAGCTATGAAACCATAGACATATGAATATCAATTTGTAAGCACAAGAATCAATACAACACCCATTGATTATGAAACCATGGGCATATGAATATTGATTTTTTTTTCAGAATGTCGGATTAGATATAAGCACCAAGGCACAAATACTAGGATGACCTGAATATCACGTCCATTTTGATATAGCAATTTGTATAAGCATCAAAACATGAATGTCGTGATGACCTGAACACACCTTACATGACAAACACATCAAACAGCCAAGAGACCATTCTAAATCCAATGTGAATTACCCGTAGTGACCCTTTATCATTCACAGCCTTAGGTAAGATCATGTTTCATAGTAGGAGAAAGAACTCACTCAAAAAGACAATAGTTAGATCAAACTTCCTTGAATTTTCTAGGTATCAATGGTCGAGGTACTCATGGCCATCTAATTTGAGATAGAGGCTCTTACAGTCGGACACCATTTCAATCCAGAATTTCCAAAGATGTTAGATTTTCACATACAAGCAGAAGACAAAGAAAAAATTATGCCCCTAGTCATCACTCTCTAAATCCTATAAAGGACATCATCGAAGAGCTTGAAGGAACATAATAGAAAAAATCTCAATGTGAATCAGTAAGCATACAAGGAGATAAAAGCATGTAAAAAAAGCACAGATTGTTTTCAATTTGTTTTGATGTTGAGTGCGTTGTTGTAGATGCAAAATCCTTTCTGGAGACAAGATTGACTGACTGATTCACATGAAGCTTTAAAATGACTCTGACTAGATATGATACATCTAAGATACACTGGAGACCATAGGATATGACATTGATTGCCCCCAAGTTTGAACATTGATAGGATACAGACACTTGAGCAGATTGGTGGACAAACTGACTTATTGAAAACTGGAAATGCAAAAACAAACCGGGAGATATGTACAAACTAAAGCAAGACTAAAAGCTGGGAAAGACCAAGATTGCACTGATAGATGGAGCATTTTGAAACAAGTGGCACCCATTTGTCAGGTTTTCACCATCTTGGCAGAGATTCTATTTTTGCTACCAAGGCGCCTGTTTCTAGGTTTTCACCAAGGCACTTTTTCTCTTTTTTCATTTTTTTGTACTTTTCATTTTTTCAATTTTTTTGTACTTTTGATATTTTTTTAATTTTTTTGTGAATCATCAAGGTGCCTATTGCTAGGTTTTCACCAAGATGTTCATTTTTTTAGGACTTTTTCAAATTTTTATAATTTTTTCAGGACATTTTACCATAGACTGAATGCCTTAGGCGTAGAATTTCTTTAGATGGAGAACGTTGATTGGTTCTCAGAGCTATTCTCCTTCAGTCGTTGAGAGTTGATAGGCACTAGAGCCAAAAGTAGTAGTGATGACAAAGGGACCCAGCCAATTGGGTTTGAACTTCCCCTTGCGTTCTCGATGGGATTGATTTTTAGGATTTTCTCTCAAGACTAGATCGCCAACCTGAAATTCTCGGTGTCTGACTTTCTTGTTGTAGCCTCTAGACATTCTCTTCTGATATACTCTAAGATGATCATACGCTACTTGTCTGTGCTCATCTAGTAGTTCCAGTTCTTGTAACCTAGACACTCTGTAGTCATCATCAGTTACTAGACCATGCATTCTAATTCTGAGTGATGGGATTTCAACCTCAATAGGCAGTACCACTTCAGACCCATAAACTAAAGTGAAAGGTGTAGCCCCAGTAGGTGTTCTAATACTTGTTCTGTAGGCCCATAGAGCTAGCTTAATCATGAGATGCCAGTCTCTGCCAGTTTTGTTTACTGTTCTGTGCAAGATCTTTAATAGATTTTTGTTAGAAGCCTCTGCTTGGCCATTTCCTTATGGATAGTAGATAGAAGACCAATGTTGGGTGATCTTGAATTTGGCACATAGATCATCTAGGTCTTTATTCCTAAATTTTCCACTGTTATATGTGATTATAGAATGAGGTATCCCATATCTGCATATGATATAGTTCAATATGAACATAGATATCTATTTCCCTGTTGCTTGTGTCAAAGGGACTACCTCTACCCATTTTGTAAAATAATCTGTGGCTGTGATTATATGGGTATGTCCGTTAGAAGAATGAGGATGAATCATCCCAATAAGATCAAATGCCCATTGATGGAAAGGCCATTATGTTGTAAAGGGGATTAGATCCCTCCCTGGAGCATGAATTAGGTTGCCATGCACTTGGCACTTTTGACAATTCTTAGCAAATTTGATAGCCTCTTTCTCCATTTCAAGCCAATAGTACCTAGCCTTAATAAGTTTTTGAGCTAGTGTTAAACCATTCGAGTGTGACCCACAAATACCATCATGGACTTCCTCTAATGCATGTTGAGACTCTTCCTGTTCTAAACATCTAAGTAGCATACCATCTAGACCTCGTTTGTATAGATCATGATCAATGATGACATATCGGGAGGCATTACAGATAAGGTATCTCTTTTCATGGTGGTTGAAGGTATCGGGGATGATTTGGTCTTGGAGATAGGAAAATAGGTTTTTATATCAAGATGAATCATGACCTACAATAGTACAGATCATGCGGGTTTCAGGGGAGTCATATGTAGGATAAGATAGTGCTTCCACCAGGAACTCATAACGTAGCTCATGTTCAGGCTGTTGTAATAAAGTAGATAGTGTTGCCATTGCATCGGTAGCCTTGTTCTCCATTCTAGGAATTTGCTCAAATGTGATAGATATGAAATATTTCTTAAGATCATCTACCATTCTCTTGTAAGGAATGAGCTTTTCATCTTTAGTTTGGTACACATCATTGACTTGATGAATAACAAGTTGAGAGTCTCCATGAATGTGTAGCTCTGTTACTCTTCATTCAATTGCTAGTTTCATACCATTCAAGAGGGCTTCATATTCTACAATATTGTTTGTGTAAGGGAACTTTAGTCTGAATGCTTTTGGGATGGAGTATCCTTGAGGAGTTATGAACAATATGCCTGCTCTAGATCCATTCTGTGTATAGGAGCCATCAAAGAACAATTTCCATTCTCTAGAAGATAGGTGCATAATAGAGGAGTCTGGAAATTCCATTTGCATTGGTGTGTCATCAAACATGGGTGCATCTGCTAGTTGATCAGCAATAACTTGACCTTTTATAGCTTTTCTTTCAACATATTCAATGTCAAATTCGCTTAGAAGCATGACCCATTTAGCCAGTCTACCTGTGAGGGCAGCCTTTCTTAGTAGGTATTTTAGTGGATCAATTTTTGCTACTAGATGTGTGGTATGAGATAACATATAGTGTCTCAGTTTCTATGATGAAAAGATCATAGCAAGACAAGCTTTCTCAATCATAGAATAGTTCTTTTCATACGCTGCCAATGTTCTACTTATATAATAAATGGCTCTTTCCTATTTCTCTTCATCATGTTGCGCTAGCAATGCCCCAAGTGATGTGGCTATTGTGGAGACATATAAGATCAGTGGCTTCCCATGAATAGGAGAAATCAAGATAGGTGGATTTGATAGATACTTCTTGATATGGTTAAAGTTGTTCTCACATTCTTCATTCCATGCAAAGGTCACACCTTTATGTAATGTTTTTGTAAAAGGCTGTGATATGTCTGCTAGCTGTGATATGAATCTTCTGATAGATTGAACTCTTCCTTGCAACATCCTCATTTGATTGATATTTGTGGGAGGTTGCATCTCTATTATAGCCTTGACTTTAGCTGGATCAACTTCAATGCCCTTCTTTGAAACTATGTATCCTAAGAGCTTTCCAGAAGTGACACAAAAAGCACACTTCTTAGGATTTAGTCGGAGACTAAACTTTTCCATTCTATCTAGGATCATGCTCAAGTCCTTTAGATGTTTAGTTCTGATCATATATTTTTCTAAAGTATCATCAACATAATCTTCCATAGTTCGATGCATCATGTCATGGAAAATAGATGTCATTGCTCTTTGATATGTAGCTCTAGCATTTTTAAGCCCAAATGGCATGACATTCCAACAGAAGGTGCCCCATGCACATGTGAAAGTAGTTTTCTCTTGGTCCTCTGGAGAAATTTTTATTTGGTTATATCCAGAGAAACCATCCATTAAGGAATACATCTCAAAACCCGTAGTCATGTCCACTATCATATCAATGTTAGGTAGTGGAAAGTCATCCTTAGGGCATGCTCTATTCACATCTCTAAAGTCTATGCACACTCTGATTGACCCATCTAGTTTAGAAATAGGTACAATATTAGAGATCCACTCTACATAGTCAATAACTCAGATGAATCCGGTGTTCAGGAGCTTCTCTAATTCAGCTTTTACCAAGAGTGCAACGTGAGGATGCATCTTTCTCAATTTTTGCTTGACAGGTTTGACATTTGGAGCAATAGATAAATGATGCATTATAAGATTAGGATCCAATCCTGGCATATATAAATATTTCCATGAAAATTTGATCTTCTTCTCTGTGAGGAATGTTGTAAATTTTTGTTTCTCTTCTTCTGATAATGATTGTGCTACATGTACCAATTGTGGTTCCTCTGTTGTACCCAAATTGATGGATTGAGTGGGCTCAATTAGAACTGGAGATCTATCCTATAAATGACTCAGAAGGACATCAAATATCTCATCCTTAGGCACCTTAGAGAGGTTTTCACCTTTGGATACATCTTTTATTTTTACTTTTGTAGGTTCTGAGACTGCCACAAAGTGGTTTTCACCCTCAGAACTCTTTTTCTTTTTCTTTTTATTCTTGTTTTTCTGACTAAGATATTTGATGTCCGACTTGGTCATGCTGATGCTCGGTTCACTGATGGAAGTACTCATAGGCTCAACTACATTGAGGTAGCAAGCAAGGGCATAGTCATTCAGGAAGGTATAAATACCATGGCTCGGATTTGTGGAGGTTTGATCAATAAGTTCTAGATATTTGATAGTCAAAGTAGGGAAAGATTGGGAGATAGTGTTTACGGATATGGATCTATCATCATTGGTCCTAACCTAATGCTTGAGTTCAAAGGTGATACTACAACTTAAGAGATCCAATTTGTGAATAGGCTCAATGTCATCGTGGGAGTCCAATTCAGCCATAGGTGGATCAGACTCGATAGGTTCATCATTTTGCTCTAGACTTACGTTGGTTTGAGGTGCATATTGGTGAATAACATCAACATGTTTCTCTATGATAAGCTCATTTGGTTCTATAATGGCTCCCCATTCATAGTCATTTGATTCATCTTCTGATTCAAGATCTCTAGGAAATCTTAGAACATGAGTAATGTCAGGGTGAATACCCCAAGAAGGGTTACCCTCAGATTCTGATTTGTATTCATACTCATGAGAATCTATCTCAGAATCACTACCACTTCCCTCTTCTTAATTTTTTTTGACATTAGCTGGTTCTTGTGTTGCAACTATCTCTTGATTGATAGTAGGTTCTTGTGTTTCTACTACACTGACTCTCTTGATAGGATCATCTTTATCATCAAGAAGGTCTTTGATCTCTTTAGGTAATTTTTCATAGGGGATGAGTTCTGAACTATCTGAATCACTATCAGATGGTTCTGTTTCTTCTTTCTTAAGAAGAGGTTCCCCTGGTGTGATCTTCTCTATGACATGAGAGCAATTACCTTTGAGGTGATAGGGTTTCTTCTTAAAGCCTAAGCCAACTTTGTTTTTATTTTCTCTACCAGTATGTGGGAGAGGTACCTCAAGACCTTTTCCTCTGATTCCTAGAGATCCTTTACCTGAATATCCCATCTTAGCTATTAATTTATCTCCTGGACCATATGACTTGGAAGGGAGTTTGGAGACTGCAGAGTCACCAGTTTGAACAACTTGAGATTCAGGTTCATCTTTGTACAGCCATGATAGCATAGCCTCATCCTCTTCAAATTGTTTCTTGGATACTTGTTCTGCTACAAAATTCTTTTTATATGCTTCAAGAGGTTCTTTACAGTCTGGTTTGGATGGTTTAAAAGATTTCCCATAAGACTTAGGTGAGATAGGGAGAGATGTCAAAGATAAGACTGGCTCAATAGTATATTCTCCCATACCATTTTCTTTGATATTAACCTCTTTTGCAAGATTTTCCATCTTAGATGTGGATGCTTCTTTAGTTGGTTCAATAGAAGATTCTCTGTTATTAGGTACAAGCTTATCTACACTTTCCTTCAAGGTGTTGCAAGTTGTATTCAGATCTGCGGGGATAGTAACCTCTACTCCTTCATAAGGAAACTTCAAACATTGATGGTACGTAGAAGGAATAGCTTGCATTTCATGTATCCATGGTCTCCCTAGAAGGACGTTGTAGGCCAAAGGTAGATCAAGCACTTGATAAATGGTGTCTTTGATAACTGGACCCACTCTGATAGGTAAGACAATGGTGCCTTTAGAAGATCTTTCTTGTTCATCATAGGCTTTGATAGTTATTTTCTTTCTAGGATCAATAGCCAATTTTGAAAATCCCAATTGTGTGATCAAGTTGTAAGAACAAATGTTTAGGCCAGTGCCCCCATCTATCAACACACGTTTGACTCTATGGTTCTGGATCAAGACTTCTATATGCAAAGGCTAATTATGTGGGTGACTCAAGGAGTTGTCATCTTCCTCTGAAAAGGAGATATATTGCGGAGATGTAAGATGTCCAACCATAGTCTGGAACCTGTCTAAATCAAGGTCATCAGGAACATTGGAACCGAGCAAAGCTTTATCAAGAATAGCTCTATGAGCTGGAGATATTTGAAGCAACTCAAACATGGAGATTTTCACATTAGTGTGCTAGAGTTGTTGAACAATGCTATAAGACATAGGCCTTGTATCCTTTGGATTGGAAGATTTGGAAGCAGCCTTCTGTTTAGAAGCAGATGAAAGATTGAAGGGCACCTTAGGGACATTTGATGAATCTAGGATTTGTCCTTTCAGATGTGTTTGAGCTTGTGATCGAGTAACTGCGTTAGCTAAGGAATGATTTTTGCCTCTTTGTACAATTGTGATGACATTGCAATTTTCAAAGAGACATGGTTCAACCATATTGATGATAGCATTATTTCCAGGATAGGCATAGTTGACTTTTGCCCCCATATTAGGCTGAGAAGTTGAAACTTCTTGACCATGTTTCAGAAATGGTTCTGTGAATGCTGTATGATCGTTATTGCTCATGGGATTGTTAATTGTGATGTCTCCACTATTGATCAGATCTTGAATGGTATGCTTCAAGTGATAGAAACTACTAGTTTTGTGACCTTTACTCCAATGGAAATCACAGAATTCATTTTCCTTCCACCATATCGGTTTGGGGTCCTGAGCGTTCGGTCAGATTGGTGGTAAAGAGATGATGTTATCAACTAGTAGAGTTTTCATAGCTGATTCTAGAGACTCTCCTAGAGGAGTAAATTTTTTATGTTTATCCCATTTTTTGAATTCTGGCTTCCTTTGAGATGGTTGAGAAGAATTTTGCTCTGAGGCTTTAATGGCTTGAGTACCAAGAGTGAGATTCTAGGCTGGTGCCTTTGATGGGGTATGAACAGTGTCAACAACACCATCTGTGATGATGCCTTTTCTCTTGTTCCAATTTTTGTTCTTGTCTTTAGAACTGGATCTAGATTCATACTTCTCTTTTTGAAGTGTGATTTCTCCTTTTTTTACAAGCACTTTTTTTTATTTTGATAGCATTATCCACCATCTTGTCAAAAGATGTATGATCTTGCATTTGTAAGGGATAATTGATTTCTAGAACAAGGTTGTTGATGAAGATTTCCAATTTTTCTATTTCTGGAATAGCTCTGGCATATAGAGAGAACTTCTTCCTCCATCTCTTCAAAAATGTTAGGAATGGTTCCCCTGGATATTGCTTGAGATTACAAATATCGATCACAGTGACCAGGTGCTGAATATTGTAGGAGTATTGCTGGTAAAACAATTTGATCAACTCCTCAAAATTTTTGATAGTAGAGGGCAATCTTGAAAACCACTGAATGGATGCTCCTCCCAGAGATCTAGGAAAAAGATGCATCAAATAGGTCGGTTCATGCATGAATTCCATGGATTACGTACAAAACTCTCTGACATGATCTTGAGGATCAAAGTGTCTATCATACTTATCATACTTTGGCATCTCCACTCTTTTTGGAAATGGTGGCATATACAAGTTTTTGTCAAAAGGAAAAGGGCATAGAGCTTCCATGGAGAACTCTTTGGGTTCCTTTTCTTTCTCAAGGCTATTAAATTTGACTTGTAAAGAATGTATCTATTTCATCATAGCTGTGAGTGGAGTTTCTTCCTCATGTGTAATGATATCTTCAACATTAAAGTCGGGAGGAAGTTTAGCTCCTTGATGAGCTAGTTGTAAAAAGTATGCTTCTCTATCTTCTTTCAAGAAATGCTTCATCATTCATTTGAAGTTATCATCATTTTGATATTGAGCAATTTCTTCAGGTGTAGGTTCCTGATCTGCACCATGTTGAGATTGAGCTCTTTGAGAGCCAAAATTTGTCCCTGCTTGAGACATGGTAGGAGTTTGTGGACTCCCTAGATTAGATTGATGAGGGGTATGTTGAGTACCTCCATGAGTTGATGGAGGAGGTATGTAACCAGATTTCAATCGATAGTTGCCAAGACCGTCGTCCTCGTAAAGACCAAAATTGATGAGTTGCTTGAGAGTTGGAGTTTAGAGAGTGGTGATAGATTTCTTGTGAGGGGAAGCTCTAGTCTCCACCATTCACCTCAAGTGAAATAAAAGAATAAGATCCAGATAACCGAAGAATGAATTGAATCAAGATGATTGGATGACGCAACCTTGTCAAGGTTTGATTGATTTGAAGATTTGATTAGATGTGGATGAAGGATACTATGCCCTAGATGTATGGGTAGGTTCCCAAAATATAGCGGACAAGATATCACAACACTTAGTCATTTTGATGATTGATTGAAGATTGATAGTTATGACAAGGTTTTGACATAGGATGATAAGGACTCAAATCGATTAAACAGAAGGCTAAATCAGATTCAAAAGGCCACTTTAGGAAAATGATTGGATTCTTAATAGCTATTGCTCTGTTCCTGAAATTGTGATTCATTCGACAGATTCTGAAATTAGGCTAAAAAAGCTAAATATCTGGCAATTTTGACAATTTTCTAACAACTTTCAAAAATTTCCCAAACGACACTCTACAGACTCGTACGACAGTGGGTATGCTATGAAACGATAGTTGCAAAACTCGTATGATAATTGCAAGCAAGATTTTGACTCTTAGAATTTTTTGGCATCAAAACTCATACGACACTGGGTTGGTTATCATACGACAGTTGGATAGAAATGAAACGACAGTTAAAAATCTCATACAATAGTTGGGTAGCAATGAAACGATAGTTGAAAATCTCATATGACAATTTCAAGATTTTGACATTGAGAATTTGCTGGCATGGAAAATCGTACGACACTAGGTACCCAATCATACGATAGATGGGTTGTAATGAAACAACACTTGATGGAAACTCGTATGACTTTCTAACCTCCTGAGATGACTTTTGACTCCAGAGAGGATTTTACTTCAGATTTTGCAAATTTTGAGTTTTCAGATTTGAATTGTTTGCAAATTTCAATGTCTAGATTTTGAGGATTGTAACAGATTTGTCTGTTTTCAATAACCAAATAGATAAACAAGCACAAAAAATAGCAAGCAAGTGATTTCAAGCATGTCTGAAAACAATGAACAAGGGAAAAAGCAACCTTGCGCATGAACAATCAAGTGACTTATTCGTTCTAATCCTCAGAAGTGCTAATTGTGTATGTTCCAAAAATGTTTTGCAATAACGCACATATACCCTATAAAATAAAACTTTGGCCTCGCTAGGGTTTTTAGTAATGGTTTGACTCTGCAACTTTTATGATCCAAAGGGGTGAACTCCAATCCTGGCGCACCAGGGTTTTGACACAGTCTGAGAAATTAATCTTCAGGAGCTGCTAGGGAGATCTGACAACCCAACAATGAACCATACCCATGGAGATTTCTTCCACAAGGACATTTATATAGCAGCTGTCACTACCATGGTGAAAATGGCTATTACCGCTTGAGGTTTTGTCAACGTAGTTTTCCCTGTGAAGGGATTGTCCGCTATGGTTAATCCTCTCTAAAGGTGACTCACAATAGTATACCACAAGGGGACTTGGCTCCAAATCCAAGGTTTTTGACACCTTTTCACTTTTAACCCAAATAAAGCAAGCAGATTAATCTGACACACTAAGACAAAGTTTTGCTTCACCAAGGTCTATGATATCAACCCCACGTGATCTATCAATCCCTCTAGAGAGAGAATGTGTCAATCAATAAGGGAAGATGCACTAACCAATTTTGATTCACCAAAGCTCATGATGTCTACCCCACATAATCTATCAACCTCTCCTGGGAGAGAATGTATCGATCAATAAGAGAAGATGCACTAACCAAGTTGAATGTGAAACGCACTAAGTATCCTCCCTACCTATAAGGACTCTATCGTCAAGAAGGATTTCACTGGGAATCCAATCTCTCAAGAATCACAAATAGTGTTCATAGGGTCTAATTACTATGTGAGCATAGATGTATGTTTCCAAAACAAATCTACCAAAAGTATCCAAAAAGTTGTAAGAGGAACACTTAACGCTTAAAGTGAATATGAGATGAGTCCACAAGGTGGAATGCTTAACACCTCACACAAGCTAAAAATGAGTCCCAAACTTAGAAAACAAGTGAGTTCAAAAAAACACAAAAGGGTTGCCAAGTGGAACACTTAATGCTTTTGTCTTGTTGACCCCTCCCCTTTATGGCATTGAGATTGCAACCACGGGGTGGAATGAGGGGCCGACAGATTAGCGAGTCCAATAACCCAAGATAGCAATCAAGATCAATCACAAGTATCTGAGACTACTTAATGAATCCTTAAGGGATCACAACCTAGTATCAATTATGCAAGTGTGTAGAACAAAAGGAAGAAAAGAATCACCCAAGCTAGACACACAAGAGATTTATTTTAAGCCATAAATCAAAATATTATCAGCACAAGTGGAATACCTGAGATCCTCACAATGCGCTTAGTAGATTTTTACCTGATTTTGAGCAATTCTTGCACTTTTTCCAATCAAAACTAGTAGAAATCAATCAGAAATAGTAAATTTCAATTGTTAGGGTTAGGTATCAGTCAAAATCCAAAAATCAAATCTAACAAACTACATGCAAAAATGAAACGACAATTGAAATCTAGTACCGAAACTTGTACGACAGTGGCTCTGTTACCAGATGATAGTTGAAACCTGATGTCGAAACTCGTACGACACTGGGTCTGTTACGAGATGATAGTTGAAACCTGATGCTAAAACACATATGACACTGGGTCTATTACCGGACGACAGTCCAGAAACTCGTACGACACTGGGTGTCTGATGAAATGATGATCCAGCCTCAAAACGATAGTGGGTGCTTGATGAAATGACACTCGGTCAACTGTCGTATGATAGTGGGTTCAAAATCATACAACTTTTGTCAGAAACTCGTACGAAGATTGTACGGACAAAAAATAAAAATCATATTTTTGCACAGAAACTGAGGAGAAAAAGACATAAATTGATAGAATTGAATTGGAAACCCATTTCAGGGCCCCACGGTGGGCGCCAGAAATGTGTGTGTGAATTTTGTACCTGATCTATAGACACAACACTTCAGTAAAACATTAGAGGTTAGCAAAAATCATGCAAAATTGAAATCTAATCTAACCAGGTGATTTACTGCCTTCTAGTAGGTGCGAGATCGATGTTTTCAGATTGTTATCGAGATCAGTGACCTAGATGACACCTAAATGAAGGATTTGAATGCCAAACTGATATGAAATATGAATGTAATTAATCTATTTTTTTGGTATTTTCTATGCAATAATATGATGAAAACTGATATGAATCTATGCTAATATGAAAATTGATATGCAATGCTAATCTAGAAATGATATGATATGAGAATGAAAATTCTAACAATAATATGAAAGCTATGAATTTGAAATTGATCTCACAAAGTTTTGAATCTTCAAATTTATCTTTCAAGCTCCAATTGTGCAAATTCTTCAAATCTAATATGCTATGATTCCTGTAGAGTAAGTTTGCAATTTGTGAGATATGAAATTGAAGAGCTAAGCCTTGGTTTTATAGAAATCCAGGGCTTTGGAGGTGCATGAGAAAAAAGCCATAAATCACTCAAATAACTCAGGTTGATTTTTGAGTTATTTTTAAATAAAGATAATTAAGTCACAAAAATCATGCAAAACCACAGTTCAACTCAAATTAGAAGTTTAGATCAACTTTTAAAACTCAAAAAGATGTTGAGTTTCAAAAAGCTAATAAACTTGCATTGATTTTCCAATTTGAGTTTAACTGGTCCTTCAATGTGCACATGGATAATTATGATTTAATAAATAAATAAAGTGATTTATTCTCAACTTAACTGATTTTTGAAATAAAATAATTAATTTATGGGTTAATTAACTATTTTATCAAACTTTTATTAAAAATAATATTATTAAATAATGACAACTTGCTTTAATTAATTAAATAAGAATTTAATCAATTATTCATAAGATATTAGATTTATTGTCAAAATTAAATAATATTATTAATAATAGATAGAATTAAATTTAATTAAACAATTAAGTGGCAAGATATTAAATCTAATTAATTAAATATGAAAATATTCAATTAATCAAACTTAGGATAAATGTGATTTATTGTCAAATAATCATTAAATTAAAGATAATTAAGAATATCGCCAGGAATATTCCCCGATGCAGAATTTAAGATAATCAATTAGGATTCGATGATGTTTAGATGTGTCTTAGGTTAGGACTTCTATGTCGATTTTGTTCAAATTGTTGATATAGGAGATTAATGAACTTATAGCCCATTTTTTGGGTATTACACATCTATCTTAGAAACTAGTACTAGGACCCCTAGGAAGTCCCCATTACTCTTTTTAAACATTTGAATGCTCAAGTGCATTTGAAGGTGTCGTAGGACCCCTGAGGACACACTTGAAAGTTCTAATGTGTCAAAATGGGTCACGAGGACTTCCTAGGGGTCCTAACATGCGATAAGGCCTATTAGGACCCCTAAGAAGTCCCCATGACCCCTTTTGACACATTTGAATGCTCAAGTGTGTTTGAAGGGGTCCTACGGCCCCTTATGACACACTTGAGCATTCAAATGTGTCAAAAGGGGTCATGGAGACTTCCTAGGGGTCCTACCACGCGATAACACCTATTAGGACCCCTAGGAAGTCCCCATGACCCATTTTGACACATTAGAATACTCAAGTGTGTCTGAAGGGGCCGTATAACCCCTTATGACACACTTGAGCATTCCAATGTGTCCACAAGGGTCAAGGGGACTTCCTACAGGTCTTAATGTGTGATAAGGCATACAAGGACCCCTAGGAAATCCCCATGACCCCTTTTGACACATTTGAATGCTCAAGTGTGTCCAAAGGGGCCGTAGGACCCCTTATGACACACTTGAGCATTCTAATGTGTCAAAAGGGGTCAAGGATACTTCCTAAGGGTCTTAACACGTGATAAGGCTTATTAGGACCCCTAGGAAGTCCCAATGACCTCTTTTGACACATTTGAATGCTCAATTCTATCTGAATGGGCTGTAGGACCCCTTATGACACACTTGAGCATTCCAATGTGTCAAAAGGGGTCACAAGGACTTCCTAGGGGTCCTAAAGCATGGTAAGGCCTATTAGGACCCCTAGGAAGTCCCCATGACCCCTTTTGACACATTTGAATGCTCAAGTATGTCTGAAGGGGTGCTAGGACCCCTTATGACACACTTGAGCATTCTAATATGTCAAAAGGGGTCACGGGGACTTCTTAGGGGTCCTAACACATGATAAGGCCTATTAGGACCCCTAGGAAGTCCCCATGACAACTTTTGACACATTTGAATGCTCAAGTGTGTCCGAAGGGGCTGTAGGACCCCTTATGACACACTTGAGTGTTCCAATGTGTCAAAAGGGAACACAGGGACTTCCTAGGGGTCCTAACACATGATAAGGCCTATTAGGACCTCTAGGAAGTCCCCATGACCCCTTTTGACATATTTGAATGCTCAAGTGTGTATGAAGGGTCTGTAGAACCCCTTATGACACACTTGAGCATTCCAATGTGTCAAAAGGGGTCATGGGGACTTCCTAGGGTTCCTAACCCATGATAAGGCTTACTAGGACTCCTAGGAAGTCCTCATGACCCCTTTTGACACATTTGAACACTCAAGTGTGTTTGAAGGTGACGTAGGACCCCTTAGGGAACACTTGAGTGTTCCAATGTGTCAAAAGGGGTCACAGGGACTTCCTAGGGGTCCTAACACGTGATAAGGCCTATTAGGACCCCTAGGAAATCCCCATGACACCTTTTGACACATTTCAATCATAAAGTGTGTTTGAAGGGGCTCTAGGACCCCTTATGCCACACTTGAGCATTGTAATGTGCCAAAAGGGGCCACCGTGACTTCCTAAGGGTCCTAACGCATGATAAGGCCTATTAGGACCCCTAGGAAGTCCCCATGACCCCTTTTGACACATTTGAATCCTTAAGTGTGTCCAGAGGGGCCGTAGGACCCCTTATACCACATTTGAGCATTCTAATGTATCAAAAGGGGTCACGGGGACTTCCTAGGAGTCCTAACACGTGATAATGCCTATTAGGACCCTTAGGAAGTCCCCATCACCCCTTTTAGCACATTTGAATGCTCAAGTGTGTTTGAAGGGGCCGTACGACCCCTTAGGACACACTTGAGTGTTCTAATTTGTCCACAGGGGTCACAGAGACTTCCTGGGTATCCTAATGTGGGAAAAGGCATACTAGGACCCCTAGGAAGTCCCCATGACCCCTTTTGACACATGTGATTGCTCAAGTGTGTTCGAAGGGGCCGTAGGACCCCTTATAACACACTTTAGTGTTCCAATGTGTCAAAAGGGGTCACGAGGACTTCCTAGGGGTCCTAACGCACAATAAGGCCTATTAGGACCCCTAGGAAGTCCCCATGACCCCTTTTGACACATTTGATTGCCCAAGCATGTCTGAAGGGGCCGTAGGACCCCTGATGACACACTTGAGCATTTGAATGTGTCAAAATGGATCATAGGGACTTCCCAGGGGTCCTAACATGTGATAAGGTCTATTAGGACCCCTAGGAAGTCCTCATGCCCCTTTTGACACATTTGAATGCTCAAGTGTGTTCATAGGGGCTGTAGGACCCCATATAACACACTTGAGTGTTCTAATCTATCAAAAGGCATCATGAGGAATTCCTAGGGGTCCTAACATATGATAAGGTGTACTAAGACCCCTAGGAAATCCCCATGACCCCTTTTGACACATTTGAATGCTCAAGTATGTCCGAAGGCATCGTAGGATCCCTTAGGACACACTTGACTATTCTAATGTGTCAAAAGGGGTCATAGGGACTCCGTAGGGGTACTAACATGTGATAAGGCCTATTAGGACCCCTAGGAAGTCCCCATTACCCCTTTTGACACATTTTAATGCTCAAGTGTGTCCAAAGGAATCGTAGGACCCCTTATGCCACACTTGAGCATTCCAATGTGTCAAAAGGGGTCCCAGGGACTTACTAGGGTTCCTAACACAAGATAAGGTGTACTACAACCCCTAGTAAATCCCCATGACACCTTTTGACACATTTGAATGCTCAAGTGTGTCTCAAGGGGCCGTAGGACCCCTTATGCCATACTTGAGTGGTCCAATGTGTCAAAAGGGGTCACGGGGACATCCTAGGGGTCCTAACGTGCGATAAGGCCCATTAGGACCCCTAGGAAGTCCACATTACCCCTTTTGACACATTTGAATACTAATATATGTCTGAAGGGGCTGTAAGACCTCGTGGACAAACTTGAGCATTCCAATGCATCCACAGGGGTCACGGGGACTTCCTAGGGATCATAATGTGGGATAAGGCATACTAGGACCCCTAGGAATTCTCCATGACCCCTTTTGACACATTTGATTGCTCAAGTTTCTCTCAAGGGGCCGTAGGACCCCTTGTGACATACTTGAGCATTCCAATCTATCAAAAGGGGTCATGGATACTTCCTAAGGGTCCTAACATGTGACAAGGCCTATTAGGACCCCTACGAAATCCCAATGACCCATTTTGACACATTTGAATACTCAAGTGTGTCCGAAGTGGCCGTAGGACCCCTTATGACACACTTGATCATTCCAATGTGTGAAAAGGGGTCACAAGGACTTCCTAGGGGTCTTCAAGTGTGATAACACCTATTAGGACCCCTAGGAAGTCCCCATGACCCCTTTTGCCACATTTGAATGCTCAAGTGTATCCGAAGGGGCCGTAGGACCCCTTATGACACACTTGAGCATTCCAATTGGTCAAAAGGGGTCACAGGGACTTCCTAGGGGTCCTAACACATGATAAGGCCTATTAGGACCCTTAGGAAGTTGCCATGACCCCTTTTGTCACATTTGAATGCTCAAGTGTGTTTGAAGGGGCCGTAGGACCCCTTATGACACACTTGAGCATTCCAATGTGTCCACATGGGTCACGAGGACTTCCTAAGGGTCCTAACATGTGATAAGGACTATTAGGACACCTAGAAAGTCCCAATGACCCCTTTTGACACATTTGAATGCTCAAGTGTGTCTGAAGGGGTTGTAGGACCTCTTAGGACACACTTGAGCATTCCAATGTTTCCACATGGGTCGCGGGAACTTCCTAGCGGTTGGAACATGGGATAAGGCATACTAGGACCCCTAGGAAGTCTCCATGACCCCTTTTGACACATTTCAATGCTCAAGTATGTCTGAAGGGGCCCTAGGACACCTTATGACACACTGGAGCTATCAAATGTGTCAAAAGGGGTCACGAGGACTTCCAAGGGGTCCTAATGCATGATAAGGCCTATTAGGATCCCTAGGAAGTCCCCATGACCCCTTTTAACACATTTGAATGCTCAAGTGTGTTTGAATGGGCCGTAGGACCCCTTATGCCACACTTGAGCATTCCAGTGTGTCAAAATGGGTCACGGAGACTTCCTAGGGGTCCTAACATGTGATAAGGCCTATTAGGACCCCTAGGAAGTCCCCATGACCCCTTTTGATGCATTTGAATGCTCAAGTGTGTCCGAAGGGGCCATAGGAAACCTTAGGACACACTTGACCATTCCAATGTCTCCACAAGGGTCACGGGGACTTCCTAGGGGTCCTAATGTGGGATACGTTGAACTAGGACCCCTAAGAAGTCCCCATGACCCCTTTTGACACATTTGAATGCTAAAGTGTGTTTGAAGGTGCCGTAGGACCCCTTATGATACACTTGAGAATTCTAATGTGTCAAAAGGGGCCACGGGGACTTCCTAGGGGTCATAACATGTGACAAGGCCTATTAGGACCCCTAGGATGTCACCGTGATCCCTTTTCAGATATTTGAACACTCATATGTGTCTGAAGGGGCCGTAGGATCCCTTATGACACACTTGAGTGTTCCAATGTGTCAAAAGGGGTCAAAGCGACTTCATAGGGGTCCTAAGATATGATAAGGCCTATTAAGACCCCTAGGAAGTCCCCATGACCCCTTTTGACACATTTAAAAGCTCAAATGTGTTCTAAGGGGTCGTAGGACCCCTTAGGAGACACTTGAGCATTCCAATGTGTTCACAGGGGTCACATGGACTTCCTATGGGTCCTAACATGGGATAAGGTGTACTAGGACCCCTAGGAAGTCCCCATGACCCCTTTTGACACATTTGAATGCTCAAGTGTGTCCAAAGGGGCCGTAGGACACACTTGAGCATTCCAATGTGTGAAAAGGGGTCATAGGGATTACCTAGGGGTCCTAACATGTGATAAGGCCTATTAAGACCCCTAGGAAGTCCCCATGACCCCTTTTGACACATTTGAATGCTCAAGTGTTTCCTAAGGGTCCGTAGGACCACTTAGGACACACTTGAGCATTCAAATATATTCACAAGGGTCACAGGGACTTCCTAGGGGTCCTAACATAGGATAAGGCATACTAGGACCCCAAGGAAGTCTCCATGACCCCTTTGGACACATTTGACCACTCAAGTGTGTCCGAAGTGGCCGTACGACCCCTTAGGACACACTTAAGCATTCCAATGTGTCAAAAGAGGTAACATGAACTTCCTAGGGGCCATAATGGGCGATAAGCCCTATTAGGACCCCTAGGAAGTCCCCATGACCCCTTTTGACATATTTGAATGCTCAAGTATCTCTGAAGGGGCTGTAGGACCCCTTAGGACACACTTGAGTGTTCCAATGTTTCCACAGGGGTCACGGGGACTTCCTAGGTATCCTAACGAGGGATACAGCGTACTAGGACCCCTAGGAAGTCCTCATGACCACTTTTGACACATTTGAATGTTGATGTGTGTCAGAAGGCATCGTAGGACCCCTTAGGACACACTTGAGAATTCCAATGTGTCCATAAGGGGTTCTACGACCCATTTAGACACACTTGAGAATTCTAATGTGTCCATAGGCACTGTAGGACCCCTTAAGACACACTTGAGTGTTCTATTATTTCAAAAGGGGTCATGGGGACTTCCTAGGGGTCCTAATGTGTGATAAGGTGTACTAGGACCCCTAGGAAGTACCCATGAACCCTTTTGACACATTTGAATCTTCAAGTGTGTCTTAAGGCATCATAGGACCCCTTAGGACATACTTGACCATTCCAATGTGTCAAAAGGGGTCACAAGGACTTCCTAGGGGTCCTAACATGTGATAAGGCCTATTAGGACCCCTAGGAAGTCCCCATGACCCATTTTGACACATTTGAATTCTCAAGTGAGTTTGAAGGGGCTGTAGGACCCCTTAGGATACACTTGAGCATTTCAATGTGTCCACAGGGGTCACGGGGATTTCCTAGGGGTCCTAACATGGGATAAGGTGTACTAGGACCCCTAGGAATTCCCCATGAACCCTTTTGACACATTTGAATGCTCAAGTGTGTCCAAAGGGGCCATAGGACACCTTATGACACACTTGAGTGCAATGTGTCAAAATGGCTCACGGGGACTTCCTAGGGGTCCTAACGTGTGATAAGGCCTATTACGACCCCTAGGAAGTCCCCATGACCCCTTTTGACACATTTGAATGCTCAAGTGTGTCTGAAGGGGTCGTATGACCCCTTATGACACACTTGAGCATTCCAATTTGTCAAAAGGGGTGACAGGGACTTCCTAGGGGTCCTAACATGTGATAAGGCCTATTAGAACCCCTAGGAAGTCCTTATAACCACTTTTGACACTTTTCAATGATCAAGTGTGTTCGAAGGGGCTGTAGGACCCCTTAGGACACACTTGAGCATTCCAATGTGTCCACAGGGGTCACAGGGACTTCCTAGGGGTCCTAACATGGGATAAGGTGTACTAGGACACCTAGGAAGTCCCCATGACCCCTTTTGACACATTTGAATACTCAAGTGTTTTGGAAGGTGTTGTAGGACCCCTTAAGACACACTTAAGCATTCCAATATGTCAAAAGGGGTCACAATGACTTCCTAAGGTTCCTTACATGTGATAAGGTCTATTAGGACCCCTAGGAAGTCCCCATCACCCATTTTTACACTTTTCAATGCTCAAGTGTGTCTGAAGGGGCCATACGACCCCTTAGGGCACACTTGAGCATTCCAATGTGTCCATAGGGGTCATGAGGACTTCCTAGGGGTCCTAACATAGGATAAGGTGTACTAGGACCCCTAGGAAATCCCCATGACCTCTTTTGACACATTTGAATGATGAAGTGTGTTTGAAGCCATTGTAGGACCCCTTAGGATAAACTAGAGCATTCCAATGTATCCATAAGGGGTCCCACGACCCCTTCAAACACACTTAAGCATTCCAATGTGTCCATAGAGGTCATGGGGAATTTCTAGGGGTCCTAATGTATGATAAGGCCTATTAGGACCCCTAGGAAGTCCCCATGACCCATTTTGACAAATTTGAATGGTCAAGTGTGTCTGAAGGCCTTATAGGACCCCTTAGGACACACTTGAGTGTTCTAATGTGTGAAAAGAGGTCATGGTGACCTCCCAGGGGTCCTAATGCATGATAAGGCCTATTAGGACACCTAGGAAGTCCCCATGATCCCTTTTGACACATTTGAATGCTCAAGTGTGTTCGAAGGGGCCGTAGGAACCTTACGACACACTTGAACATTTTAATTTGTCCACATGGGTGACAAGGAATTCCAAGGGGTCCTAATGTGTGATAAGGCATACTAGGAGCCCTAGGAAGTCCCCATGACCACTTTTGACATATTTGAATGCTCAAGTGTGTCCAAAGGCATCGTAGGACCCCATAGGACACACTTGAGCATTCTGATGTATCTAAAGGGGTCACAAGGACTTCCTAGGGATCCTAACATGTGATAACACCTATTAGGACCCCTAGGAAGTCCCCATGACCTCTTTTGACATAGTTGAATGCTCAAGTGTGTCTGAAGGGGTCATAGGACCCCTTAGCACACACTTTAGCATTCCAATGTGTCCACAGGGATCACGCGGAAGTCCCCTAGGACCCCTATGAATTCCCCATGACCCCTTTTGACACATTTTAATTCTCAAGTGTGTCCAAAGGGGCTATAGGATCCCTCATGACACACTTGAGTGTTCCAATGTGTCAAAAGGTGTTACAGGGACTTCCTAGGGCTCCTAACGCATGATAAGGCCTATTAGGACCCCTAGGAAGTCCCCATGACCCCTTTTGACACATTTGAATGCTCAAGTATGTTTGAAGGGGCCGTGTGACCCCTTATGACATGCTTGAGCATCCCAATGTGTCAAAAAGGGTCACAGGGACTTCCTAGGGGTCCTAACATGTGATAAGGCCTATTAGGACCCATAGGAATCCCCATCACCACTTTTGACATATTTGAATAGTCAAGTGTGTTTGAAGGGGCCATAGGACCCCTTAGGAAACACTTGAGTGTTCCAATGTGTCTACAGGGGTCACGAGGACTTCCTAGGGGTCCTAACACGGGATAAGTCGTACTAGGACCCCTAGGAAGTCCCCATAACCCCTTTTGACACATTTGAATGCTCAAGTGTGTTCGAAAGGGTCATAGGACCACTTAGGACACACTTGAGTGTTCCAATGTTTCCACAGGGGTTGGGGGGACTTCCAAGGGGTCCTAACACATGATAAAGTGTACTAGGATGCCTAGGAAGTCCCCATGACCCCTTTTGACACATTTGAATGCTCAAGTGTATCCAAAGGGGTTGTAGGACCTCTTATGACACACTTGAGCATTCCAATGTGTCAAAAGGGCTCACGGGGACTTCATAGGCATCCTAACATGCGATAAGGCCTATTAGGACCCCTAGTAAGTCCCCATGACCCATTTTGACATAGTTGAATGCTCAAGTGTGTCCAAAGGGGCCATATGACCCCTTATGACACACTTGAGTGTTCCAATTTGTCAAAAGGGGTGACAAGGACTTCCTATGGGTCCTAATGCACAATAAGGCCTATTAGGACCCCTAGGAAGTCCCCATGACCCCTGTTGACACATTTGAATGCTCAAGTGTGTTTGAAGGGGCCATAGGACCCCTTAGGAAACACTTGAGCATTCCAATGTGTTAGAAATATGGAATACTAAGAGGGGGTTGAATCAGTATTATACAAACTTAATCTTTTGCCTAATTATGGATATAATAGATTATCTTTATACATGTATAACATAAGAAGCTAAAAAAACATGCATAACAATAAAGAACTCATAACACATTATTTGTTCTTGAGGAAACCCTGACCAAGGGAAAACCTCAATGGGGATGGTACCCATAAAGATCCACTAATCAAAATTATTCTGTTAAGGATGTTGACCCTATTAGGAGTCTATTACAAGCATATAGTATATCAGTCCTGATTAAGGGACTATAGGCCTTGTTAGAAGCCTCAACCCTATTAGGAGTTGGTAGTACAAAATGTGATTACCAGATGAGCCCACTGCCCAAACAAGTAATGTACAATATAAACTATTTAAAAAATAGATTAAGGTACATAACCTTATACTACTTGCATCAATATCACTTTGCTGCTCATTTTCTATCGCTATTACATATGCTTCATATACTTCGCATCATACTTCTACAATTGCTTGCTGCTTGTTACAATTACTTCCTACCAATTACAATTAAAATTATATTTACATTTATACCAATAGCTTTATCAAAGAGTTAACATCTATGATGTCATCTCTTTATATTGTTAAGTCATTATTTTGATAAACAAAATAATCCCTTAACTCTTTACTAGTTCTGTTTTCATATTTTGTCCTGTCGGCTTTACACTGTCTTCGGTAAAACTGTCATAACTTCTTCCGTACATGCCATATTGACTTGTGCTCTAAGATGGGTTATCAATAGACATCATAGAGTCTATGTTGAAGTGTGCAAACACTGAACTTACTCCAATTGATGTTGCAAACAAAAATTGTATCCAAGTTTAGTGGTAAAACATTGTCTCACACTTAGACAAATTTGCAATATGCTCTGTCATACTTTTTCTCTGACTTCTGTGATCTTCATGAGGATCATATGTTTCTATAATGACAAAATCTATGCAATCAACTTAGCCAAATTGCCAACAATCTCCCCCTTTGTCATTGGTGCCAACATATGAAAAAATTGGCTAAGTGTACAACTCAAAATCTCAAAAATTATTCAAAACTGAGGCCATAGTATAAGATACATACTATCCTTATAACTCCTCAAAAATTATTGCCTCTAATATAGTACTCCCCCTAATAGTAACAACCCTTATCATATATTATCTATTTTCTTCTATATATCTCTCCTCCTTTGACAACAATGACAAAATAAGGTAGCGAGGGTCACAAAATTGTATCACAAAAAGTTATACCTCAATTTATCTATTGCAAAGTCAATAGGCTTGCAACACAATCTACAAAATCTATCTTCATGGCTTCTATCTCCTTCTCCCATGATTTCTTAATGGAATCTGCCACATTGAGTAGTGCGCTCAGTCCATAAGAAGCAATTTCACATGCTTGGAGGTTTTCAAAGTTAAACTTCTGAAAAGATGTCTTTGTTGAAAGACAATCTTCCAACTATTCTTCAATTATGCTCAACTTCATAGAAACATGCTCTTTGAAAAGAGTATATCTTCTCAATTTCATGTCTTTCTCATCTTGTACAATTTTGATTTCAACATACAATTTTCTAACTTTCTTCTCAACATTACAGACCTTCACATTGGGGTTAGATAGAAGGTTTGTTTCATTTATAATCTCTACTTCCTTCAACTTTATCTTTTGATCTTCCTCAGCTGTCAAAGTCTCTAATTTTGTACACTGTATGTACAAAGATTTTCCTATTTCCAAATGCTTCCTCAAATCCTTGATGCGTATATCAAGAGTATTGATATCATTGTTGATGTACTGACTGATGTCCAAAAGCATTCTAGCCTCATAGTCTGCTTGTGCTTTGACCTTTGCAATATCAGCTAGGTGTGTGAATTCATTATCAAAGGTACTCATTACCTTCTTTGCCTTCTCCCTAAGATCTGCTTCTGAAATTTGTGTGGTCACAATGCTTTGTAACTTCTTGGTTAGTTTTTTCAGACACCCTTCAAGACTCTTCACCTTCTTATTCTTACCAATAATTTTGTTTAAGGATGTAATCAGTTCCAACTAATCATTATCATCTACTTCTTTTCCCAAATGCTCAATCATAGAGCCAATTTGAGTCTTCTTTCTAGTCTCAGGAGTAAGACTGATATCTTCTTTGGTGGGAACGGGAACTTGTTCTTCTACAACTAGTAGTTCCACAACTGTGGTCTCTGTCATTTCTTCTTCTTTTGTAGCTCACTGTTCCTCAAAGGCTGAATTGTCAACAATGTTCTCCAAATTCTTGAATACATTCTCATTAGTATCCAAGGTAATTTGTGTACCTTCTACATTCATTGTTTCATCTTCAATATTAATAGCTGGAGAAGAGGGAATGTCCTCTTGTACTTTCTCACTTGCTTGCTTGCTTGTTCAATCTTTGAGTTTACTTCTTCATACTTGCCTCCCATAATCTGAATTGTTCTCCTTTTGGTTCTCAGATGGGTGCTTAGGGCCTTCATGATCAAGTTGAAATGAGCTTCATCTTTTATCTCACAAAGCTTCCTCACAAGCTTTTCTCTGATAGTTGTCTCTTCATCTGATGCTCTCTTCTTTCTATTTAGAAGTTTGTAAAGATCATCAGGTATTTGTCCTTGAATAGTATCAAACTTCTTGCCATTCAAGATCATATGCTTCACAACTATATTCTCTAGATTAAGTCTATCAGTATAATCATAAAGATCATAGTACTTGTTCATTCTTGCAAAGTCACCATTCTCAATAATATTCTCATTAAGCTTTTCAACTTTTGGTTTCCAAGCTTTCTTCTTTGTAGTGACATCATCTTTAACCTCTGCAATCTTTCTTGGAATAGGTTGCACTAGATTTTTATGCCTCTTTCCTGGTCCATTGGCACTCTCCTTAACTCTTTTTCTAGATGTGGAGGAAGTGGATCTAGTAGACATCTTTGTTTCTATGTCCTTCTCAAGTACTTCCACTTTCACCTTTACTTGTGGTTCTTCTTGTGGCACTGCAATTGATGATAAAGGAGGGATAGACAAAACTTCCTTTTGTCCACTCTCTCTTATTGCTACTACTTTCTGCTTTGCTACCAAAAAATCTCTCTCTTTCATTCATGTATCCTTTAATATTTTCTTAATGGTGCTCTCAACTCTCTTCTTAGACTATTTTTCTTCAATTAGAATCTTTGCGGAGTTGAAGTTCTCCTCAAAGGTTCCAAAGCTGTTACACTGAGTGTCCAACTTACACTTCATTAGTCTTCTAACATACTCTTTAGCTTCTACCTTAGATATTTCATAGCCAAGAGGGTCTATGAACTCTGTTCTAGGCTTTACTGCTTCAATATAAGTAAGGTCAGTATCCACCATAAAACATATATCATCTTTGTATTTCTCAACAAGAGACTTAGGGATCCTTGATCTGCTAGACACAATATTCTGAAATGTCTTAATAACAAGTATTGCACTCTCATTAACACTGTCAATAACATTCTTTCTGTATACTACATTAATCCTTACCATTGTAGTCTGTCCATCATTCCAATCATTTCCTATGGTGTAAGGAAATCTCCTCAAAAGATGAAAGAACATGTATGTGATTAGGGATGAGAACCTAAACTGTGTATACTTAGTTTTCTTGATCTTCTCCAAGTTCTCAAACAATTGAATTCTAAGAATTTCACACATATCAATTGGTACCCTCTCAACACACATAAGATAAGCTACATGTACCATTCTAGATGCCATATCATCTTCTCTTGAATTAGCACAAAACTTAGTAGTTAGGATCTTGGATATGTATCTCACATCAACTTCTTTGATCTTGCTAATCATAATTCCTATAGCATTATAGGATGAATTAGTGTTGTCAATGACTATTTTTCTCATATTTTTCTCATTAAAAGGAATAGCTCCAGTCTTAGATAATCCAGTGACTTCATGAATCAAATCAGCTGTAATATCTATCAGTCTATCCTCTAGCCAAAAATTTCCATTATGAATTCTACTCAAAATGATCTTAATGCATTCTTCATTATCAAATTCATATTGTAATCCATATTTGACAATTTCATTATGTTCCAAGTGTTCAAAACCTTGTTTCGGTGTCATATCCTGATTGTACATCTCCTGATATTCATCTATAAAATCACTATCATTTACTGTCTCTAGTTTGCATCCAAGATAACTCCTGACATTCTCTAAATGTAAAACTCCATCATGGATGATAATGCAAACCTAGGGTCTTCTTACAATGGTTCTACTGGTTCCCTTTTTACTTTAGGTCTCAATTTCACGATTTTAGGGCTTGCATAGATTCGGCACACAATTCTTCTCCAAATCCTTGCAAAGTGCTTTTTATCATTGCTCTTTGATCTCCTTGACACTTGATTTCACTTTGATGATCAAATAATACTGATCATAACCTTTTATTAATTCAATCTCACTTAGATTTGACATCACATTCAATTCTTTTTCCGCTTCTTTCGAAAAAAGTTGTCTCTGCTATCCTGCAAAACTTAAAACTTCTTGCGATCTTGCAAAACATAATATTTTTCTTTGTGCACTTAACCATAGCATTATAATATCATAAAATACCTTTCATTAACTGTGCAAGACTCAATTCATCATATATCTACTTCTATACTAAATCTAAGCTCCTATTCTACTGTAATTTACATGAATTAAGTACTTTGAGATAGGTCAGGTAAAGATTCATTCTTACCTTTCAATACTTCACATTTCTGATTACCTTCAATGTTGAATATGTCTCCTTGATATATGCTTTTGATAAACTTCACTTCATCTGAATTGCTACAGCATCCTTTCTGACTATTACTAGCATCTTCATTTCTTCTTGCATGATTCCTGGGGTTAGGATTAGGATGAAAAACTCTAATGTTCATTCTACAAAACCTTTTTGTATGTCCAATCTTATTACATATCTGACAAACAATTCCATTTTGTTCATATGTTGGTCTAGGTTGATTGATTTGTGATCTGTAGTTTCTAGCAATGTGTCCAACCTTGTTGCATTTATAACATACCACTCCACTTCTTCTGTTCATATCTTCAGTAGGTTTCTTATCTTCATTGTTAGTATTCCTAAACATTCTACTACCATCATTATTCTCAATAAATTTAGGTTTCCTACAATCAATAGCTCTATGTCCAAAACCATGAAAATTGTAACAATAACCATTAAAAAGGTTTTAATTGTTTACCTGTGCAATCTCTCTTCATATGACCAATAGTATTACAAGAAAAACATCTACCTTTGAATTCTCTTTGCATACCTTTGGGTGATTCCTCTTGCTTCGGTGATTCTTCTTCTTTAGGTGTATCTTCAGATTTGTTGATCTCATCAGGCTTCTTCTCATCCATGCTTTCAGATATCTTCATATCTAGTTCCTTGCCTTCATCATTTGCTTTGAAAGTGTTGAATCCAAGACTAGTCTTATCATAGAATGGTTTCTGATAGGATATTTGTTCATAAATCTTCTCACTAGTTGAATATAGCCTTTCAAGTTGTTGTTTGGATTGAGTCAGTTCACCTTTCACAATCTTATTGTATTTCTCAAGTTCATCATACTGCAAATTGATTTTCTCAAGTTCAGATGTTACTTTAGAAAGTTTAGATTTTAGTCCTTCATTTTCAGTCTTTAGAATTTCATTCTCAAATTTCAGATTTGCTTCATTCTTGCCATTTCCATCTTTCAAACTAAGCTTCAAATTTTCTATCTTCAATTCATGCTTAAGGATCTCATTTTATTTTTCCATATTGTCATCACAATCCTCAATAGAAACTTCTTCAAGATTATTATGTAGTTGATCCATAGATATAGAGATCTTACTCAACCTGCTAGGCTTTCCTTGAATGATTCTTTTCTGAGTAACTAAGCTCTGATACCAATTGTTAGAAATAGGGAATACTGAGAGGGGGGGGGTGAATCAGTATTCTACAAACTTTATCTTTTGCCCAATTATGGATATAACAGATTATCTTTATACATGCATAACAATAAAGAACTCATAACACATTATTTGTTCTTGAGGAAACCCTGACCAAGGGAAAACCCCGGTGGGGATGGTACCCACAAAGATCCACTAACCAAAAGTATCTTGTTAAGGATGTTGACCCTGTTAGGAGTCTATTACAAACATATAGTGTATCAGTCCTGATTAAGGGACTATAGGCCTTGTTAGAAGCCTCAACCCTATTAGGAGTTGTAGTAGAAAATGTGATTACCAGATGAGCCCATTGCCCAAACAAGTAATGTACAATATACACTGATTACAAAATAGGTTAAGGTACATAACCTTATACTGCTTGCATCAATATAACTTCACTGCTCTTTCACTATCACTATTACATATGCTTCATATACTTCGCATCATAGTTCTACAATTACTTGCTGCTTGTTACAATTACTTCTTGCCAATTACAATTACAATTATATTTACATTTATAACAATAGCTTTATCAAAGAGTTAACATCTAGGATTTCTTCCCTTTATATTGTTAAGTCATTATTTTGATTAAAAAAAAAATCCCTTAACTCTTTACTAGTTTTGTCTTCATATTTTGTCCTTTCGAATTTACACTGTCTTCGGTAAAACTATCATAACTTCTTCCATACATGCCATATTGACTTGTGCTCTGAGATGGGTGATCAATAGACATCATAGAGTCTATGTTCAAGTGCACAAGCAGTGAACTTACTCCAGTCAATGTCGCAAACAAAAACTATATCCAGGTTCATTGGTAAAACACTGTCTCACACTTAGACAAATTTGCAATGCGCTCTGTCATACTTGCTCTCTAATTTGTGCAATCTTCATGAGGATCATATGTTTCCATAATGGAAACATATATGAAATAAACTCAGCCAAATTTCCAACAATCTCCCCCTTTGTCATTGGTGGCAACATATGACAAAATTGGCTAAGTGTACAACTCAAAATCTCAAAAATTATTAGGACACACTTGAGTGTTCCAATGTGTCAACAGGGGTCACGGGGATTTCCAAGGGGTCCTAACATGTGATAAGGCATACTAGGACCCCTAGGAGGTCCCCATGACCCCTTTTGAAACATTTGAATGCTCAAATGTGTCCGAAGGGGCTGTAGGACCTCTTAAGACACACTTCAGTGTTCCAATGTGTCAAAATGGCTCACGGGGACTTCCTAGGGGTCCTAACACATGATAAGGCCTATTAGGACCCCTAGTAAGTCCCCATGATCCTTTTTGACATAGTTGAATGCTCAAGTGTGTCCGAAGGGGCCATATGACCCCTTATGACACACTTGAGCATTCCAATTTGTCAAAAGGGGTGATAGGGACTTCCTACCAGTCCTAACGTGCGATAATGCCTATTAGGACCCATAGGAAGTCCCCATGACCCCTTTTGAATAATTTGAATGCTAAAGTGTATTTGAAGGGGCTGTAGGACCCTTTAGGACACAATTGAGCATTCCAATGTGTCCACAGGGGTCACAGGGACTTCCTAGGGGTCCTAACATGGGATAAGGCATACTAGGACCCCTAGGAAGTCCCCATGACCCCTTTTGAAACATTTGAATGCTCAATCCAAAGGGTCCATAGGACCCCTTAGGAAACACTTGAGCAATATAATATGTCAAAAGGGGTCACTGGGACTTCTTAGGGGTCCAAATGCATGATAAGGCCTATTAGGACCCCTAGGAAGTCTCAATGACCCCTTTTTACACATTTGAATGCTCAAGTGTGTCTGAAGGGGCCGTAGGACCCTTTAGGAAACACTTGAGCATTCCAATGTGTCCACAGGCATCACGAGGACTTGCTAGGGGTCCTAACATAGCATAAGGTGTACTAGGACCCCTAGGAAGTCCCCATGACCCCTTTTGACACATTTGAATGCTGAAGTGTGTCTGAAGGCATCATAGGACCCCTTAGGACACACTTGAGCATTCCAATGTGTCCATAAGGGGTCCTATGACCCCTTCGAACACACTTGAGCATTCCAATGTGTCCATAGGGGTCACGGGGAATTCCTAGGGTTCCTAATGTGCGATAAGGCCTATTAGGACCCCTAGGAAGTCCCCATGACCCCTTTTGACACATTTGAACTCTCAAGTGTGTTCGAAGGCATTGTAGGACCCCTTAGGACACACTTGAGTGTTCTAATATGTGAAAAGGGGTCATGAGGACTTCCTAGGGGTCCTAACTCATGATAAGGCTTATTAGGAACCCTAGGAAGTCCCCATGACCCCTTTTGACACCTTTAAATGCTCAAGTGTTTCCGAAGGGGTCTTAGGACCCCTTAGGACACACTTGAGCATTCCAATGTGTCCACATGGGTCACAGGAACTTTGAAGGGGCCCTAATGCATGATAAGGTGTACTAGGACCCCTTGGAAGTCCCCATGACCCCTTTTAACACATTTGAAGGCTCAAGTGTGTCTGAAGGGGCCGTAGGACCCCTTATGACACACTTGAGCAATCCAATGTGTCAAAAGGGGTCATAGGGATTTCCTAGGGGTCCTAATGTGTGATAAGGCCTATTAGGACCCCTAAGAATTCTCCATGACCCCTTTTGACACATTTGAATGGTCAAGTGTGTCCGAAGGGGCCGTAGGACCCCTTATGACACACTTGAGCATTCCAACATGTCAAACGGGGTCACAGGGACTTCCTAGGGGTCCTAACCCATGATAAGGCCTATTAGGACCCCTAGGAAGTCCCCATGACCCCTTTTGACACATTTGAATGGTCAAGTCTATTCAAAGGGGCCGTAGGACCCCTTATGACACACTTGAATGTTCCAATGTGTCCACAAGGGTCACAGGGACTTCCTAGGGGTCCTAACCCAGTATAAGGCATAATAGGACCCCGAGGAAGTCCCCATGACCCCTTTTGACACATTTGAATGCTCAAGTGTGTTTGAAGGGGCCATAGGACACCTTATGACACACTTGATCATTCCAATGTATCCATAGGGCTCACTGAGACTTCCAAGAGGTCCTCACGCGTGATAAGGCATACTAGGACCCTTAGGAAGTCTACATGACCCCTTTTCACACATTTGAATGCTCAAGTGTGTTCGAAGGGGATGTAGGACCCCTTATGACACACTTGAGCATTACAATGTGTCAAAAGGGGTGACGAGGACTTCCTAGGGGTCCTTACATGTGATAAGGCCTATTAGGACCCCTAGGAAGTCCCCATGATTCATTTTGACATATTTGAATGTTCAAGTGTGTCCGAAGGGGCTGTAGGACCCCTTAAGAGACATTTGAGTGTGCCAATGTGTCAAAGGGGGTCACAAGGGTTTCCTAGGGGTCCTAATGTGTGATAAGTCCTATTAGGATGCCTAGGAAGTCCCCATGACCTCTTTTCACACATTTGAATGCTCAAGTGTGTCCAAAGGGGTCATAGGACACCTTAGGACACACTTGAACATTCCAATGTCTCAAAAGGGGTCACGGGGACATCCTAGGTGTCCCAACATGGGATAAGGCATACTAGGACCCCTAGGAAGTCCCCATGACCCCTTTTGAAACATTTTAACACTCAAGTGTGTCCAAGGTTTCATAGGACCCCTTAGGACACACTTGAGCATTCCAATATTTCCACAGGGGTCACAGGGACTTCGAAGGGGTCCTAACCTGTGATAAGGCATACTAGGACCCCTAGGAAGTCCCCATGACCCCTCTTGACATATTTTAATGCTCAAGTGTGTTTGAAGGGGCTGTAGGACCCCATATGACACACTTGAGCATTCCAATGTTTCAAAAGGGGTTACAGGGACTTCCTAGGGGTCCTAATGCATGATAAGGCTTATTAAAACCCCTAGGAAGTCTCGATGACCCCTTTTCACACATTTGAATACTCAAATATATCCAAAGGGGCTTTAGGTCCCCTTATGACACACTTGAGCGTTCCAATCTGTCAAAAGGGGTCACAGGGACATCCTAAGGGTTATAACATGTGATAAGGCTTATTAGGACCCCTAGGAAGTCCCCATGACCTCTTTTGACACATTTTAATGCTCAAGTGTGTTTGAAGGGGCCTTAGGACTCCTTAGGACACACTTGAGTGTTCCAATGTGTCCATAGAGGTCGCGGGGACTTCCTAAGGGTCCTAACGTGGGATAAGGCATACTAGGACTGCTAGGAAGACCCCATGACCACTTTTGACACATTTGAATGCTCAAGTGTGTCTGAAGGGGCCGTAGGACCCCTTAGGACACACTTGAGCATTCCAAGGGGTACTAACACATGATAAGGCATACTAGGACCCCTAGGAAGTCCCCATGACCCCTTTGGACACATTTGAATGCTCAAGTGTGTCCGAAGGGGTCGTAGGACCCCTTATGACACACTTGAGCATTCCAATGTTTCAAAAAGGCTCATGGGAACTTCCTAGGGGTCCTAATACATGATAAGGCCTATTAGGACCCCTAAGAAGTCACCATGACCCCTTTTGACACATTTGAATGCTCAAGTGTTTTTGAAGGGGCCGTATGATCCCTTATGACTCACTTGAGGATTCCAATTTGTCAAAAGGGGTTACAAGGACTTCCTAGGGGTCCTAACATGTGATAAGGCCTATTAGGACCTCTAGGAAGTCCCCATGACCCCATTTGACACTATTGAATTCTCAAGTCTATTCAAAGGCATTGTAGGACCCCTTAGGACACACTTGAGCATTCTAATGTGTCCAGAGGGGTCACAGGGACTTCCTAGGGGTCCTAAAATGGCATAAGGTGTACTAGGACCCCTAGGAAGTCCCCATGACCCCTTTTGACACATTTGAATGCTCAAGTGTTTCCAAAGGGTCCGTAGGATGCCTTAGGACATACTTGAGCATTCTACTATGTCAAAATAGGTCACAAGGACTTCATAGGGGTCCTAACGCATGATAAGGCCTATTAGCACCCCTTGGGAGTCTCCATGACCCCTTTTTACATGTTTGAATGCTCAAGTGTGTCTGAAGGGGCTGTAGGATCCCTTAGGACACACTTGAGCATTCTATTGTGTCCACAAGGGTCACGAGGACTTCCTACGGGTCCTAACATGGGGTAAGGCATACTATGACCCCTAGGAAGTCCCCATGACCCCTTTTGACACATTTGAATGCTAAAGTGTGTCCAAAGGCATTTTAGGACCCCTTAGGACACACTTGAGCATTCCAATGTGTCCATAAGGGGTCCTACTACCCCTTCAAACACACTTGTGCATTTGAATGTGTCCATAGGGTTCACAGGGAATTATTAAGGGAACTAATGCATGATAAGGCCTATTAGGACCCCTAGGAAGTCCCCATTACCCATTTTGACACATTTGAACACTCAAGTGTGTCTGAACACTTTGTAGGACCCCTTAGGACACACTTGAGTGTTCTAATGTGTGAAGAGTGGTCACGAGGACTTCCTAGGGGTCATAACGCATGATAAGGCTTATTAGGACCTATAGGAAGTCCCCATGACCCCTTTTGGAACATTTTAATGTTCAAGTGTGTCTGAAAGCACCATAGGACCCTTAGGACACACTTGAGCATTCCAATGTGTCAACATGGGCCACGAGAACTTCCAAGGGGTCCTAACATGTGATAAGTCATACTTGGACCACTAGGAAGTCCCCATGACCCCTTTTGACACATTTAAATGCTCAAGTGTGTCTAAAGGCATCGTAGGACACCTTAGGACACACTTGATCATTCCAATGTGTCTAAAGGGGTCACCAGGACTTCCTAGGTGTCCTAACATGTGATAAGGTCTATTAGGACCCCTAGGAAGTCCCGATGACCCCTTTTAACACATTTGAATGCTCAAGTGTGTTCGGAGGGGTCGTAGGACCCTTTAGGACACACTTTAGCATTCCAATGTGTCCAAAGGAGTCACGAGTACTTCAAAGGGGTCCTAATGCATGATAATGCATACTAAGACCCCTAGGGAGTCCCCATGACCCCTTTTGACACATTTGAATGCTCAAGTGTTTTCGAAGGGGCTGTAGGACCCTTGATGACACACTTGAGTGTTCCAATGTGTCAAAAGGGGTCACGGGGACTTCCTAGGGGTCCTAACGCATGATAAGGCCTATTAAGACCCCTAGGAAGTCCCCATGAACCTTTTTGACATAGTTCAATGCTAAAGTGTGTTCGAAGGGGCCGTAGAACCCCTTATGACACACTTGAGCATTCCAATCTGTCAAAAGGGGTCACAGGGACTTCCTAGGGGTCCTAACGCGCTATAAGGCCTATTAGGACCCCTAGGAAGTCCCCATGACCCCTTTTGACACATTTGAATGCTCAAGTGTGTCTGAAGGGGCCGTAGGACCACTTATGACACACTTGAGTGTTCCAATGTGTCCACAGGGTTCACAGGGACTTCCTAAGGGTCCTAACGTGGGATAAGGCATACTAGGACCCCTAGGAAGTCCCCATGACCTCTTTTGACACATTTGAATGCTCAAGTATGTCTGAAGGGGCCGTAGGACCCCTTAGGATACACTTGAGCATTCCAATGTGTCCATAGGGGTCACATGGACTTCCAAGAGGTCATAACATGTGATAAGGAATACTAGGACCCCTAGGAAGTCCCCATTACCCTTTTTGACATAATTGAATGCTCAAGTGTGTCTGAAGGGGTCATAGGACCCCTTATGACACACTTGAGCATTCCAATGTGTCAAAAGGGGTCACAAGGATTTCCTAGGGGTCCTTACATTCGATAAGGCCTATTAGGACCCCTATGAAGTCCCCATACCTTTTTTGACACATTTGAATGCTCAAGTGTGTTCGAAGGGGCCGTAGGACCCCTTATGACACACTTGAGCATTCCAGTGTGTCAAAGGGGGCTACGGGGACTTCCTAGGGGTCCTAATGCATGATAAGGCCTATTAGGACCCCTAGGAAGTCCCCATGACCCCTTTTCACACATTTGAATGCTCAAGTGTGTCCTAAGGGTTTGTAGGACCCCTTAGGGCACACTTGAGCATTCCAATGTGTCTACAGGGGTCACAGGGACTTCCTAGGCATCCTAACATGGGATAAGGCATACTAGGACTATTAGGAAGTCCCCATCACCCCTTTTGATAGATTTGAATGCTCAAGTGTGTCCAAAGGTGTCGTAGGACCCCTTAGGATACACTTGAGTGTTGTAATATTTGAAAATGGGTCACAGGGATATTCCTAGGGGTCCTAACGTGTGATAAGGCCTATTAGGACCCCTAGGAAGTCCCCATGACCCCTTTTCACATATTTCAATTCTCATATGTGTCCAAAGAGACCGTATGCCTTAGGATATACTTGAACATTCCAATGTGTCCACAGGGGTCATGGGGACTTCTTAGGGGTCCTAACGCCTGATAAGATGTACTAGGACCCCTAAGAAGTCCCCATGACCCCTTTTGACACATGTGAACACTTAAGTGTTTCTGAAGGTGTCGTAGGACCCCTTAGGACACACTTGAGTGTTCCAATGTGTCAAAAGGGGTCACATGCACTTCCTAGGGGTCCTAACATGAGATAAGGCTTATTAGGACCCCTAAGAAATCCCCATGACCCCTTTTGACTCATTGGAATGTTCAAGTGTGTCTGAAAGTGTTGTAAGACCCCTTAGGACACACTTGAGTGTTCCAATGTGTCAAAAGGGGTCACAGGGACTTTCTAGGTGTCCTAACGTGTGATAAGGCCTATTAGGACCCCTAGGGAGTCCTTGTGACCCCTTTTGACACACTTGAATGCTCAAGTGTGTCTGAAGGTGCCGTAGGACCCCTTATGACACACTTGAGTGTTCCAATGTGTCAAAATGGGTCACAGGGACTTCCTAGGGGTCCTAACATGCAATAAAGCCTATTGGGACCCCTAGGATGTCCCCATGACCCATTTTCACACATTTGAATGCTCAAGTGTTTCCAAAGGGGCTGTAGGATGCCTTAGGACACACTTGAGCATTCAAATGTGTCGACAGGTGTCACGGGGACTTCCTAGGGGTCTAAACATAGGATAAGGCATACTAGGACCCCTAGGAAGTCCCCATGTTCCCTTTTGACATATTTGAATGCTCAAGTGTGTTTGAAGGCATCGTAGGACCCCTCAGGGCACACTTGAGTGTTCCAATGTGTCAAAAGGGATCATAGGGACTTCCTAGGTGTCCTAACACATGATAAGGCCTATCAGGACTCCTAGGAAGTCCCCATGACCCCTTTTGACATATTTGAACACTCAAGTGTGTCTGAAGGCATTGTAGGAACCCTTAGGACCCATGATAGAAATTATTAAGGAATTGCATGATATATTACTCAACGGTGCAAGGAATATTATTGATGAACATGGGATTGCAACTACATCTTTTCAATATACAGAGGAAGAGATAGAAAATCTTCTTGTATCATCTTAAAGTGGAAGCACTTCCATATTAAGAGAGTTTAGCCCTCCGAGTAAGTGGTTTTTTGTCATCTTGAATGCCTTGAATTGGTCTTTTCTTGGATATGGCTTTTTTTGAATTTCCACTTCTTTTCTGCACTTGATATCTTCATTCTAGGTGAAATTAGGGTTAGGATCCCAAGGATTCTCCTTAATTTCCCTCTTCCATGGCTCTATTTTCTAGGTAGGACTTAGAAATAGGTCTTCCTAGCCTTCATCATAGTCATCATAAGATTTTATGCCTATCCCTGGAATTCTGTCTTAATTTGGTATCATTTATAGGTCTCCAGACATCCCCGGGACCTCCTGTCCTGATTTTGGCTGCATCTGGGCCCACAGGGTCAAAGTCGAGGTTGATCCTAACTAGGTCAAGATCGATCTTGTACCTAACTAGGTTAGGATCAAACTCATTTTTTACCTCCTCTAAAATTTGTGCCCCTTTCTCAAATTTGGTCCCGACGGGCCCCAAAATCAATGTCAGGCCCTCAGATCCAAGTGCAAAAATGTTTTAATTTGAAATTTATTTAATTGTTTTCCCTCCTTAATTGGTTATTGTGATTGGACCATAATTCAAGGTAAAATTTGAATTATGGACCCATTTCTAGGGGTTAAGGTTAATTGGGATTTAATTCCTCAATGTCGGCCTTCTCTAGGGGTTTGTGCTCTAGATCACTATAAAAGGAGGCCTTCCTCTCTCATTTTCTCCATCTCATTCCTTCATGCATCAAGCACTCTCAAGGAGACATTGGTGATCAAGTTTTGGCAATCAAGTTCTCCCTCAAGCAAGATCAAGCATTCCATTCAAGTCCTCTTCTCCATCCAAGTTCTCCATTGAAGATCAAGGATTCAAGCATTCAAGCCATTGAAGGGATTTGGTTCAAGCATTCAAGATCCATCATTCAAACCCTAGATCTAGCCATCATGATGGTGTGATCTTCCTTCAAAATCCTTTGTGCATCTTCAAGATCCATTTCATTCTTCCCCCAAGGTGGATTCCAAACATACAATCATGGAGGTTTGATTTACATTTATTGATGTTATGTTCAACCTTTCATATCAACATCCTTGATTACATTTCAAATACAATTGCATATCTATTGAATGTCATAGCTTCATTGTTAGATCTACTTCTACTACTTGCTAGCATTCTCCATTTCAATTTCAATATTAAGGTTGATTCCAAACTAGGGTTTGACCAAGTCAAACCCCCCAAATAAACAACAAAAACCCTCTTTCTCTTGTAGGTGTAGGTGCGGAATTTTGGATCTGAGAGTGGATTTGGATACCCTTTTCGGAAAACTTTCAGGATTTGTGAACAATGTCAGAATTGACCTTCAGAATAAAAATGTAGCCTTTGACCTTTTATGAGGGTCAAAGATGACCTACCTCAGAATAAAAAATGATTTATGGGTTTTGTAGATCTCGTAGTTTTGGCTTAATATTGCAAAAATCAATAGTTTTTGAGATTGTTTGACAGGGTTTTGAGCTGATTCTTTTTCAGAGGTAAGTACCTTTATTTCTTAATTTCTATATTAATCATCTACATTTACTTTTCATATCAATACAATTCAAATGCATGTTTAAAATATTGGTTTTGGGGTCTCTTTTATGTGCAAACCATTGTTCTAGGACCTCATCCATATTCTACTCTATACACTTCTTAATAGAGAGATTAATGTGAGAGAAAAGGACATTTCAGAAGAAAATGGTTATCTTGGTGCCATCTAAGGTATGCCAGTTACTCAGGATGAAGAGACAAAGTCCATAGTTAGTGGGAAAGAATGGGCAGAGCTTCTTGGACCCATGATAGAAGTTACAAATAAGGAGGAAGAGCTAGGAAGGGGAAAACAACAAAGGAAAGAAGTAAGATATGCACGTGTGAGCCTATGTTAGATGGTGATGATGAGTACTCACCATCTGCTAGTAGCTCAAGTAACAAGTGTTGTGGAATTATCCACAGAGAAATGTGAAATGAAGCCTCAAATTGGTTTAGCAGGCAAAGAATTTGGTCATGCACTTCATTCTAGCACCACAAATATTTCTATTAGAAATGACTATTCATCAATGACCTTGCATTTACGAGACTTGGGAAACCAGGTTACTCATGTTGGGCATTATCCCTCAAATGTAAGTTCATTGCCACCTTTGGCAAGGTAGTCTCACTCCTCATTTTACAACAAAGGGAAGCCATCTATGGTCCAAGGTTTTAATTCAGCTGACAAGTGGAGAGCTTCTCAAGGTACTGATCTCTTTCATAGAGAAGTTCCTGATTCATCTCAAGGTTCTCGTTTAGGTGACCAACACCTTGGAGGTCCACAAATGGACCCATTGATTTCCCATATTGGTAAAAGGGTAGATGCAATTTTGGAAAGAGTATCCCAATTGAAGAGAAATTGAAATTCCAGTGAGCATAAAGTTATTGCAGATCCAATGGGGGTATCTCCTCCACTGACAAATATAACTGCTTCCAGAGACTTGAGTTTAAATGGAGACTGTTTGTTCCTAAACATGCCCCAGTCGAGAAGATGAACCAAATGTTGCTTGAGTAAAGAAGATAGTGGTTTATTAAAGCAAGTGCATTATCGCACTTGCTATCAGTTACTACTTTTTGAGCGGCTTGCCAGCTACTTCTATGCAGGATTTCTATAATATATAATGTCATCATGAAAGTACATGATAGTTTTTGTAAACATTTTCTATTGTAAAGGGTTAGTGAGAAATATCAAAGAAAAGGTTCTTGCATGTATTATTTAGACACATATCAATTAGGAAACCATTTTTCTCCCATTACATGGTAGAAATGCCTAGATTCACTTTGTGGGTATCAATAGACAGCAAGATGAGGGAAGAAATATTTGAGAAGAGGAAGTACAAATGTTACTGTCCAAAACCATTTCGAGAGTAATATTCTTCTCCTTATTGTAATAAGAAACTCAAAATGCAGAAGAAAACAAATAGCTAGGGCATTTATTTCCTATGACCTATGCCAATTTTAGTTCAATTCCTATTGATGATATTCTCAATGTGTAAAAATAAACTGATGTGTTATTTTAAAATGGTGTTGACTAAAATTTATGAACATATGTCAAATATCCATTCTTTCCAAAATTTGAAATAGAACCAGTGGTAATATAATCAAATTTGTGAATTTCACATCCAATCATTGGATGTTAATCAAAAGTACAACATAGTAATATTTTTGAACTGATAAAGAATCTTAGTCTTACTTCACACCTACTCTCGTGTATGTGGGTTCTTGGAGGTATCTACTGAGCAATGTGTGGATCTATAATGTCCATATCCAGGACCTTACTCACTTTGCTTAAAACTCCTAATTAGAATTTGGATTTCTAATGCCTGTTGTGATATTATTTAAGTTTTCCTTGCTCCTTACTGATTGATATTGTAATGAATTGGTTATCCTTCCCCTTCTCTCTCTCTCCTACTCTCTCCCCTTCCCCTTCCCCTTCTCTCTCTCTCCTACTTTGTCCCCTTCCCATTCCTCTCTCTCTCTCTCTCTCTCTCTCTCTCTCTCTCTCTCTCTCTCTCTCTCTCTCTCTCTCTCTCTCTCTCTCTCTTCCTTAATAGCCGCCCATGAATTAAAGTAACATTTAATATTAATATATATTAAATAATAATATTTAATGTAAAATGTATATTATATAATATTTAATATATAATTGATGTTATATAGTATTTAATATATATAATATATAATCTAATCTAATATAGGATGGAGAAATGGGAGGGAGAAAGGGGAGGGAAAAGTGAAAAATCAAAATTCTGCCGGCCTTTTCAGGTACCCGATTAGGCTCGATATTGCTTTGTGCACCAAATCTACATGGTCAACTATTGAAATGTCTCAAAAATGTGTTTTTCCCCTATTTCTCTAAGTTCCAGACTTTGACCATGTAGTTGACAACTTTTCTTTCACCCAAATTTGATGAAACGAAAAGGGTATCTTAAGAAGATTATCAGCTTCCTATCGATATAATTGCTATCAAATTTTGAATTTGGTAAGTAATTATTAGTTATTTTCTAATTGAGTTACCTTTAAAGTGTTGATTTATATACTAATTGAAAAATGACTATAACTTTCAAATGATATAACATTTTTGAAATCCAAAAAATGTGTCACATTCTATGCTTCGCCTACTATAACAAATTTTTTTTTTATACATTTTGTAAAGTTTTGAATGAGTTAAGGTGCTCAGACACGAGAGTTTTTTTATTCTAAAAATGTTGTAGAAAAAAATTCATAATTAATTATTTTTTTGGAATAAAATTACAAAAAACTATGCGTCACATCTGAGCATGAGTCTACTACTTATATATAAAATCTTATAATAAAATATTATCATTTGATTATGATTAAGGTGGTCAGACATACACCTACTTTTTTTTTTTTTCCTAAAATTTTTGTATTGCTGCATTGAAATCTATAATTTTCACCAATCATACTAACTTTTTTTCAAAAAAGGCCTAGTAGTTTAGAAACTACATTCAATTTTCTACAGATTCTATTCTTACAACTTTTTGATATTAGGTTGATAGCTAGTTGAAATTTTCATGTCAAGTTGACTAACCCTGATTTGCTGATTTTTCATTGCCACTTAAGGGCATAGTTTGGCCCCTCATCATCTTGCACATACCCAAATACTTTAAGGTATATCGGATGGATGTTAAGTCTACATTCTTGAATGGATAATTGGAAGAGGAAGCTACATTGAAAAATGTGATGGTTTTCCTTTGATTGATCAATGTGACAGGGTGTGCTAATTGAAGAAATCATTGTATGGATTAAAATAAGCACCAAGTGCTTGGTATGCAAGGTTAGATAAATATTTGATAAAGTTTAGCTTTATTAAAGGATCTATTGATAGTAATTTGTATTTCAAAATTGATCATGATAATATCTTGATTGTTGAAGTATTTGTGGATGAAATCATTTTTGGTGAAAATGACAAGTTGAGTAAGGATTTTTCTGATGAGATGTTAAAGGAATTTGAAATTTCAATGATAGGTGAGATGAAATTCATTATTGGTCTTCAAATTACTTAATTAGAAAAAGGTATGTTCATATCATAGTCTAAGTATGTGAAAGAAGTGTTGAAGAGATTTGGAATGGAGAATTCCAAACCTTTTGGAACTCCTATGGTTACTAGTTGAAAATTGACAAAGAATGATGATTCCCCTCTTTCTAATTAGAAAATGATGCAGTCAAGGTTGGGGAATCCAATGAAGGACTAACCGACCTTGTAGCCAAACCAATACGTAGCGAAAATACACAACAACAACAACAAATCTGATATAGAATAGAAATCTTTATTCATCAAATCACCAATTATAAGCAATGTGTTGGGTTGTAAGGCCTTCCCAATTACAGCCAGATACAAAGCAAGTAGCAGTCTACAAGATCTCGCCAGATCCAAATCTTTTTCACAACATCAGTATTCAACTAGCCCAGGTCTGCAACACACAACACACTAGTAGGCACCCAGGAAAGATCTAAACTTGTACTCAAACTTACAAGAAAACTTCAGGTTCCTAAGCTCACAGGCTACTAACTTCCACTCCCCAAAAATATCTCCCTAAACAACTACCCAAGCATCCTATAAATACTAATTCCTAGCCACAAGTTGGCTAATGAAACAATTAACCCTTATCAAGAAATATATTAAATGCTAAAACATCACTCAGCTCTCAAATAGCCTTACAAATAAAATAAACTCTCCAAGATGGCCCCAAATGGTCATCAAATCTGCATAGAAGAATGAAACACACTAGATCTAGGTCCTCTCACATCCAATGGTCAATCCATAACTCGAGGAGCATGACCCAAATCAATGGAACCAATCAGCCAAGCTGATCCATCCAAACAATCCAGTTGGTAAGCAAGAACACAGAGCAACAAAGGAAATAACCAAGCGCCAGTCAACCGACCATGCCAAGCATGATTGACCAATGCAGTTATCACCGAGCATCAGGAAAACTGATACCTTCAGTACTGAGTGTTCTTCAGAGACCGAGCAACCTCGGTAAACACAGAAACCAAGCAACCAGTATCCCAACTTGAGCAAGTACTCCAACAAACCAAGGTCAAAACTAACAATCTACCTTCAAAGACAAACATATTTTTGGTTGATACAGGATTGCCAAGAATTCGAGGATGCTTCTGCATCATAAAAGGTACAAATCAATGATCGATGGGTTTTTATACTTGACTCAAACTAGACTAGACATAACTATGTTGTTTTCATTATTGCAAGATTTCAAGAAGAACCGAAGGAATCACATGTTGCTACTATTAAGAGGATATTCAAATACTTGAAAGGCATAGTGGACTATGGCCTATGGTATCCTAAGAATGATGATCTTACATTATGTTTTTATAATGATGTTGATTGGACATGAAATGAGGATGATAGGAAAATTATTACAAGTGGAGCATTCTTCTTGGGGGAGAAGTTAGTCTCTTGGTCTAGTAAGAAAAAAACTTATATATCTCAATCTACTACTGAACTTGAGTATTTTTTTCCTACTATGAACTATAGTTAAGTGGTTTGGATGAAGAAAATACTAGAAGACATCATAATAAGTTTCAATGATACTATTGTTATTAATTGTGAAAATTCAAGTGCTGTCTACATTTCAAAGAACCTTGTATTGCATTAAAAAGAAAAGCATATATCTATAAAGTATCATTTGTTGATAGATAAGGTGAATAAAGAGGAATTCAGATTGGAATATGTGGATGTAAAAGAGAAGATTGCAGATATCTTCATGAAGCCCTTTCCAAATGATACTTTTGAGTACTCTAATGTGAGCTTGGGGTGATAGCCCCTCCTGATCAGAGCTAGAGATGCATAGATTTACATCGGTCTAGTGTTTTCATAGAAATTATTTTCCTTCTAGATTGGTGCCTTTGGGAGCTGCTCCTTAGGGGGAGTAGTTAGTATGTTATTTAGATTTTTATTCAAATAAGTATTGTTTTGCCTTTATGACTTAGTACATATATATTCCTTTGTCATTAATGTCAAAGGGGGAGAGATAGCCATGTGAAAAAAAGAGAGGATCAAGGGAGAGATAGCCTTGTGAAGAGAAGTGTCAGACTTAGGGGGAGTAATTGATAAATTATTGTTGATATGATTTTTTTGTGCATTGATTTAGTTTTTCACATCATATGTTTCCATCAATGCCAAAGGGGTTTAGTTAAGATTTTTGGCTTGGCGTGGACAATGTATGTGATATTAGTTATTGTGAAGTTGTAGATATGTTTTTGAATGTCTTTAATTGATCTTTTTTGGGTTGTAGAGGTTCACTTTATGATTTGATGAAGTTTTGGTTGATTTATCAGAAGATTGTTTCTAGTTATTTCAGTAGAGACAATGTTGCAATTTTTGGATTGGTGAGCATCAGTTATGCAATATTTTTGGTTACTAACCTAGTGGTGATTTTAAAACATAGATGTCTATCCTCGTCTCATATGGTTTTTGATTTGGATACTAGAAAGCTATTTTTATTGAGAGATAGAGGTTGATGTTTAGTGTTCCTAATGAATAGCGCAAAGATAGTTGTAGGTTATGAGACAAAGATGTTTGTGTTGCTTTTGTAGTAGTTCATGTTGCTTTGTGATGTTTATGGATAGTGTTATATTCATGTTGGTGGATCACATTGGTTTATGTGATCAGATTCAGATATTTTCTTATGATGTGTTGATGTTCTTGGCCAACTTGACGAGTTAGCGTGTTGTGAAGATTTGAGGCATGATCTTTGGATTGTAGCATGTTTTTGGATGGAGACGTCCTAGGTATGTATTAGTAAACATGTCTTGGATCACATCGAGATTGTATATTACTATTTGTGATATTTTGTAATTAGGTCCCTGGTCGACCTTGTAATAAGTTGATGCAATGTATTTAAAGATGACATTTGTTACTGTGATGGTGTGAAATGGATATGAGATGATGATGCTAGATGGAATATTAGTGGATGTGTGAAGATGTATGAGTAGAATCTAAAATACTGTCAAAACAAAGTTTTACTTTATTGGAGTTGTATTGGCATGTCTAAGAAACTATCTGTTAGTTCACAAAATTAGTGGATTGTTATCCATGATGGACTGTAGTCCATTTTGGGGTTGTAGCCCTAGTTGTATTTTGGGTTGTTTCCCTTATTTGTATTTGAGAAGTGAGCTCTAGGAAGTGTGACTGAATGCATTTTCATTTCCCTTTATACCTTTAATGGGGTTATATGTTCTTGTACATCATCTAGTGGTTTTTATCCCCACCATGGTTTAAATTCCCTTAAGTGGGTTTTCACTCAAAAACTTCTGGTGTTATGTGTTCTTTTTTTATGAATAAAGGCCTTTCCATTAATTAAAAAGTATAAGTACACTATCCACAAAAAATGGGGTTGGGGGATACAAGATGACCCCACAAGAGTCACACAAAAATAGCTGGATACATCAGCTATTCATTAAAAAAACAATACAATCCCTCAAGCAGCAAGAGCAGTCACATCCAAGGGAGGAGGATCCTTGTCTTCAAGGTGTCCCCACACATTGGGGCCTGGAAGCAAGTCAAGAATAGACTATCCATCATCATCTTCTTTTTCTTCTTCTTCCCACGTGGGAGATATAGCAAGAGTTGGGTGAGGAAATTTATCGAAAACATTGGCTGGAGGCCAGCTAGTAGCAATAGTAGAGGGAGCAAGAATAGTAGGCCAACCATCAACCAAACTCTGGTGAGTAGGGGAAGTCGAGCGGTGTCACCAATTGGCTATGCTGCTAGAAGAGCAATGAGGGTCTTGAGACCTGGGACTTTGGAGACCACCAAGAAGAAGAGCTCCGGCCACAATGACGGTCACAAGGTAGAGTGTGATCAAAAAATAGAGAGTTTGACGTAACTCTAGCAACCATACATGGGGCATTGCCCCAATGCTGTGATAGCTCCTACAAATGAGCCACTTTATCAGCCTATACTTAAAACTCCATCATTACATTGTTACAAATACTACATTTAATGTACATAGAAATATTGATATCCAAATAGCTGAGTGAAAAGAACAACATTCCTATCCTTCCAAATAGTGAAAATAATTTCCATCCTAAAAGGATGCAAAATCTAGGTACATGTGGAAGGTATTTTGGGTGATTCACCCAAAAAAATCATTTGCCAAGTAAAGGGAAATGACTGAAAAGGATTAAAAAAATCATGAATCCAGCTCCAGTAATATTGAGCTCGGTGACAAAACCAAAAAATATTCATGAAAGTCTATGGGAGACCACAGAAAGAGCATTTGGGATCAAGGATTCCTAAATATCAGAGCTTGGCACCTTATGTGTTCTTTTGATGATGGTTCAATTATTTAATGTTCATCTTTAAATATATAAGTAAGGAAGTTAAGCATTGGTTAAGTTTTGGTTTTGACAAAACTAATTTTCCCCCCTCTCAGTTGTGTGTGGTGCCTTATTTCTATAATTATTTTCTTCCTTAATATTTTTAGAATCTCGGATCTTGTTTAAAGTACAAATCATTGTCTGATACCTTTTTGGAGTGATGTTCATTATACCTCTTTTAGAAGTTCAAGTAATTTTTCAATGTAGTGGATGTCTTATGCTTTATCAAAAGGCCACTATCTCCAATATATAATTACATCCTTGTTGACCAGAACTGATCCTTATTTATTAAGGTTTGAAGCTTTGAATTTGATTTTTTCACGGTGACTACAACCTGCAGAAAAATAGAATGACCTATACAATTCTTTTTATAGACCTAGGAATCACTCTCCTCTTGTCTTGATACACATCCTCATTTATTACTTTCCAAATAAAATATAGTAAGTTATAAGCCAAAAAAATCTTAAAGTTCATTAATTTAAAACCTTTTACATGCCTCATCAAAATTTCCCACATATTAGTCTCCCCTTTGTCAACCCAACACACCCAATTAGAAGAAAAAATAGCCAAATTTCAAACCATCATGAGGCTCTATACTATTCATTTCTATTCCATCAATCTTTGAGGACTTCTTCCAATTCCTTTCTCTACTGAAAATCACTTTTTGTTGGTCTTGGTTGGGCTTTGTCTCATCTCTTATGATTCATGTTTATTTCACCATTTAGATTCTTGTTTTCAATATTTTTAATTCAGGTTAATTGTATATGGGTTCAAACCCTTCCCACTTTATCTAATCAAACCATGCAACTAAAATTTCCAAATGTCACATCCATTCTAATATTATTTAACTTAGATATAAAAAATAATTTTATTAAAAGTGTAGACACCGAAAAATCCTTCAGAAAATAAATTATTTTTGTTTTCTGAAAATCCTTGATGACATCATCATTTATTAATTAATTAATTATTTAATTAATTAATTTATTTTTATGGCATTAAATCCCTCTCTCTTAATTAAAAATCTTTAATTAAGGAATCTAGCCTAAAAATGTCATTTGGACATTATCCCTAATTTATTAATTATTTAATTAATAAATTGCCCAAAAACTTCAAAAATAAATTAATTTATTTTTTATCCCAAAGTTGGCCAAAATTCTAAAGAGCACTAAACTCTTGTAGAAAGTCCTAAACCTTCCTCTAAATGGGTCAAATCCCTAATCTAGTCCCTTCAAACCCTAAGCCTAGATATTTAATATTTATTAAATTTACCTTTAATAAATATCTAAATCTCCCCAAAAGCCACTTGCCCATCCCTTTCTCCTAATCCTAATCCTAATCCCCTTTCTAATCTTGTCACATTCCATTAGCAAAAGGTTTACCAAAACTTATGCTAACCTCCTCCTTAGTCAACAAAGATGGCCACCTCTTGGCCACCTCTTGCAAATGCATTTAAGGATGCATTTAAGCCTTCCTTATCTTTCTTACATGCATTCATTATGCATTTAAGACCTTCTTATCCCTTCCTTGCCACCTCTTGGCCTTGGGCACATTTACCAAATTGTGCACATGCCCTCAAACTTTCAACTCAATCCTCCCTTGACACTTGTCAGGACACTTGTCCTTGACTCAACCCTAACCTTAGCCCTAACTCTGACTCATCCTTTTAACCCAAGACCTTCCCTTTTCCTATAAATAGCCTCACTTCTTTGAGAAAACAATCCTCTCTCATCTTTCAACTCTCAAACTCAATAGCAAAGTTATAATGCCATTTTCATTCTAGCATTAGCATAAACTCATCATTTTAGATCATTTTCAAGCTTAAATCACATCTAAATTAGCTTAAATGGATTAACATAGATTCATTTCTTGTTTTAATCTTAGTTCTTTCATTTAGCTTTGCATATTTGTGTGTTCTTGAGGCCTTTGAGGCAAAATAGGTTCCTCATACCTATTTTGTGTCATTTTGGGTCTTCTTGATCCTCAAATCATCCTATTTTGCATGCTCCAAGTGCTTGAGTTTGCACACCCACATCCATTTATATCCAAGCATATCAAACGGTGCATGGGCGCATCCGTTTTAGGCTTAAACTGAGGTGGCTTTGATTTTAGTTTGTTTACCATTAAATTTGATTTGACTATATGCTATGACGTTTGTTTGTCTTTGGCCTTCAAAACAGGTTTAGGTGCACGCTCAAATCCTAGTCTACAAAAAGACCTAGAATATATAAAATATGATCAATTCTTTTATTTAATCCATCATTGAAATAAAAATGCCCTGATCTCTTACCAATATTTTTCTTGGTACTATTAAGTAAGGAAAACCTTTTTCCTTGTGAAGATTCATATGGTAGGAGTAGCCAAAATAAGCAGTCCATTCATTGTAACTTGTAATGCTAGTAAAAATGAATAAAGCATCATTGTCACCATCATCATTTTTTTTATAGAGGAATTTGAACATTTTTTTCTTAGTTTTATAATCCTTCTTCACATTCCCCTCTTTACTATAGTTATAATACTTTAATTTCATATTCCTCAAGGATTTATAAATGTATTTTGACTTAGGTATATTATTTCTCCTATCACATTAACCCTCTCTTGTTATTTGGACATTTCTCATATATATAGAGCATCTTTCAAGCCTTTGGTCATGGATTTTGTCCTATTTTCATTTAAAAAGGGAAATTAGTAATAAGATTATCTAAGTTTATCTCTTGAAAAAAACTACTAATTGTAATGATTATATTTTCTCAAGCATCAACAAAGGAGAAAAGTAATAGGGTGATTTTATTTTCCTCTTTCAACATAATATCTATATAATCAAGATGACCTAAAATAAAATAAAAACCTTTAAGTGGTCTCTATAATAAAATCACAATCTTTAATTTTTTATGAATATATATGTATATTTTGATATATAGCTTATTAGTAACACTATTGGTTTGATATGTATATCACTTATCTTTCTTGACTATAATGTTAGAATGATGTACCAACATGGATGAGAAAATCAAATCTATCTCTTGAAAGAACGATTAAAATCACTCCCAAGGTTCTCAATGATTGGGTCACAAGCGTGCTAGAGATCAGTGAAGCTTTATGTGAAAACAAAAGGTAGGCCTTTGCTTGTTCATTGAGCTTGAGACTAAAAATTGACAATTCACACTTTTTTTTTCAAATATGTGAAAACTAAAATCTGCATGAAATATAATTATAAAAAATTTAATTCCTATTGTATCAGCTACTTTCTAACCACATATTTTAACAAAAATCAAAAGATTTTTGTTACGAGAGATTTAAAAAGAAGATGAACTGAAAAAAATCTAATGAACATCAACCATGAACCATTTCAACTTGCATACAAAATAGTAAATTTGATAATCAAAACTTGAAATAGCATGAATTACAAACCCGCAATTTAAACTACCGAAATGCAATCATCTATAGAAATAAAAATAATGATTATTAAGATTCATCAAAATCACACAGTCATACCCATTCATGTGCACATGTGAGACAAATTTTTCCTTTAACAAATAAGAAATTTGATCAGCTTCATTAAATCACCACCACTTGAGAAAACCAATCACAGCTAACACCAACTAATTGTTCAGGCAAAGAAAATTTTCAAGAAAACATACATTGGTTCTTGAGTTTGAAATTAAATCCCAAATTCACAAAATTAGTAAAGATTTCACACAAAGATTGCATCACCAAAATGTATTTGTTTTTTATTGCAAAAATATTAATCGTGATTACAATATGAAATTGACTTTAAAATTGTTATATTGAACTGATGCACCCCCCTCTTTTTAGTGATATTGCACTCCAACAATCCTTCCATTTTCACCTTATGTACACATCATCTTTAAGTTTTACTTTTGGTTCACCTCCCTCCTCTTCCTCTTTTGTATTATGATTCACATAATATAATTCAAAATTCTTGTATACATACTAGGAAAAGTCATACCTAATTAGAATTTGTATTAACAATCATTTGTATTTACCTTAAAAATTTATAACCTTCTTTTTTTTACCCTTGGTGTATTTTTAGTACCCACTTTATTTGTGACATCTTCAACCTTTAGTGAAATCTTCCTTAATATATGTTTCATCTACCAATAGCATGTTTCTACACATTTTTGTCATTTTAATTTTCTAGGATGGCTAATTTTACTTTTTGGGCCTCTTATATCTCTTTTTGCAAGTGTTTTGATATATTTTAGTTATTATATTTTCTCAAGGGAAATGTATATTCAAAACTATTAAATTTTGTTCTAAATTAATGATTGCCACATCTCTAAAATATTGCCATACCAAATCAATTATTTCAACATATCTATATCATTATTAGTATTCACATCTCAATAAGATTATTCTATTAGTGGAAATTTCATGTCAAAAATAGTGATCCCACTCATTCTTTAGAACTCACAGACAACAAGATGTATAAGAACAAACACATTACATAATTTTGCATATAAAAATAATGTCAAAGTATTTAGAAATATCTGATAAACCATTGGGTGAGTAGAATATAAAGTGGAACTAATTTAGTTGTAACATGATGAAACACCATCAAAACTATCTAATCTCATGTGAAACCTAAAAATTAAATGTTAGAAGATATTTATAGTAAAAAAATAGAGGAAACCATTTCATTATTGGCCAATATATTCATGTTACTCTAGTGAACGTTGTACATTATTTTTTTTTAAAATAATAATGTAATCAAAAGCTTGTATTTCATTGGAATTTTTTTTAATATTTTTATAATTATGGATAATTGCACTTCAAATAAAAATAATTCTTCATCCTTAAGGATGCATCCAAAAAATGGCCAATTTTGTATGTCTCATATTCTAATAAAGTTTAAAATATCTACATGCATCATTTACACATAGTGTTTCTAATGTCCCTCTTATAAACATTTCAACCTTTAGTGCACATGTACAATCTTGTCCTAAAATTCTACCATTTGATATTCATACTTTAACTACTCCTAAAAATATTTTTAAACTCCATTAATGATCTAACTTAAATGCAATGGAGTTGTAAAACAACCTAAATTATACTAAGATTTTATTAAGGCTAGATCCAAATCCATAGCCATGTGAGGATGATGAAGATAGGTATCATAAATTTGAAGTTTATAATTTTCACCCCTACACGTGGGATTAAAAATAAGTACATGACCACTTATTTGAGTGTAAGAAGAGTATTTTGGCTACAATATATTTCCCATCTACAATATAAGGAAGATATTCATGCAAATTAGTATGCTAGTGCATCAAATAGTTTGACTTTAAAAATCCTAGTGACTTCATCCAACAAATAAGAGGCCATGTAGTGAAACAAGTTATACATAAACGATGCAATATTTTTGAGATTGGTTTGTGAGCCAATTATATTCCCATGTTGCATGAGTAAACTCTAGGAGATCAATCAATGCATACATAGCATTATAAAGGATTTATATTGCTTGTATGGGCTGTAAAAGGGTGTAATTGAGCTAGGAAGCTTGTATAATCATGTCTCCATAGTAAATTGTAGTAATTTATGGAGATCTTTAAATATAATGGTTGATTTTGTCTTACCATATTTTCTAGCCAGATGGAATGAGGAGCTAATTGATGTCATAGTATTACAATCCATTATTTTTTTTCTAATATCTTATTTTTGTTGTATGTGTGGCATTATTAATATGAGATAGATTATTAAGTACATGTGTTGTATAAAATTCTCCATTTTAATGATTTTTTGTACTCAATATAACTATCTTTCTTTCTTGCATGCCTTACCTTTATTTTTTATTAAGGGTAAATAGGTTTTTAGGGGACTCGAAACCCCATAAAAATAGATTTTATGGGGATCTAGAACCCCAAAAGAGACAACTACAAATATTCATGACTACATAGCAACAACTAACAACCAACAGTGGAAGAACAACCCAAAAATAGAGCATACAAGGCAAGGGATGAAACAAAATATGCACTACACTCGCATGGAACACAACAAAGTTTTACAAGGTCCCCTAACCCTCAAACACACAAACCATGGGTTTTACCAAGTAACCAAAACCTTCATGAACATGGGTTTTAGCAAGGCTCCCATAACCTTCTTTTTCCTAGGTAAGAGAACCTTGAATGCTCACTGGGAAAAGTATAATCCATGGGATTTGAATTGGCTTCTACCACCATAATGGGTTTTAAATGGATCCCAAAACCATTAACCTTGGGTTATGAAAAGGCTTCTGAAACCTTACAACCTTCACCATCAGCTTCATAAGAATAAACAAAAAGAAACCAATTGAAAATAAGGGGTTTTAATAGGCTCCCCAAACCTATACCACAAGCTGTCTTGGGAGAATAAACATAAAAAAACCAGCAAAATTAAGGGTTTTTGTGAGGCTCCTTAAACCTATACCACAAGTTTCCTTGAGAGAATGAACATAAAAAAACTAGTAAAATTAAGGGATTTTGTGAGGCTCCCCAAACCAATAGAATAAGTTTCCCAAATAAGGAAATCTATGAGGTTTTGAAAGGCTCCTATATGAAAAATGATGTCGAACTATAGAACTGAAATACTAATCCAACAATTGGCCTAAATTATATTTCAAGATGCACACATAATGAAGAACAAAAGCGTAAATAAATAAAAATCATATTTTTACCTTTACTTAATCTTTGTAAATTGTCTCAGTTGCTTTCCTAGATTTGAATTCTTGGTTTGAGCTCTTAGATTTTAATAAACTTCAACAAGATGTATTCAAAGTGTAGAATAGTGCATTCTTAAGGAAAACTAGGTGAATTTCCTAAAATGCTTGAAATGGATAATGCAATATGGAATGAAATATCTTGATATGATGGTGATGAAGCTAAGATTCTAAAATGCTATGATTATGATATGACAAAGAAATTATGATAACACTCTCAAATTATTTTAAAATGATTGCTAGAATGCTTAAGATAACAAAATGCTAATATCTCCAAGATCGCTATTTTTTTCTCAAAATGATGGGAATGTGCTCCTTTTACAAGTTTTTTTAGCCCTCAAGCCTATGTGGTGAGATACTACGATGAATATTGAAATGAGGAAAAATCAAGGGCTTAGATTGACTTGGTCATGGGAGTTGAGAAGAATGTGGGATTAGTTGGAATGTGAGAGGAAAAATAGGGGGAGTTTACCTCCTAAAATAAAAAGGAGGGTGATGAGAGAAGGAGAGACGCATGTTAAATTTCTCTCCATGACCCTTGAGAGAAAGAAGGACATTTTTATTAATATGACTCTATACACAAGTGTCCCTACCAGTCACCTTTGACCAAATGTGGTGGCCAAACAAGCCACTGGTTTATAGGTATGAGGGAGTAGACCAAGTCCTAAAAGTAGGTAAGTGCACCAAGATGGTGAACAAAAAGGGGGGTATAAGTGGCCACTTTTTTTCTGAAATTAGGGAAACCTGAACTTCACTGAGAGATTTGAGAGTCATACACTCAAAACTAGGAGTTTTGTAAAGAATAAGAATTTTAGTACTCTAAATCTAGTTAATAAACTACTAAAGTTTTTTAAAAATGGATAAGATTAAGAGGGTCAAACCTCTCACGCATGAAAAACTATTCCTAATTTTTTCATAAAAACATAACAGTTGTTTTTGTGCACTTCACAAAATATACAGTTAGATTTAGTATTTTGCAAAACCCTTTGGTAGGATGATAGGTAAGAGTGAGATCTAGAAGTTGTATATTTTTTTGTAATTTTCTATTGAGTATTTCTTTGTATGATTTTTTGAAGTGATCGCATCCTGAAAATCTAGTTCCTATTCGTATGTTGGGCATAACTTGCATCAAAATAATCCAAATTACAAATTTTTTTTAACTAAAGTGTATAGAATCTAGTGTAGAATAGTAATATGTAATTTTTTTTTAATTTGGTCAAGTAAATCAAAAGGTATTAAAAAAAATGGTAGACATATGTCTGTGAGGACTCTGAAGACACTGGTAAAGAAAACTAAAGTTTACTATGCTAATATTGTCCAAAAATAGAAAATTTTATATGGTCAGAAAGCTTAGAAGACATGTGAGGTGATGGTAGTAATTTTAGAGATACCCACTTGATCATTTGTAAAGCTAATGATGACGAAGTCGAGAAATCATGATAAAAGAAGAAAACTATGTAAATGGACAAAATTGGAGGGAAAATGGCCTTGCAATCCTTAGGGTCATATTCCAAACCTTTCATCAATCCATAAACCATAATTAAAACCAAGCTTAGTACACTTTTGAGTTTTATGGAACCTGTATGGATTATGCAAAAATAATAATTATGTGGCCACTAAACTGACCACCATCTTGGTGCACTTACCCAAGTACATGTGGTCATAAGGCCAAGTCTTAGAAGGACACACACTCATTCCATCCCTTTAAGAATATGACTCGTGGTTGAAAGAAAATAATTTAATAAATAATTAAAATTAATTAATTATTTTAGCCAAATGGGAGGTGTTGAGTGAGATGGACAATGGTGACTTAGTCATGTGGTGAGAGGGATATTAAGTAATTTAAAACAATTACTTAATAGGAATAAATAGAAGACTTAGGATTATTTGAATAATCTAAGTTAATTAACTGAATAAATTAAATAATTTATTTAAACATAGAAGAAAGGCCATTAATTAAATAATAAATATTTAATTAATTTATCATGCTAATTTTTAGTGTATACAGTTTTCCCCTCTTTGAAATAATGCGCTTGTCACATTATTTCAATGAGAAATTTAGTTTCTAGCACTTTGCCCCTGCCCAAGTAGATAAAATGGTAGCATGTTTTCTTGGGAGATTGATCAATGAAATATGGGATTTGTTTTTGGAACATTTCATCAATCTCATGATTTAAAATTAAGAAGGTTAGAAGAAAAACATAAGAGAAAGTAACCATGAAAGGTTAACAGGGTGCACGGTAATTGCATCAAGAAATTAGGGCACTGTAGACTATAAATATGGGAGAAAAGGTCAAATAGGACTTAAATAATAATCCACCAATAGAACTATAGAACTGAAATACCAATCCACCAATTAGCCTAAATTCTATTTAAAGATGCACACACAATGAAGAGCAAAAGAGTCGAAAAATAAAAATCAGATGTTTACCTTTACTTAGTCTTTGTAGCTTGTCTCGATTGCTTTCCTAGCTTTGAATTATTGGTTTGAGCTCTCAGATTTTGATCAACTTCACCAAGATGTCTTCAAAGTGTGGAATAGTGGATTCTTAAGATGCAAACTAGGTGAATTTCCTAAAATGCTTGAAATGGATAATGAAAAATGGAATGAAATAGTTTGATATGATGATTATGAAGAAAAGATTCTAAAATGCTATGATTATGATATGACAAAGAAACTATGATAATTCTCTCAAAATGCTTTCAAAATGATTGCTAGAATGCTTAAGATATGACGTAGTCAAGGATGGAGGATCCAATTAAGGACTGTCCGACCTTGTAGCCAACCTAATACATAGCAGAATAACACAGCAACAAGAACAAATTTGATATAGAATAGAAATCTATATTCATCAAATTATTGATTACATGCAATGTGTCAAGCTGTAAGGCCTTCTCAGTTATGGTCAATTATAAAGCAAGTAATAGTTTACAAGATCTCACAGGATCCAAGTCTTTCCACAACTTCACCACTCAGCTAGTCCAAGTCTGCAACACGGCAGGACACTGGTAGGGCCCCAAGAAAGATCTAAACTTGTACTCACTACTTCCAAGAAATCTTCCTGTGCCTAAGCTCACAAGCTACTAACTCTACTATCACCCCCTATCTCCCCTCAACAACTACCCAAGCATCTACTTAAATACTAAATCCCAGCCACAAGTTGGCTCTACAGGGATATACAAATATTAAATACAAAACATCAATTGGCTCTCAAATAGCCTTACAAATAAATAAAATCTCCAAGATGGCCCCAATGGTCATTAGATCCACATAGAATAATGCAACATGCCAAATCTAGGGCCCCACATGTCCAACAGTCAATCCATAACACAAGGAGCGTGACCCAAATTAAATGCACTAGTCGGCCAAGCCGATCCATCCAAACAATCTAGTGGGTAAGAAAGAACACCAAGCACTAGAGAAATAATCGAGCACCAGAGAACTGACCATGCCAAGCATGACTGAGCAACGTAGTTATCATCGAGTGCTAGAAGCAACTGACTCCTTCAGTTACCGAGCATTCTTCAAAGACCGAGCACCCCGGTAAACACTGAAACTGAGCAACTAGTCTCTCAAACCAAGTAAATACTCCACCAAACTAGGATCAAAACTAATAATCTACCTTCAAAGACAAATATATTTTTGGTTGATACAAGATTTCCAAGAATCCTAGGATGCTCCTACATCAAGATCAGAAAATTCTAATATCTCCAAGATTGTTAATTGTTCTCTAAATAGTGGAAATATTATTTTTTTATAGGTTTTTGTACCCCTCGGGCCTATATGGAAATATCCTATGGTGGAGATTGAAAGGAGAGAAAATCAAGGGCTAAGATTGACTTAGTTATGGGAGTTGAGAAGAATGTGGGATTAGTTGGAATGTGAGAGGAAGAATAGGAAGCATGTTCCTCCTCCAATTCCAAGAAGGAGGGTGATGAGGGAAGGGGAGACATATTTCAATTGACTCTCCATGAACCTTGAGAGGAAGAAGGAAGGACCTTTTCCTGAATAGGAATCTATGCACAAGTGTCCCTATGAGTCACTCTTGATCAAATGAGGTGGCCATACAAGCCACTAATTTATAGCCATGATGGAATATACATAAGGACATGTGGCCCTAAGACCATGTCTTAGAAGGAAACATACCCCTTCCATCCCCTTAAAAATATGGCTCATGGTTAAAAGAAAATAGGCTAATAAACAATTAAAATAAATTAATTATTTTATCCAAATGTGAGGTGTCAAGTGAGGTTGACTATGGTGAAATTACTTAATAGATATAAATAGAAGACTTAGGATTAGAAGAATAGTCTAAGTAAATTAACTAAATAATTTAAATAACTTATTTAGATATAAAAGAAAGACCATTAATTAAATAATAAATATTTAATTAATTTATCAATCCAATTTTTAGTGTATAAAATTTGCCCCTATTTGAAATAATGTGCTTGTTGCATTGTCTCAAAGATAAATATGTTTTCTAGAACTTTTCCCCTACCCCAGTAGACAAAATACTTGTATACCCCCTTAGGAGATTGATCAACAAAATATGTGATTTTTTTTTAAGTCAATCAATATCATGATTAAAAATTAAGGAGGCTAGAAGAAAAATGGAAGAGAAAGGAAGTGCGGGAGATTAACAATGTGTAGGGTCAATGTACTAAGCAATTAAGGCACCATGAACTATAAAAATGAGAGAAAAGGTCAAATATGACTTATTTGTGCACTTGGGATTTGGAGATTAGAGACAGAGTGAAAGCCTACTCAAAGCTAGATACGATGGCATTCCTGTTGTACAAACATTGCTTCGAGAGAGTTTGCCAATATTAGACACTAGTCGACTATGGAGAGTTGATAGATGATCGATCCCTCTCTTTTATTTGATAGATTTAGAAGTATTTTTGATAGATTTGATAGAATTTTGTTTATGATTGTTAGAGAATTTTTTTTTAATTTAGGCTAGATGAAGAAATGCACACTTATGCATTGTATTTGCATAGCAAGTAGGAATGTGTGTGTAGTTATTTAGATAGTTCCATAGGTAGGATAAATCATAGGAATCTTGGACAAGCATTGAGAGTTCTTGCACAGACGTCAAGTCATCCTATGCAAGTATTAATGTTGCACAATTATCAATTGTACCTACACAAACATAGATAGTTGTTGCACAAGTACACTGTTTGTGCAAACACCAAGATTTATTGTGGAAACATAGACCTTTTCTATAAGAACATGATAAAATAAAATTCTTAACTTTTATTAGGTTTGATCGTGATAAGATATTGTTGATCTATTTTCTCTATCACATGATATTTGAAATGTTTGATATAGTTTATCAACATCATTTATATGGTGCTAGTTGACCCAATATAATAGATAATTGAGAGAATTATTTGATAGGATATGTGATTTAGATGAATCACTAAATATGTAGGATAGACAAAGAGATCAATGGTAGGATTGATTTAGAAGTTTACCTAATAAGTATCATTATGTTTGTGTTGATAGGAGGATATGTTAGATGTGATGATGTCATGTGAGATATAGTCTCCCACTCAAACCTTGATACAGACATTATCTAATACAAATAGGGTCATGATTTCCTGTACGGGTTTACAAAATCTCATATATACACTTGATATGAGAGTGAACCTAGGGATTTTCAGTGCACTGGAAGAGCATTAGCATTTTGAGATGAGCACCTTCCATCTCACCATAGAAGAGATGACAATCACATCAAAGGATGTTAATTGCATTCTTAGGCTTCCTATCATTGGAGATTTGGTATAGTATGATCGACATGGGGGATCTCCAAATTGTAGGGAGGTGTTTGGAGATAGCTATATTGAGGGTACAAAGATTATCTAGGAGGACATGGTTGATTTTTATAAGCCTCTACTAGTAGTAATTGCATGAGCTATTGGAGGATATGTGTGCTTAGATAAGAGATCACATGGTTTTGCAGTTGGATAGGGAAGGACTCTGAGGAAGATGGTTGATGAGGGTGCTCATTTTCCTTGGGGAGTGTGTCTATTGGCTCACCTATATCATGATTTACATTAGTTTTTGTATGATGTGGAAACTTATCTCTCAGTCAGTGTGACATTATTACATGTGTAGGCATGGGAGCATATCACCATCACACATCCTATTTCTATGAGATTCAAAGGTGTGAGACAGCCATACTTTTTCTTATACACTTTCATTTTGTAATACCCACTCATTTTCTACCATTTCTATTTATGATGCCAAATACTATCAGGCCCTTGTATTACTAAAGCTAGATTCTCACATGGATTTGATGTTGATTATTTGTATATGATGATGATGATGTTGTACCTTAATGGTTTTACTGACATACTGACCCCATACTTGCATGTGTATGGATTGCATGTATGTTTTATATTTATGTTTGATGTTTGATGTATCTGATGTGGTGAGGGATGGAGTCACAATTACTTTCTTGTGAGATCCACACGATGTACCAATCCCTACTATTTCCTTCTACATATACATGTGCATACAAACTCATATTTGTGATACAAGTTTACAGGTACCAAACATCAACTTCCCTGAATTGTTAGGATGGGTGTTCCATATCACATTTGTTGGAGATTTGACAGCAAGCCAATTTTGAGTGTATGTTTGTCATTGATGAAAACATATGGTAAGAAATGTAAGTTGATGTCTTATGTAGAGAGCCTTGAGAATATGTTTCTTAGATATTTTATCACCATGATATCATAGACGCAGAGGTTGATTCTGAGTGTAGATAGTTGTGTATTTGTTTGTATCAGTAGTGTTCCTGACAGTGTTACAGGCAGAGTTGTGTATGAGATTCTCAGTATGGTTGTGATGGAGCCTTGTGCATTTATATTTGTATTGTAGACATATTTGGGGAGCTATGTTCATGGACACAAAGTTATTTATGCAGTACAAGTTGAGTTATGATGTTTCTATTTTGCCAGTTACAGTTTCCTGAGATTGTCTAATGGAGCCGACATTGTTTATATTGTTTCAACAGTTGTGCCTATCATTTTGATATGTGTGTTTGGTTTCATGTTTGGTGATGAGTTAAGAATGTTTTGTTAAGAGCACATAATGTATTTCATCTTGTAAGTAAATTTTTAGTTAATTTGGTGGAGCTTACTGTGTGAAGTGACACGTCTACTCATATTGAGTTGCGCGGTCCTTTTTGTGTTGCATTCTTGGTTTAGTCATTGGAGATGTTATTGAAGAATTAAATTGTTTCTCTATTATGATTTCAAGGAAGTTCTAACATGCCGACTTGATTATATCATTAAAAGAAAGATACTTATAGCTAGTCAGTTGTGATTGCTAAGTGTGATTGAGAGAGCAGAGCAGAAGATGTGAATGTACTGAGATAGTCAATCATCAGTTGAAGATCTATGTGAAGAAGTAGAGAATATATGCTATTCATTGGAACTGATCAAGACAATAGGTTTACTTTCTAGTTCACCAAGATCCAGATATAGTGTGTGTCTATAATGTAGAAGGTTACAGCCTTCACCATTTGAGCAGTGTGCTCCCAGATAGTGTGTCCTCACCTTTAACAAGATTATTTGTAAAAGACTCCTAATAGGGTCTGACCCTTGACCAGGTCACTGTACTTCATGCATTGTAAAGATCAACTCCTAATAGTGTTGAAAGATCTTCTAACATGGATCATTATACTCTAGTGCAGTTTATAGTGGGTGCTAATTCCCACCAGGGTTTTTACCTATTTGGGTTTCCCCATAACCAAAATTGTGGTGTTGTGTTAAATGTTATATTATTGTGTATGTGATTAATGTTATTTTGTACTTAATTGGATAAAGAATTGAATCTTGTAGATAACTGATTCGCCCCCCGCCCCTCTCAGTTATCTCTTGGGACTATTCATAACAATTGGTATCAGAGCCAAGTGCCTCAAAGAGAAAGTTTAACAACTTGAGGTTGATCAGATGTAATTCTTTAGAAAAGAAAGTCCTAAGTTTGATGGAGAGAATTATCTAGACTGGAAAAACAAAATGACAACACATTTGCAGTGCATTGGTTTGGAGATTTTTGAAGTAGCTACTCAAGAGGTTCAGATTCCCTCTTTATCAGATCTTGCAAAGGAAGATGCAACTATTAATAAAAAGGAAATTTTCACTCAAAATGCAATTACCAAAGAAGCCCTTATCAGCACCTTATCTGACAGTGAGTTTTTAGAGATCAAGAAATTAGATAAAGCCTACAAAATATGGAAGTATCTAGAAGACATGTTTGAACGAGATATCCAAGCCAAGAATGCATGCAGAAAGTCATGGAAGAAAAGATACAATACTTTGGAGATGCTACCTGAAGAGAACATCACAACCTACAATAAAATAATTAATGAAGCAGTTGTAAGAATCAGAAACAATGGTGGAGAAATTTAGGAAGAAGACATAATGGATAAGTTGATGACTACTCTGACAACAAAATATGAGAGAAATATAAACATCCAAGATGAGACTATGTAGTTTTCAAAAGACTTCAAAATAGAGACCTTAATCAACAAGATTGCAGCATTCAAGATATCAAGTTTAAAGACAGAACCTAAAAGTGAAACAACTTTCAAAGCCTCAGTCCATGGTAAGAAATCCTTGAACACTTCTAGTAACTTTGATAATGAAGATGAGGATAAAGAACTAGATGAATTAATTGCTATGATTGCTAAGAAAGAAAGAAAAGGAAAAGGAAAATATGAAGGTCACTTACCATTCAAATTTTTTCAATGTAACAAGATTGGTCATTTTGCATTTAAGTGTCCTACAAGATTCAAGAAGTTCAAAACTAATTTCAAGCCTAAGTATACAAAATAATGTTACTATGATGAAGATGGAGTATAAGATGAAGATTCAATAGAAAATGAAATTGGATTCATTTCTATTGATGAAATGGATATTGAAGATGAAAATAAAGCACAAGAGCTAGCATTTATTTCACAAGCAAACATCAGAACAAACTGGATCATTGATAGTGGTTGTTCATATCACATGACAGGAGACAAAGATAGATTTTTACATTTGGATAAGTACAAAGGTGACATGGTTAGATTTGGAGATAACACTCCTAATCCTATCATAGGTAGAGGAGCCATCACCTTGGATGGAAAGAATAACATTGATGATGCTCTATATGTTGATGGTTTGTAGCATAACCTACTAAGTGTTGGACAATTTCTTGACAAAGGATATCAGTTGGAATTAAAAAACAATAAATGCATCATTAATAACAAAGGAGTAATGATTTCATCAGGTCCAAAGACAAAGGTAATGTTTTTTAGCTTAATTTTGAAGAAAGTTATTTTATTGCTAAAGTAGATGACAATTGGTTATGGCACAAAAGACTATGTCACATCAATTTTGACAATATAGTAAAGATAAGAAATGTAAAGGTAGTAAGAAACCTCCCTAGTATTGCAAAACTTGTTGATAACATATGCAGGGAATGTGTGATGGGAAAACATGTGAGGAATTCATTCAGAAGCAAGCGTAATTTGGTAGAGAACAAATTGGAACTAATACATAGACTTATGTGGACCAACTCAAACAAGATCATACTATGTTGAAAGGTACTTTATTTTGTTTGTTGATGATTATTCTAGAATGATGTGGGTTGTGTTCTTAAGAGATAAATTTGAAGCATTTGAGAAGTTCAAGATATTCAAAGCTAAAGTTTAAAATGAGTCTAGATTAAAGATTAAATGTTTGAGATCAGATAGAGGAGGAGAACTCACCTTTGATAGATTTTATGAGTATTGCAAAGAACATGGGATAAAGAGACAACTAAGTGCACCTAGAACCCCTCAGTAGAATGGAATTGCAGAAAGAAGAAATAAGATCATACTTGACACAACGTGCACTATCATGATTGAAGTAAAATTTGCCCACACCTATTGGAGAGATGTAGTCAATACTATCAATAGAATTCAATTAAGGCCAGGCGCAGACAAGACACCTTATAAGCTATGGTTTGGGAATGTACCTACAGTAAAATACTTTAGAATCTTTGGAAGCAAGTGCTACATCAAGAGAGATGAAGCTATTGGAAAGTTTGATGCAAGAAGTGATGAAGGTATTTTTCTTGGTTACTGTACTAAAAGAAAAGCTTATACATGTTTTAACTTAAGATTGAAGAAGATCATTGAAAGTTCACATGTAAAGATTGATGAAAATTTTATGATTCAAGAGAGATATCATGATTGTGCACCTATGATTGAAGAAGAACCTAGTCCTACCAGTAGAGAAGCAGTTTTTGAAGAAATGTTTGATAGCATTGATGTATTATTCAATGATCTTGAAATGAGTGAAGAAGAATCACTAAAGAAAGATGAGAGAATCACACCTAATGTTCCAAAATTCACATCTAGATACCATTCAAAAGAAGATATCATTTGAGATCAGAACAGCAAAGTCATGACAAGATCAAAATCAAAAAGTTCAATAGTTGATGAAGCAGTATGTTTACTTTCACAAATTGAACCTTTAAGTGTTGAAGATGCATGTAATGATTCAGATTGGCATAAAGAAATGAAAGAAGAGCTAGATCATATAGTTAAGAATGATACATGGAAATTGGTCCCCAGGCCTAGTCACAAAAATGTGATTGGAACCAAGTGGATATTCAGAAACAAGATGAATGAAGATGGTATAGTAATAAGAAAAAAAGCAAGACTAGTATGTAAAAGATATGTGCAAAGAGAAGGAATTGATTATTCTGATAAGTTTCCCCCTGTAAGAAGATTGGAGGTCATTAAGTTATTTCTACCCTATGCAAAATTCAAAAACTTTAAAGTATATCAGATGGATGTCAAGTCAGCATTCCTAAATGGAGAATTGAAGGAAGAAGTCTACATAGAGCAACCTGAAGGATTTACTTTATTAGACAAACTAGATATGGTATGCAAACTAAAGAAATCCCTTTATGGACTTAAGCAAGCCCCTAGAGCATGGTATGAAAGACTAGATGGTTACTTGACTAAGATTGGATTCAAGAAAGGACTAGCAGATTGTAACTTATTTATAAGAGAGACACCTGATGGATTATTACTAGTTGTTATTTTTGTTGATGACATTATTTTTGGTGGTAATGACAAGCTTAGTGTAGAATTTGCTAAAGAGATGTAAAGAGAATTTGAAATGAGCATGATTGGACCTATCAAGGACTTTTTGGGATTGAATGTCCAGTAGACAGACAAAGGTATTTTCATTAATCAGTTTAAGTATGTGAAAGAAATATTAAAGAAATTCAAGATCGATGATTGCAAGCCAATAAGTACCCCTATGGTAACAGGAAGAAATCTTTCAAAAGAAGATGATTCTATAGCAGTAGACAAGACCCTATATAAGTCTATGATTGGTAAACTCATATATCTTACTCAATCTAGACCAGATATTTCTAATACAGTTGGTATTGTTGGAACATTTGCAGCAGAACCTAAACAAAGTCATCTTATGGCAGTAAAGAGGATATTCAGATATTTGAAAGGAACTATAGACTATGGTTTATGGTATCCTAATTTGGAGAATGTAAAACTTCATGTGTATACAGATGAAGATTGGGAAAGTTGCGTTGATGATAGAAAGAGCACCTCAGGAGGAGCAATATTTCTTGGAGATAGACTTGTTACTTGGACAAGCAAGAAGAAAAATTGTATTTCTCAGTCCACAATAGAAGTAGAGTATATAGAAGCAACATTAAATTGTTCTACAATTGTGTGGATCAAGTAGAAGATAAAGGATTTTGGAATCCAGATTGATTATCATATTATTATTCATTGTGACAACACTAGCACTATCAATATGTCAAAGAACCCTGTGATGAATGCAAAGACAAAACACATTGAGATAAAATATCACTTCCTAAGAGAGAAAGTTGTAGAGAAAGAAGTAAAATTAGATTATGTGAGCACAAACAGACAGCTAGCAGACATATTCACAAAGCCTTTACTGAAGGATACATTTGAGTATCTCGGGGAGAAGATGAGATTAATTCCCTTCCCTAGATCTGAGTAGAGTTTGCAATAGTGCATCAGCCCTTAGTGACTGATGAATGGTCGACTACTCTACTTTAGGAGTAGTATTGGTGCTTATTTGTTTTGGCAACCTTTTCCATTGATGTCAAAGGGGGAGTATTTAGTCATGAAAACAATACAGTTGAGGAGTATGAAGTAAGGGGAGTATACAGTAAGAAGATGCAGTAGTTGGAGAATTCATCCTTGGGGGAGTTTTTTTGAGGAAATGGAGAATGTTATAAAATAATTGTACATTTGGATTGGTGGTGTTTTTCATTCCATATGTTGCTATCAATGCCAAAAGGGGAGATTGTTGGAGATTTTTCAGCAAGCCAGTGTTGACTGTATGTTTGTCATTGATGACAACATATGGTAAGAAGCGTCCATTGAAGTCTTATGTAGAGAGCCTTGAGCATATGTTTCTTAGATATGTTATTAGTATGATATCATAGACATAGAGGTTGATTCTGAGTGCAGATAGTTGTGTTGTTATTTGTATTAGTAGTGTTCCCGACAGTGTTACAGGCAGAATTGTGTATGATATTCTCAGTATGGTTTTGATGGAGCCTTGCACATTTATATTTGTGTTGTAGACATGTTTGTGGAGCTATGTTCATGGACACAGAGTTATTTGTGTAGTACAAGTTGAGTTATGATGTTTCTATTTTTCCAGTTATAGTTTCTTGAGATTGTCTGATGGAGTCGACATTGTTTATATTGTTTCAGCAGTTGCACCTTTCATTTTGATATGCATATTTAGTTTCATGTTTGGTGATGAGTTAAGAATCTTTGGTTAAGAGTGCATAACACTTTTCAAATTGTAAGTAAAGTTTCAGTTAATTGGTGGAGCCGACTGTGTGAAGTGACACATCTACTCATATTGATTTGCACAGTCCTTTTTGTGTTGCGTGCTTGGTTTAGTCATTGGAGATGTTATTGAAGAGTTATATTGTTTCTCTATTATGATTTCAAGGAAGTTCTAACAGGCTGACTTGATTATATCATTTAGAGAAAGATACGTATAGATAGTCAATTGTGATTGCTAAGTGTGATTGAGAGAGCAGAGTAGAAGATGCGAATGTACTGAGACAGTCAATCATCAATTGAAGATCTATGTGAAGAAGAAGAGAATATGCTATTCATTGGAACTGATCAAGATAATAGGTCTACTTTCTAGTTCACCAAGATCTAGATATAGTGTGCATCTGTTATGCAGAAGGTTGTAACCTTCACCATTTGAGCAGTGTACTCCCAGACACTGTGTCCTCACCTTGATCAAGGTTATTTGTAAAAGACTCCTAACAGGGTCCGACCCTTGACCAGGTCACTGTACTTCATGCATTGTAAAGATAAAATCCTAACAGTGTTGAAAGATCTTCTAAGATGGATCATTAAATACTGTAGTGTAGTTTATAGTGGGTGCTAAGTCCCACCAAGGTTTTTACCTATTTGGTTTTCCCCATAACCAAAATTGTGGTTTTGTGTTAAGTGTTATCTTATTGTGTATGTCCTTAAAGTTATTCTTTACTTAATTGGATAAAGAATTGAATCTTTTAGATAACTGATTCAAGCCCCCCCCCCCTCTCAATTATCTCTTGGGACTATTCCTAACAACATTATCTCAATGGTAAGAGAGAGGAGATAGCATTCAAGTCTAAATCCCATCTTAAGCCTACATTTTGTCCTATGACTAGAAAAGTATCCAATTGACTACCTTATCTAAATTAATCAAGGTGACATGAATTCGTAAATCCTTCTTTGAGGATGCTTATATTTGTTGCACCTTTTCTATATTTTGATTTGGTCAGATTTTAGTTGCATGTAGTCTTATAGATCAATGTTATTTTTTTTCTTGTGGGAAATTGATAGGGGTTAGTTAAGGTTAACTATTAAGATTAAATAATTATACCCTTTTTAAATGCAAAAAATTAAAGTATAGTTAATTAATTAATTAATTGTTAATTAATTACCTATATTATTCCTTTTAAATGCTAAAATATTAGTATAGGGTTATTTAGTTATTAAATATTAATTAAATGCCTATATTTATTAAATGAATTAATTAAATTAAATTATAAATAAAATAATTAAATATTAAATCAAAATTCTTATTTATAATGTACAATTGAGTAATGAATTACTTTGACTTTGACTTTCTATTTCAAGGTTGCATTTTGAAAATCATGCTTCAGATATTTATTTAATTAAATTAAAAATTAAATCATGCACTTTTGAATGCATAAAGTTTTGATAAAAACAAAGTTAAACTCAGATTAAGAGTTCATTAGTGCAAACTTTAGTAAAGTTAATTTTTAAATTAAGTATTTTATTGTTTTTAACTATTAAGTTCTATTTTGGGTATGTGGAGGATCATGGTATGCCAAAAAGTGGTGATGTGAAAAAGAAGTCCTGATTGATAGACTCTGAAAAATAACTATAACTTTCAAACAATATAAAATTTTTGAAATATGAAATATACATCGCATTCTATGCTTCACCTAATACAATAATAATAAACAATTCTTTCAATTTGATGAAGTTTAGACTAAGTTATGATGGTTAGACAAGAAAGTTTTTATATTCAGGAAAATTTGTACTAGAAAAATCATAATTAATTATTTACTTGGAAAAACAATTCAAAAAAATATACATCACATCCAGACCTGAGTCTACTACTTTTATCTAGAATCTTATAAAAAAATATTATCATTTGATTTTGTTCAATGTGGTCAGACATACAACTACCTTTTTATCTTTATAGTCCTGATTGATAGACTTATTAAAAAATAGCTATAACTTTCAAACTGTATAACATTTTTGAAATCCAAAATATGTTTCACATTCTACGCTTTTGCTACTACAAGAATTTATTTTTTCCAATTTGATAAATTTTAGACTAAATTAACATGGTCAAACATGAGAGTTTTTGTATTCTGGAAAAGTTGTAGAAGAAAAATCATAATTTATTACGTACTTGGAAAAAAATTATAAAAAAATATGTGTCACATCCAAACATGATTCTACTACTTATTATCTAGAAGCTTGTAAAAAAAAATTATCATTTGATTGTGTTTAAGGTGGTCAGACATACACCTACTTATTTTTTTCCTGAAATTTGCGTACTACTACATTGAAATTTAAAATTTTTAACATATAGAATAATTGTTTTTCAAAAAAGGCCTATTATATTAGAAACCAAATTCAATTTTCTATAGATTCTCTTCTTACATATTTTTTATATAATATTTATAACTTGTTCAAATTTTTATGTCAACTTGCCTAAACCTAATTTTCAGAATTTTCATTGCCACTTAAGGGCCTAGTTTGGCATACCATGATCCTCCACATACCCTTTTGTTAATTGGAGTTTCATTCTTTCAACCCTAGTTCTTGAGTTTTCTATATCTGATGAAGGGTGCTCCCCTTAATACCACAAACACTTAACAGAAATAGAGAAACAACAACAATAATATGCAAGAACAGAAAATTGGCTTCTTATTATCTCCACAAATGTGGAATTACAAGCTTTCAGAATTACAATATGCAAAGCCACATGGGCATTCCCTTACAATATTCTGTAGGACAAAGCCTCGAATCAATACCTAGATCGACTACCAGAACTGCCCTAGACAACACTACGGGCCTTCTTTATATAGGCAATTTCCACCGCCCGAGAAGGTTCTAGAAGTTTAGCCCTTAGGGCCGACCAAACTTAGAATTATTTTATTTTATAATTTATTACATCAAAGTCGGCTCAAAATGAGTTTTCAAACCCAAACAGAAATTTTGAAGAAAAATTATTTTCCACCATTTCAGGTGACCCAACTTCCGAAGACCATAAGTCATCACCCATTGACTCGATTGGCTATTATAACCCCATTCTGGAAACGCCACAAAGCGCTCTACAGGCTTAACTTGTGTAAAGTGCTCATCACCCAAATTTCCAACCTCATCCGGGGCCTCTAAAGCCTTCAAAACTGAGTTCGAAGTGTCTGTACCCTGCTGCCAATACCGAAAATCTTCAATATCTTCAAAACTAGACCTGATCTAGCCATGAAACTTTGCTGGCAGGCTGATATGACTGAGATGAACCTCCACATGTAAAATTAGAACATTTCGAGATCATAAGACCAGCTTACTAAAAATAGCAAGTTTCCATAAATAGCAATTCTGCACAAGATAGCCCTTATTGAATACAAAAATAGAAATATTTTTGGGTGATGCAAGATTGCTCTTACACCCAAGATGCTCCTGCATCAGACACCCGGGGTAATTTGAGAAGTGACCCTGTCACGACTCACGTGTGCAGAGGAAAACCAAGACAGTTAACCTCCTCCTTTGTTAGCCATGATGAATCTTCAATAGGTCGTCCTTTCCATTTGATCAAATACTCTTCATATTTCCTGTTCCTTGTGCTTCTGCCAACACGACTGTCCAGTATGTCTTCAATCTCCTTGATATCTAAACTGGTTGCTGGAATACTCCACTATGCTGCTGTAACCTCATCTTCAACACCTCCTTCAAGATACTCTGTCAAATCTGAAATGTTAAACACTGGTGAAATATTCAGCTCACTAGGCAATTCTACCTCATATGCATTTCCTGAATCATGCTTCTTCAATATCTTACATGGTCCAAACTTCTTCATTTTCAGCTTGTTATATGTACCAACTGGAAATCGCTCCTTCCGAAAATGAACCATGACTTCATCGCCAACCTGAAATTCCTTATGCCTCCTTTTCTCATCTGCCTTAGCCTTATACTACACATTCATCTTGGTAATATGCTTCCTCACCTCCTCATGGATGTTCTTCAAGTGTTCTGCAAAATCCTCAACTTCAGCAGTACTTATTTCTCCTTTATCTATCTTTCTCAATTCAGATGCATTTCTTGGACTACTTCCATATACAATCTAGAATGGTGATTTACCAGTGCTCCTATTGACAGAACTATTGTATGCAAATTCTGCCTGTGGTAAAATCAAATCCCATCCTGTTGGCTTATCTCCAACCAAACATCTCAGCAGATTTCCCAAACTTCTATTCACCACCTCTGTCTGTCCATCAGTCTGTGGATGATGTGATGAACTAAACTTCAAATCTATCTTCAACTTCTTCCACAATGTCTACCAAAAATATCTAACAAACTTAGTATCTCAATCTAAAACTATGGTCTTTGGCAAACCATGTAGTCTCACCACTTCTTTTAAAAACAATTCTACTACATGAACAACATCATTACTCTTCTTGCAGGGAATGAAATGTGCCATCTTCAAAAATCTGTCAACCACCACAAAAACTGAATCATGTCCCCACTGTGTCCTTGGTAAACCAAGAATAAAGTCCATACTAATATCCTCCCAAAGCTTCTCTGGTATAGGCAATGGCTGATACAACCCTGTATTCTAGTTCACTCCTTTCACCATCTGACATACTCTGCAACTCTGTACAAACTTCTTCACATCTTGCTGCAATTGTGGCCAATAATAATTTTCACTAACTAAAGCAAGGGTTTTATCATGACCAAAATGTCCCGCCAATCCTCCACTATGCTTCTCCTTGATAAGATTCTCCCTCATAGAACTTCGTGGAATGCACAACTGACTCCCTCTAAATAGCATATCATCCTCGATGATGAAATCCAACCATTTCATCCTGTCTAGAGTAATAGGTTCTGTACAAGCTTTCCAAACTTCACCAAAATCAGGATCCTCTAGATACAAATTCTTGAGTTCCTTGAACCCAACCACCTCAATTTGTATCTCTTTCAGCAATAGTTGCCTTCTGCTAAGAGCATCTGCAACCCTGTTAGACTTTCCACGTCTGTGTTTCAAAACAAATGTATAACTCTGCAAAAACTCAACCCATTTCAAATGCCTCTGATTCAACTTTCCTTGACTATTCAAATATTGCAAAGCTTGATGATCAGTATACAAAACAAAATCCTTAGGAAGCAGATAATGTCTCCACTTCTTTAATGCCTGAACTATAGCATAAAATTTCTGATCATAGACAAAATATTTTCTCTTGGCATCATTTAACTTCTCACTAAAATAAGCAACAGGTTTACCTTCTTGGCTCATAACAGCTCCTATTGCAGTACCACTAGCATCACAATCTACTTGAAACACCTTATTAAAATCTGGAAGTGCTAAAACAGGTTGTTCTGTAACTTTTTGTTTCAACAATTAAAAATTTTTTTCTACCCCATTAGTCCACTTAAACTCTTTTCTATCCCCTCTCATTGTTTCAGTCAAGGGTCCACAAATACTGCTAAAATTTCTAATAAACTTTCTATAAAAGCTAGCCAAACCATGAAAAGATCTTACCTCAGTAGCACTCCTTGGAGTAGGCCATTCAAGGATAGCCTGTACCTTCTCTGGGTGCATTTTTAGACCTTCTGCTAAAACTACAAATCCCAAATACACTAACTCTTTCTTCACAAAATTGCACTTCTTCAAATTAATCAACAATTTCTCATCTCTCAATTTCTCAAACACCATACGAATATGCATCATATGTTCCTCTAATGTCTTGCTAAAAATCAAAATATCATCTAGGTAAACAATGACAAACTTACCCAGAAATTCTTTCAGAACCTCATTCATGAGCCGCATGAAAGTGCTCAGTGCATTGGTTAGCCCAAAAAGCATGACTAACCACTCATACAGTCCTTCCTTTGTCTTGAAGGTAGTCTTCCATTCATCTCCTTCTCTGATCCGAATCTGGTGATATCCACTCTTCAGATCTATCTTTGAGAAATACACAGCTCCACTCAAACAATCCATAATATCATCCATTCGTGGCAAAGGAAACTTATACTTGATTGTGATCTTGTTTATTGCTCTGAAATCTATACACATCTTCCAATCTCCATTCTTCTTTGGTGCTAATACCGCTGGTACAGCACAGGGACTCAGACTCTCTCGAATCAACCCCTTCTGCAATAACTCATGTACTTGTCTGTTCAACTCTTCACTTTTTGCTGGTGTCATTTTGTGTGCTGCCTTGTTTGGCAAACTGGCGCCTGGAATCAAATCCATCTAATGATTGATCTTCCTTACCGGTGGTAATCCATCAGGTACATTATCAGATACAATATCTTGAAACTCATTCAACAAATTTGCAACCTCTACAGGTACATCCTCTACTTCTTCTTTACCAACTTTTAGAGTTAAAGCAAAACACACATGCTCATGCCTCATACCATCTAGGAATTTTCTTCCATCAACAAATGTTATTCTTGCACTACCACATACCTTTTCTTCAGTCTCTTTCAATGGCTTTAGCTTATGTTGCACTTCATCCTTTGTCATGGAATAGGTATTCACATGACCATCGTGTACATCACATCTATCAAACTGCCACGGTCTACCCAATAACATATGACATGCATTCATAGAGATGATATCACATAGTACCTCATCTTGGTACCTGCCGATCTTGAACTTTACTAGGCACTGTTCACTGACCATGACCTTGTGGTCATCCTGCACCCAGGCAATCCGATATGGATGTGGGTGTTTTTATCTCTTGAGCTTCAACTTTGTCACCATCTCTTCTGACACCAAATTGTCAGTGCTTCCACTATCGATAATCATAGCACAACATTTACCCTCACACTTGCATTGCATACAAAACAGGCTCCTCCTTTGTTCAAGTTCATTCTCACCACTCAGCAAGACTCTTCTATTAATTAGCGTTTCTCCTCTTTCAACATCTTCAAAATTTGATGATCTAGCATCTTCATCTACATGTGCAACTCTGGCCTAGCCTATATTTCTCCTGTCTGTTCTGCCTTGGCACTGAGGACATTCAAATGCCCTATGACCTTCTTCTCCATTGTGAAAACATGTTCCATGGAAGCCTCCTCTTCCAGATCCTTGTCCTCTTCCTCTTCCTCTCTGATCTCTATTACTCTAATCTTAGAAATGATTGGAATTATTTCCTCTCTGATTCTGATTGCTACTGGCCTCATCCTTCTTTTTCGGATCTTCTTTTCGGCCACCATATGACCATCTGCCAGATCTTCCACCACGACCTCTTCCATTTTGTCTGCTCTCAAACTTCTTGTTCAGCTTTTCCTCTACTTTTAGGTCAAACTGGTATGCCTCCTCAATACTATTTATTTGAACCAGATTCAACTCCTCCTGAATGCTTGGCCTTAACCCATTAAGGTATCAGGCAACTTTCTCCTTATCAGCTTCTGCATGGCCTGTTCTGATGAGGAGTCAATAGAACTCTTCTGTATACTCCTGAACAGATCTTCCTGCTTGCTTCAAACTTTGCATTTTCTTTAGTAGGTCAAGCTCATAATCAACAGGAATGAACTGTCACTTCAATTTATCCACCATCCAATCCCATCTTGTGATTTTATCTTTCCCTCTTCTATTTCACTCCAACTGAATTTCTTGCCACCAGATCTTCACATGACCTTCCAATCTGGCCTTCGCAAATTTGACCCTATCAGGATCCTCAACATCTTCGTACACAAAATATTCCTCACATTCATTGATCCAGTCGATCAATTCCTCTAGGTTAAGATTTCTAGAAAATGTAAGAACCTCAATCTTAGGTCTTTTCCTAATCTTGGAAATTGCCCGAAAAAGTCTTTCTTCCTCCTGGTTCACAATTTCAGCTTCTCCTTCTTGATATTCTTCTTCGGCTTCATCCTCGCTTTCATCTCTGACATTAAGATTCATTTCTCTGTGAATCTCTTCTTGCAATGCTCGCACTTGTCTCTGCAGCTCTCTAACCTCAAGTGTCACAGCACCAGCTCTTTCGCCACGTTCTCTTCGTGGAGGTATTTTCACGATGTGCGCTGAAACCCTAACCATGATTCTGGTGCAAACTACTTCACAGTCGGTGATCTATTTACACACTCAATAAAACCTAGCTCTGATACCACTTGATGAAGGGTGCTCCCCTTAATACCACAAACACTTAACAGAAATAGAGAAACAACAACAATAATATGCAAGAACAGAAAATTGGCTTCTTATTATCTCCACAAATGTGGAATTACAAGCTTTCAGAATTACAATATGCAAAGCCACATGGGCATTCCCTTACAATATTCTATAGGACAAAGCCTCGAATCAATACCCAGATCTACTACCAGAACTGCCCTAGACAACACTACAGGCCTTCTTTATATAGGCAATTTCCACCGCCCGAGAAGGTTCTATAAATTTAGCCCTTAGGGCTGACCAAACTTAGAATTATTTTATTTTACAATTTATTACATCAAAGTCGGCTCAAAATGAGTTTTGAAACTCAAACAGAAATTTTGAAGAAAAATTATTTTCCACCATTTCAGGTGACCCAACTTCCGAAGACCATAAGTCATCACCCGTTGACCTGATTGGCTATTATAACCCCATTTTGGAAATGCCACGAAGCACTCTACAGGCTTGACTAGTGCAAAGCGCCTGTCACCCAAATTTTCAACCTCATCCGGGGCCTCTAAAGCCTTCAAAACTGAGTTTGAAGTTTCTGTACCCTGCTGCCAATACCGAAAATCTTCAATATCTTCAAAAATAGACTTGATCTAGCCATGAAACTTTTCTGGCAGGCTGATATGACTGAGATGAACCTCCACATGTAAAATTAGAACATTCCAAGATCGTAAGACCAGCTTACTAAAAATAGCAAGTTTCCATAAATAGTAACTCTGCACAAGATAGCCCTTATTGAATACAAAAATAGAAATATTTTTGGGTGATGCAAGATTGCTCTTACACCCAGGATGCTCCTGCATCAATATCTTATCTTTTGGAGGCCATTTGGAAGATTATTAAATCTAGTTTTGAAGAATTCTCTCACAATGTGAATTTTGGGATTAAAGAATTTTGGTTTTGAAAGATTTGGATTTGGTCTTCTTATCTCTTTGAATTCAGTTCTTCAATTTAAGGTAAGGTTTTAAAATCCTTAAAATTTTCCTATTGAAATCATTTTCTTCTTCATGTTTGATTAGATCTTGTGTGTAAATGATGAGTGTTTGTTAAAAAGATGTGTTTCTTTGATAATCGGGAATGTTAGGGAATCTTTTGGAAGGAAATTTTGATTAGGGTTTTCTTTAAAAGTTTTTCTTTGATTTGTTTTCAATTATGACATTCCATGGTTTTGAGGGTTTTGGAAGAGTTTGTTTATAGAGAAAATGCATTCTTTTTAGAAATATAGATATGCATGAAATAATATAAACTGTTAGGAATAGTCCCAAGAGATAACTGAGAGGGGGGGGGGTGGGGGGGTGAATCAGTTAACTACAAGTTAAAATTATTTATCCAATTAAGTATACTTAAACATATAGCATAAACACAATGAAAGAACACTTGAACACAACACAATATTTTGGTTACGGGGAAAACCAAATAGGTAAAAACCCCGGTGGGAATTGACACCCACTAATATTCTACACTAGTGTATTATGATCTTTGTTAGAAGATCCTTAACCCTGTTAGGAGTTGCTTTACAATTATTTAAGTACAGTAGACCTTGTCAAGGGTCGAACCTTGTTAGGATTCTTTTACAATTGTCCCTGTTAGCGGAGAGGATGCACTATCTGAAAGCTCACTACTCAAAGGGGCGAAGGCTACAACCTTTTGAATAATAGATACACACTATATCTGGATCTTGGTGAACTGCACTTTGACCTACTATCTGGATCAGTTCCAATGTATAGCACAAATACTTTACTTGGTCACATAGACCTTCTTCTGATGTCTCAACACTTTGCACACTCTGCTCTGCTCTACTTAATCAACCATGAACCACACTCAAGCAATCACAAATGACTTCCTATAAATATCTTTCATCTAAATGATATAATCAAGTCAGTCTATTAGAACCCCCTTGAAATCATATTAGAGAAACCATAACAAACTTTGATAATCATTCTATCGGCTCTACTATGCACGCAACACATTCTGGGACCTGTCCAATAAGATAATTGTAGACACACGCTACACACTGTCGGCTCTACCAAAAAAACTAGATCTTTCTCCTCAAGATAAATTACTTCATGCGCTCTTAACCAAACATCAATAACTCTCCTCTAAGCTTAACTCCAAGGGCACATACCCTAAAGATAGGCACAATGTAAGAACCAATAAAATCTTTGTCCGCTCTTCTGAATAAACACAGGAAACTGCTACTGGTGAATAGTGACTGCATAACTTCACTTCTACTGAATATCATACTATGCGTCCATAACTAAAACATCACTAACATGTCTTCAACATATATCCAAGCATGCAAGGGTCCATGATAACTGTATGGACAACCATACATAGAACACTCTCTGTTACTCTATTAGGAACACTGCTGACACCAACTTCTATATAACTGTCTGTACTAAGAGCTAACCTCTGCACCCATGATATCATGTTGATATCATTTCCATCCTACATATACTAAAATCTTACTACATAAGACCTACATGGATGCTACTTTTCATATGTTGTCATCAATGACAAACATACAGTCAGTACTGGTCTGCTGGCAAATCTCCAACAATCTCCCCTTTTGGCATTGATGGCAACATGTGGAACGAAAAACCACCACCAACCCAAATGAACATTTATTTTATAACATTCTCCATTTCCTCTTCAAAACTCCCCCAAAGATGAATCCTTCATCTGCTACAATATTTTCTAATATTCTCCATTTCCTCAACTATACTGCTGTCATAATTGAATACTACTCCCCCTTAGTGTACTACTCCTCCTTTTTACTTATGTTTTTCATGACTCTGTATATTAATCCCCCTTTGACATCAATGGAAAAGGGAACCATTCATCTTAAGCACTGGTACTACTCCTGAGGTAGAGTAGTCAACCTTCCATCAGTCCTTGAGGACTGATGCATTTCCTTCTTTCTTCTAAGTAGAATCAAGGAAGGGAATTACTCCCAACTTCTCCCTGAGATACTCAAAAGTATCCTTAGGTAAGGGCTTTGTGAATATATCTATCAGTTGATCTTTGGTACTCACATAGTCTAGCTTGACTTCTTTCTCTACCACTTTCTCTTTTAGGAAGTGATACTTGATCTCAATGTGCTTTGTCTTTGCATGCATCACAGGGTTCTTCAACATATTGATAGTGCTAGTGTTATCATAGTGAATAACAATAGGATAATCAATCTGAATTCCAAAATTCTTTATCATCTTCTTGATCCAAATAATTGTAGAACAATTCAAGGCTTCTACAACATACTATTCTTCTGTTGTTGACTGAGAAATGCAATTTTTTTTCTTGCTTGTCCAAGTGACAAGTCTATCACCAAGAAACACTACTCCACCTGATGTACTTTTTCTGACATCAACACATCCTACCCAATTTACATCGTGTACACATGAAGCTCAACATTTTTTGAATTAGGATACCATAGACCATAATCTATATTGCCCTGCAAGTATCTAAATATTCTCTTTACTTCCATGAGGTGACTTTGCTTAGGTTCTGCTAAAAATCTTCCAACTATGCCAACTGCATTGGAAATATCAGGTCTAGTCTGAGTAAGATATATGAGTTTACCAATCATAATCTTTTATAATGTTATATCTACTACTGGTGAGTCATCTTCTTTTGTAAGCTTGCATCCAGTGATCATAGGTGTTCCTACTGGCTTGCAATCATCCATCTTGAATTTCTTCAGTATCTCTTTCACATACTTTGATTGATTAATGAAAATTCCTTTTTCTGTCTGGTGCACATTTAGTCCCAAAAAGTATTTGATAGGACCAATCATACTCATCTCAAACTCATTCTGCATTTCTTTGGCAAATTCTGCACTTAATTTGTCATTACCTCCAAAGATAATGTCATCAACAAATATAGCTACAAGTAGTAGACCTTCAGATGTCTCTCTAATGAATAAATTACAATTTGTTGCTCCTTTCTTGAATCCAATCTTTGTTAGATATCCATCTAGTCTCTCATACCATGCTCTAGGAGCTTGCTTAAGTCCATAGAGGGATTTCTTCAATCTACATACCATATCAGGTCTATCTGATAAGGTGAATCCTTCTAGCTGCTCAATCTATACTTCTTCTTTCAAATTTCCATTCAGGAATGCTGACTTGACATCCATCTGATAAACTTTGAAGTTTTTGACTGTAGCATAAGATAGAAACAACTTAATAGCTTCTAATCTGCTCATAGGTACAAATGTGTCTGAATAATCAATGCCTTCTATTTGTGCATATCCTTTACATACTAATCTTGCTTTATTTCTTACTACTGTACCATCTTCATTCATCTTGTTTCTGAATATCCACTTTGTTCCAATCGCATTCTTATCACTAGGTCTTGGGACTAGTTCCCAAGTGTCATTCTTTATAATCTAATCAAGTTCTTTCATAGAATCATGCCAATCTGAATCATTACATGCATCTTCAACACTTAAAGGTTCAATCTGAGATAGTAAACATACCGCTTCATTGCTAGCTAAGTTCTTTTCTTGTGATCTTGTTAAGACTTTGTCACTCTGATCTCCAATGATGTCTTTCTTGGAATGGTTTCTAGAAGTAAACTTTGGAACTTTAGGTGATGCTAACTCATCAGCCTTAGGAGTACCTTCTTCACTTGTCTTAGGGTCATTGAATAACACATCAATACTGTCAAACATTTCCTCAATGACTGTCTCACTAGTGGAGGGTCTAGGTTCTTCTTCAATCATGGGTGAGTAATCATGATATCTTTCTTGAACCATAAAGTTTTCATCAATCTTAACATGAGCACTTTCTATAATCTTTTTCAATCTTAAATTGAAACATCTATAAGCTTTACTTTTAGTAGACTAACCAAGAAAAATACCTTCATCACATCTTGCATCAAACATGCCTACTGCTTCATCCCTCTTGATGTAGCACTTGCTTCCAAATATTCTAAAGTATTTTACTATGCGAACATTACCAAACCATAGCTCATATGGTGTTTTGTTAGTGCCAGGCCTTAGTTGAATTCTATTTATGGTATAGATTGTTGTATTGATGACATCTCTCCAATAAGTGTGTGCAACTTTTCCTTCTTTCATAATGGTGCGCGTTATATCAAGAATGATCCTATTCCTTCTCTCTGCAATTCCATTCTGTTGAGGGGTTCTAGGTGCACTCAACTATTTCTTTATGCCATGTTCTCCGTAGTACTCATAGAATCTGTCAAAGGTGAATTCTCCTCCTCTATCTGATCTCAAACATTTTATCTTTAGTCCAAATTCATTCTTAACCTTAGCTTTGAATATTTTGAGTTTCTCAAATGCTTCTAACTTATCTTTCAAGAACGCAACCCACATCATCCTAGTATAATCATCAACAAACAAAATGAAATACCTTTCACCATAGTATGATCTTGTTTGAGTTGGACCACATAGGTTTGTATGAATCAAATCCAACTTATTCTTTGCTGAATTTTTCTTGCTCCTGAATGAATTTCTCACATGCTTCCCCATCACACATTCCCTGCATATAGTATCAACTAGTTTTTCTATACTAAGTAGATCTCTTACTACCTTTACATTACTTATCTTTACTATGTTATCAAAATTGATATGACATAGTCTTTCATGCCACAACCAACTGTCATTAACTTTAGCAACAAAACAACTTGCTTCTGAATTAAGTTGAAAAATATTACCTCTTGTCTTTGAGCCTGATGCAATCATAACACCATCCTTGTTGCTAATGATGCATTTGTCATCTTTAAACTCCAAATGATAACCTTTTCCAAGTAACTGTCCAACACTGAGGAGGTTATGTTTCAAACCATCAACATAAAGAACATCATCAATACTATTCTTTCCATCCAAGGTGATGGATCCTCTACCAACTATTAGTTTAGGAGTGTTGTCTCCAAATCTAACCATACCACCATTGTATTTGTCCAGATGAAAAAACTTTCCTTTATCACCTGTCATGTGATGTGAACAACCACTATCTATAATCTAGTCTATCCTTATGTCAGCTTGTGAAATCAATGCTAGCTCATGATTCTCTTTCTTATCTTCATGAACTGTCTTATTATTCATTTTGTCTACAATAGCAATGAATCTAATTTCTTCTTCACCTTTTCATCATTTGAAACTCCATCTCCAGCATAGTAGCATTCCTTAGAGTACTTAGGCTTGTAATCATTTTTTAACTTTCTAGCTCTAGTAGGACACTTAGATGCAAAGTGACCGATCTTATTACATGAAAAGCACTTAAATGGTAATTGAAATTCATATTTTCCTTTTCCTTTCTTTTCTCTTTTGGAAATCATAGCAATGAAATCATCTAATGTTTTCTCTTCATCATCATCATCAAAATTACCAGAAGTGTTTGCAAATTTCTTACCATGAATTGTTGCTTTGAAGGTTGTCTCACTCTTTGGTTCCGTCTTCAATCTTGAAATTTCAAAAGCTGAGATTTTGCTGATCAAGGTCTCTCTCTTGGAATTAGATGTAAGTCGCATGGTCTCATAAATGATGTTGATCTTGCTTTCATATTCAGGAGTGAGAGTAGTCATTAGCTTGTCCATAATGTCCTCCTCTGAAATCTCTCCACCATTGTTTATGATTCCAACAACTACTTCATTTATCCTTTGATTGTAAGCTCTTATATTTTCCTTAGGCAGCATCTCTAATGCATTGTATCTTTTCTTCCATATCTTTCTGCATGCATCCTTTGCTTGTTTGTCTCCTTCAAATATGTCTTCTAGGTGCTTCCATATTTTGTGGGTTGTATCTACCTTTTTATTTTTGAAAACTCACCATCAGATAGGGTGCTGATAAGAGCTTCTTTAGCTATAGCATTCTAATGAAACAATTCTTTTTTCCTATCACTAGCATCATCCTTTGCAAGGTCTTCTAAGGTGGGAATCTTGGCATCTTTGATGGTTACATCAAAAACTGCAATGCACTGCAAATGAGTCACCATCTTGTTCTTCCAATCAAGATAATTCTCTCCATCGAACTTAGGACTTTCTTTCCTAAGGTATGCCATCTGATCAACCTCAAGCTGTTAAACTTTCTCTCCAAGGCACTTGGCTCTGATACCAATTGTTAGGAATAGTACCAAGAGATAACTAAGAGGGGGGGGGGGATGAATCAGTTATCTACAAGTTTCAATTCTTTATCCAATTAAGTATACTTAAACATATAGCATAAACACAATGAAAGAACACTTGAACACAACACAATATTTTGGTTACGGGGAAACCCAAATAGTTAAAAACCCTCGTGGGAATTGACACCCACTAATATTCTGCACTAGTGTATTATGATCCTTGTTAGAAGATCCTTAACCCTATTAGGAGTTTCTTTACAATGCTTTAAGTACAGTAGACCTTGTCAACGATTGGACCTTGTTAGGAGTCTTTTACAATTTTCCTTGTTAAGGGAGAGGACGCACTATCCGAGAGCTCGCTGCTCAAAGGAGCGAAGGCTACAACCTCCTGAATAATAAATACACACTATATCTAGATCTTGGTGAACTGCGCTCTGACCTCCTATTTAGATCAGTTCCAATGTATAGCACAAATACTTTACTTGGTCACATAGACCTTCTTCTGATGGCTCAACACTTCGCACACTCTGCTCTACTTAATCAACCATGAACCACACTCAAGCAATAAAAAATGACTGTCTATAAATATCTTTCCTCTAAATGATATAATCAAGTTGGCCTATTAGAACCACCTTGAAATCATATTAGAGAAACCATAACAAACTTTGATAATCATTCTATCATCTCTACTATGCACGCAACACATTCTAGGACCTGTCCAATAAGATAATTGTAGACGTACGCTACACACTGTCGGCTCTACCAAAAAAACTAGATCTTTCTCCTCAAGCTGAATTACTTCATGCACTCTTAACCAAACATCAATAACTCTCCTCTAAGATTAACTCCAAGGGTGCATACCCTAAAGATAGGTGCAATGCAAGAACCAATAAAATCTATGTTGGCTCTTCTGAATAAACATAGGAAACTGCTACTAGTGAATAGCGACTGCATAACTTCACTTCTACTAAATATCAGACTATACGTCCATAACTAAAACATCACTAACATGTCTTCAACATATATCCAAGTGTGTAAGGCTCCATGATAATTGTACAGACAACCATACACAGAACACTATCTGTTACTCTTCAGGAACACTGCTGACACCAGCTACTATATAACTATTTGTACTAATAGTTAACCTCTGCACCCATGATATCATGTCCATGCTACATATACTAAAAGCTTACTACATAAGACTTCCACGCATGCTACTTTCCATATGTTGTCATCAATGACAAACATACAGTCAGTACTGGCCTCCTAGCAAATCTCCAACATAAACTTGCATGTTATTTAAGGAAGATATATAGATATAATTTTTAGTGAAGGATAGATAGTGTGGAGGGGTGAGGTATCCCACCATAGCTTGGAATTATACAAGATCAAAATATTTGGGGACATTAGTTTCCAATAAATGTTTATCTAAGATATTCTTATGAGATGGTGAAAGACTTAAAAGCTCTAATATGGAAATTTGGGTCGATGTCTTCTTAATTGTTCTAGGATATTATATTGACTAGACACAACCAAGGTAGACTTAGGAATGTAGATAGATTTGTTTTGAACAAGTGTAGACTTTGAAGGAACATATTGAAGAGTACTCTTGCTTCTCTTTGATGGATTTACATGCGAATCAAATTCATAAATACGATTAATGTACTCATAGGGTGCCTTAGTATAGTTATCTTGGTTTGTATCTTTGGTATTTGAGGAACTTCCCTTTTCATATTCAGGAAGTGGATCCTTGAAAGTCGTATGTGTCTCATTTGAAGTATGCCCATCAACTATTATGTCACCATTTTTTATTAAGTCTTAAACCATATTTTTCAACCTTAGGCATTCATTCATTTTATGACCTTTGTTCCTATGGCATTCATAATAATCGGAATCTTTCCACCAAGATGGTTTCAATCTTGGTTCAGAATGTTTCACTTTAGGAAGTTTAATGAGTTTAATGTTGATAAAATTCCTTAAAGTAGATTCAAGTGATTCTCCCAAAGGAGTGACTGTTCTTCTTGGCATGAAAGGTTCTATTGTTTTGATTTATTTGATTGTTGGATTGTGGAGGAATAGTTTTACTTGCCATATTTAAGATAGGTTGTGCTGGTCTAATATTTCTATTGTCAACAATACCATCATTGAAAACATTTTTGTTATTGTTCCAAAACTTAGATTTTTCATTGTTGGAGGAACTAGCACTATCTTTGGTATAAATTTTGATTTCTCCTTTTTGGACCATAACATCAATTTTAACTCCATTCTCAATAATTTTGTTAAATTTTGGGGGACATTGGAGTTGTAACCTACTGGTAGCTTGTTTAAAGTGTGATATTATGCACAAATATGTCTATTTTTTCTTGTTCAGGTATATTCCTTGGATATTTCAAAAAAAGTTACCTCCATATTTGCAAGAAAGCGAGGAATGGCTCACAATTATTTTGATGTTTTTTTTCATAGATCAAGCATTGTAACCTCATGTTTGATATTGTAAAAGTATTGTGTGATGAATTTTTTTATCAACTCATTGAAATTTTTAGTTCCAGGAGGTAGTTTAGAGAACTAGTCCATTGATTGACCTCCTAGACTTCTTGGAAATAATCCCATGAGATATGTATCATTGTGAGCTTCCTTAATGTTTGAAGCATAAATTTATCTCACAAGATCTTGTGGATTTGTGTTTCCCCTATATTTGTCAAATTTAGGCACCTCAAGGTGAGGGGGAAATGGAACCATGTGTATATTCTTGTCTAAAGGATATGGACAAATATCATCCAAGGAATACCTCTTGGTTTTAGATGTTGTTTGAATGTCATAGATTTGTTTTAGTATGATTCAAATTTTTTATACCAAGGGTTCAAAAGAAGGGCTTGATGTATTAGTGTTTTGTGAACCATTAGGTTGTTACTCATTAGCTACATTAGGTGTGTCTCTAATTTGTGACACATAAAAGTCTGATGACCTACAACTAATTGAATAACTTGATGAACTGAAGAGATAGTGATTAGAGATCACTGAGCTATTAAAGTGATATGTAAGATGATTAACTTAGTCAATATGTTGTCATTGATGTCAACTAGTTTTGACTATACTTATCATGATAGTTACAAACATCTGAACATCTGTAGAAGGAAGAAATGTTGAAGAAATGAGATATCTACATAAGGAAAAGATAAATATGACAAATAAGGATAAGGTTTACATTGGGTAACTTATTGATGAGTCTATGGCATTATATTGTTGACATGGGCATGTTACATTATTCTATTATGAAGAAGAGATCAGAATTGAATAAGTTATGTGGTCGGTAATTGAAGATTTTTGTATACATTGAGTCAGTCTTGTGTATACTGAGTGATAGTAATAACTGAGTTAGTTATCACCAATGCATTCAATATTAACTGAGTATGGATGAAAACATTAAATGTTATAACAGCCGAGTGAAATTGATGAGCTAAAAATTGCTTATGATTTTGAGGTAAGAGATGGAGTTTGTTATAAGATCCATGATTGACAAAATTTAGAGATGATCAAAGGAAAGAGAATGAAACATGTTATTAACACATCTGTCGAGGAAGTTTGAAGCGACAAAATGGATGTTAGAGATTAAGAGGCAAAATCTAATGGTTGATATGAAAATGGTTTACACATTTATTTAAGAGACATGAGATTCATTGTTGAATTATTTCAGATGAATAGAGACTACAAAAGATTTCACGTGAAGACATTTTTCATGCATACCTGATCAAACTATTTAGAGACAGAACCAAGCTAAATTACAAGCATAACCGAGCATCAGAGATATATACACTGAGTGAATTAAGTTGGAGGATATAAGGGAGTGAATTAATTATTAATCAAACAAGTTATTTTGAGCTTAGCATAGATCTGAATACTTGCAAATTGAGTTGTATTTGAATTAGATCACTACTGTATCAGTTTAACCATTGTTACAGCAAAATCTCTTAACCGATTGGACGTAACAGTCTTTTATGTTTCCATATGATATTCAAGGAATGTTAATTGTTTTCTTGTTGACCCCATAGTGAATGCTAGTCAAAAGTTAACTGTTAGTGATAAATCCTATAACTAGTTCACACCTTACAGTGTGCATTGTAACCTTTAACAGGGTTGGCTCCTAACAGAGCTCACTTCAAAAGAGTGAAATATTTTGGGTTACCGGTCCTAGGTGGTTTTTCCCTTAGCAGGGTTTCCACATTAAATATTTGTGTTATGTGTTATTTGTTATGATTATTTTTCTATCATACTTTACATATTGCATATTTGATTAATCAGTACAGAAGATTTTGGAAATTACTGGTATTCAATAAATGAACAAAAAGATAGTTATCTTATCTTACCAAGTTGTTTGATTTTCTTGAAAAAGTTTGAAAAAGTACATCTAAGAGTTTGGGATTGTAGGATAATTGATTTAATTGATTCACACCCCCCCCCCCCTTAGTTATCTAACAATTGGTATCAGAGCATATTGGTTGCTTGGAGGAAAGTTTCAAGGACTTGAGCAAAAGATCACAAGATGTATAAAAGGGAAATTCCTAAGCTAAAAAAAGATAACTTCTCAACATGGAAAAGTAGGATGAGGCTACACATATCTAGAATTGGAGAACATTCTCTTCAAATCCTAGACAATGGCTACATACAACCAACTATTGGACCTTTGATAGTTGATCAGCTGAGAGATAGACATGAACACAATATAACAATAATAGAGATAGTTGTTGCTCTATCTGATGTATAATTTGAAGATATCAATGCATGCACTACAATGAACTAAATATGGGGACAAACTTTCACTAGTTCATGGAGGAGATGTAAATGTACTGAGAGCTAGAGTTGAAAGCCTAAGAGGTAGATTTGATGATATGAAGATGAAAGAAGGTGAAAACATCACACAATACTCTAACCAAATCAAGGAGGCGGTCAATGCTATCCAAGGAGTAGGAGGTTGTTAGGAATGAATGCAAATTATTTTGGCAATCATTTTGTAGCAATTGTTGTTGCATTCATGACTTGGATTGTCATTGATGTCAACACAGTGATATTCTGGATATTAGCAGGAAAGAAGGTACAGTTTTGTTTTGCACACATGTTGTATTGTAGATTGGCTTTTGCGTAGTTGATGGTATGTTCTTTGGTGTGTTATTAACCTATGGTTAATAGTGCAAAAAGAAATTCATTCATTTGTGAGAGTTATGAGCATTTTGGTGAAAGCAGTGTTTAGACAGTGTTTCTGTGAAGTGATTTTCAAAAATCGGAGGATATCTCTTAGCTGGGATGGAATCTGATTTTGTACAGTTAAAGGGATGTTGGAGACTCATTAATGATGATGTGGTTCATAGTGCAAACTTTGAAGATATGTTTGGAGAAAGTTACAGTATTTGGAAGCCGATAGTTTTATGTGAAATTTTGTGTGTAGCGTGTAGAATTTATTATTTTGTAATTGAGGAATGACTCATTTGTAATTATTTGAGTTTGGTTTATAAGAAGGAATTTTTTCCTTGTTGTAATATGTACTATGAAGGTTGAGATGTGAATATATGCATGAAGTAAAGAAAAGAGCTAATTCAATGATGAAGGAAGACTTGTGAGTAAAGAGATCTGGAATTGTGATCTTGTGTAGCAGAGAGTGCAGTTTTGGCATAGTGTGAAGGAGGTAATATATTTCATATTATTCTATTGAATAATTCTAAGATCTTTTAGACAGTGGGTTCAGAGATCTTGCCTTGAAGCTGTTTGGGCAATGGGTCCTTCTGTCTTCCATAAACTCTTAACCGGGTTAGAATCTTTTAACAGGGATTCAAAATCTCCTAACAGGGATTTATATGTACTAAATGTATTTCATAAGACTCCTAATAGGGTCCATCCTCTAACAAGGAACTTTCATATTAGTGCATCATTTTGTGGGCATCATTCCCACCGGGGTTTACTCTTTTCAAGAGGTTCCCTAGTCAACATATGTTGTGTTATTGTGCAATTGTGTATGGTTATCTTTCTATGGTTGATTAGTACATTAATTATATTATTTAAAGTATTTGAATGGTTAAATTATCTTATAACTGATTCACCCCCCCCCCCCCCCCTCTTAGTTATCTTGGGGATCTTTACTTTCTAACAGAGGTGTTATTGATGAAGACATTGTTGTGAGTAAAATTCTTAGAACCTTGCTGCCTATCTATGCTATTAGAATCTCTGCTATTCATGAAATGAGATTTGCACCGAACAATGTTCTTACACTTGATAATCTAATTAGTAAGATAACTACTTTTGATTTGAATAACTATGATAATAGTATTATACCGAGTGTTGAGTCTGTATTTATGTCATCCTTGAAGATTGGGAAGTCTAACAGTAAACATAACATAAGAAATGAAAGTGGTAGTGACAGTGAAGATGAGCTTGATGAGCTTGAAGCACTTATGGCTGGGATACTTCAGAAAGGTAAAGGAAGATATAAAGGAAATGTTACAAGTAGTGGTTGTTGTTGCACCAAAAGATTGACCTATCAATGCCTGATACAACCACTAGACTTATAGAAGACATAGGAGGTGATTAAGCCATGTCACGAACCCTATGAGGGATGCTAGCCCACTGCCAACAATCCCCCTCCCAGCATCACTCACCATGGCTTGCATGGATTTGAACTTGTGACCAAGCTCTGATACCACTCATTACAAGTAGTGGTTGTCGTTGCACCAAAAGATTGACATGTCAATGCCTGATACAACCACTAGACTTATAGAAGATACAGGAGCTGGTTAAGCCATGTCGAGAAACCTGCAAGGGATGTTGAACCACTACCAACAAGAAAGTTACCTCTAGCATGTTTTAATTGTAAAGAGATTGTCCATATTGTTTCTAGATGTCCTAATAGGAAAGATGAAGATAAAGATAATGATCGATCTGGTGATGGAAATTTTTGTAGAAGAGATAACCAAGATCACAAGGGAAACTGTCACTATGATAGAAGAAACAACCGAGACTAAAAAGACAAAGGCAAGAAGGCATGTTACCTTGTTGGAGATAATGATGGTAATACTGACACCAACACTGATGAAGATGTTGAGGTAGTATTTTTAGATTACTTTTGGATTGTTCACCAGTACCAACCAATCTCCTAAGAGTGCTTTAGAAGTTTGGTTTGAGCCTAGGAGCAGCCTTAGTCAGTCGAGTACTTCTTTACCATCCTCTCAATCAAATATGGACATGAGCTGCACTTTGACTAGGAGACAAAGAGAAGAAATGGATCAAACTCTTGATGACATTTTCCAAAGACATAGGGGTAACATGTCATTTGATGATGACAATCAACCTGAATCACCCCCTATTAACTCAAGATATCTAGATGCTCATCAACGAGCTGAAAGACACTATGCACAAGCTCACCAAGATGCACGGTCACAACATGAAGACCAAAACAACCAATCTTGTGATGCTAATGTGAATGTAGCTAACTTGTTCAATCATTCAAGGCCAAGCTCTCCACTAAAAACAACCTCAAGATATACAAGTGAGAGGCTAAAAAGAATTGAGCAAGAAAAACAAGCTTTCTTGAATGAACAAGCTACAAAAGAAGAAAAATTTAGGCTCCTAGAGGAGGAACAATGATCCTTGTTGGACATAGAGAGAAGAGCCACACAAGAAGAACAAGATAGGCTCCTACCTCAACAACTTAATGCCCAATTCAACAATAGGGGTACCAACAGTGGAAACAACTCCCTCTACCCCCTCAAGAACTCCAAGAAGTAGAAGGCATTTAAGGACTCCTTCAAGATCTCCTAGTCCTAGAGGAAGAATAATGTCACAAAATAGGAGAAGAACACCTCCTAGGAACTCAAGACAACCCTCCCAATGAGGTCATCATGGCTCTCAACATGGAGGAAGTGGTACAAGTTTTGATGATCAAGATTTTATGAGAATGCAATAAGAACCACTATTCCAACAATATGTGGAAAAGTACCTTGATCAAAATAAGGATAAGTTCTTAGAGAGCTTGATTAACAAAGGTGCAAGGGTTCCTTATAATTTTGATGTGGATAGGAGAATCAAGAAATAGAGCCCCTCATAAGAAGAAGAAATTAAGAAATCAAGAAAATGATGGCTCCCAAGAGTTCCTTCAACCTTGACTCTATTTGTCCCAATCCTTTTGATAGGAGCGTGAGCATGAAGGATTTTCCTAGGAAAATTGAATTTCCCCAATATGACAAATATGACAGTAATGGTGACCCACATGATCATGTGCGTCAGTTCTACACATTGAGTTTTGAATTCGACCATGAAGATTCCTATCTGATGAGATTATTCCCAAGGAGTCTAAAAGGTCAAGCTATGGAGTGGTTTATCAACATAACCCCTCCCGTCAAAACTTTTAAAGAACTGGTCCATAGATTTGTGCATCATTTTTCCTACAACTTATCAAGATCAGTCACCATGCTTGATTTGTGTAATTTAAAACAAAATCAAGGGGAATCCTTTGTTACATTTTTACAAAGGTGGAGACGATTGTGCTCTCGGTATTCTAGGACAATTCCTGAACATGAACGAATTGATATCATTGTGAGCAATTTAGTGCCTGAGATGCGGTATGAGGTTTGGAAGATGGTCTTTGATTCATTCGACACCATGGTCAAAATTGCATACAGAATAGAGGATGTCTTAAAAGAGAAAGGTATTTTGACTAAACAAAATAATAACAACAATAGTCAAAATAATAACAACTCTCATAAGGACAAAAACAAGAACTCACACTGGAATAAAAATAAACAAGTAGTCAATGATGGAGTTGTTGACTCTTCCCAACCAAAGGATCAAGGAGTCCTCCATTTGCCCAGTGCAGTTCAAGCTATGAAGCTTAATGCATCCTCTAACCAACAAGAGCATAAACAACGATATCAAGACAAACCCAAAAAGGAAAAGCGGCAGTTCTCTAAGCTTGGGGACTCTTATGAAGATGTTTTCAAAATGCTTATTGATAACAATCTTGCACAACCACAAGATCCAGAAAAGTTCTGCATACCTGACATTAAGCCATATTGGTGGAATGAAAAAGCTTACTGCATATTTCATAATGGCATTAGACATGACATAGAACACTGCTGGAAACTTAAACATCTCATTCAAGATCTTATTGAAAATGGAAAACTCGAGATTGATGGATTGAAAAGAAATGCAGATCAAAAAGTGTTTAAGGAACCTTTGCCTAAATACGATAAGGGGGAAACCTCTAAACCCAAAGATGGTAAAGCTGCAATAAACTACACCTATACATCTGCAGAGAATGTTATCAATATGCTTGAAGTTGTGGATGAAAATGTCAACATGATGCAAAACAAAGATTCTTATAGTCATGATGTGGACTCTCCTCCTATATTTGATGAAGAACCCCTGGTGGTGCTTAGAGGTCCTCACTCTCAAAGGTCATCCCAAGCTCTTAATGTTGTCACCAAAATCCAAGGTCAAGGTTCTGTGATCATTAGAGGTCCTAATTCCAACCAATCTAGCAAACCAAAGCAAGTGACATCCAAGAATGTCACCACCAAGTCAGTAATCAATCCTGAAATGAGCTATAATCTTGTTGTCCAGCTATAAAGAACACCAGCTCAAATCTCAATTTTTGAACTCTTGGAATTGTCCCCAAGACATAAGCGTGTCCTTGAGGATGCTTTGTGTACAGCCAATGTTCCTAACAACATAGATATTGATCAATTCCAAAACATGGTAAATCACCTTGCCAGCCCACATTACCTCACATTCTTAGAAGAAGATGACAAAGCCTTGAGCCATCCACATAATCTTTCCCTTCATATTGAAGTCATGATTCACAAGACCCATGTTAGGTGTGTGTTGATTGATGGGGGTGCTAGGCTCAATATTTGTTCCTTGAGTTTTTGAAAATACTGGGTTACTCAGAGAAAGTTATTGATACTCATAAGAAAATAACCATCAAAGCCTATGATGAAGTAGAGAGAAGCTCCAAAGGCTTGGTTGTCCTTCCTATCAGGATTGGCCCCATTGAAAAGGACATTTTGTTCCAAATTATTGATGCTAGTCCTTTAGCCTATAATATTCTACTTGGTAGAAAGTGGATCCATGACATGCAAGTGGTGTCATCCACCTACCACCAGTGTGTCAAGTTCCCCTATAATGAAGTAGAAGTTTGTATACCCAGGGATAGCACATTATCTGTTAATGCAATTTTAGCAGGGACCCATGTTCCTCTTAATCGGGAAGTAGAAAATTTTGATGCAACTTTGGCACAATGTCAGAATAAGTTCAAAACCATAAACCTTGGTATGGGGGGTTATCACATTGATTCCTTCATAAAGCTACCAGTCTCACCTAGATCTTATGGTAAGCCTTCACAAGAGATGCGTCCCTCATCTTCAACAATGACTCTATTTGTTACATTTGTAGAGTCCTCAATACCCATCCAAGATGAAAAAGGGGAAGTAGTTGTTAGAGATTGGATTTACAAAGAAGAAAAATAAAAGCACAATGAAAATTTCTCTCCATCTCCTAAGGCTTATGGGAGAGGATATACTTTGGTCAAAAATATGGGCTACCCAGGTCATGGTCCTCTCAGTCATAGATTAGATGCTAAGGCTAAACCACTCAATCATGCTCTCTTTGGCCATAGATCTAAGACAACGGTTGGCCTAGGTTTTGAAATTCAAAATAAGAAAACTACTCCTATCCTTGCTACGATGGATAGTGATGATGAATACAGACCCAATTTGAAAAATCAACAAGATAGGTGTGAAGATTGGGTCCCTTCCACCAATCTCCTTTGGGGAGATTTAGATACTACAGTTAACAATCCAACAGTTTCAGACCTAGAACAAGAATAATCCACTATTGAAGATCATGTTGAGGATCCCATTCAAGAAACTCAATACACAAATGGCATTCAAGTGGGTGTTACCCTTGGTGACATCAATGCTTCTACCTCAAGGCCTAAAAAATATGGTTGGTGTAAGCATCCTAGCTGGGATTCAGATACGGACTCACATGAGTATGAGTGGGAGACTCTTTTTGATTGTTCTATAGTTGACATGGACATTGGTGTTTTCCATACATATGGTTCCCAACCCAAGGTAGATAACGAGTCTAGTGTAGGATTAGAAGATTGGAATCCACGAGTCGCTTTAGTGGATGATACTTCTCTTAGTAGGATAAGTCCTGATTTGGGTACCTTAGAGGGATACTTGACGGATCCTAACTCTGCAGCCACCAAAGATGATACTATTCACATACACAATATTGAACTAGTCATTGACCTACCCCTTACTAATCCTCACTTAATTGATTGGTCTCAGTGCTATCAAGAGCCTCAGCTCCTAACTTTTCAAAATGACTATGAAATAGCATGCTACCTAAATGCCCTTGAACCTATAGTCTCTTCCACCAGTGAACCAACTACAAGTATGATAGAATCAGATATCAAGTACCTTAGTCAAAAAATGAAAAGAAAAGAAAAAAAGAATAAGAGTTCTGATGGTGAAAACCACTATGTAGTGGTGTTAGAACCTAAAAAGGTAAAAATAAAGGACATATCCAAAGGTGAAAACCTCTCTGAGGCACTTAAGGATGAGGTACTTGATCATCTTCCAAGCTATTTTCAGGATAGGTCTTCATTACTTGTTCAGCCTACACAACCAGTTAATCTGAATACACCAGAGGCTCCACAAATTGTGCATTTAGCTCAGTCTCTATCAACACAAGAAAAAGAGGTGTATGCCAAGTTCCTACAGAGAAAGAAAATTAACTTTCCTTTGACTTATTCAGACATGCCAGGATTGGACACTAGTCTCATTATACATCACTTGTCTATAGCTCCAGGTATCAAACTAGTAAAATAGAAATTGAGGAAGATGCATCCTCACATAGCTCTCCTTGTTAAAGTTGAGTTAGAGAAGCTCCTCAATGCAGGATTTATAAGAGCCATTGATTATGTCAAATGGATATCCAATATTGTACCAATTTCAAAACATGACAAGTCCATTCGTGTTTGCACAGACTTTAGGGATCTTAATAAAGCATGCCCAAAGGATGATTTTCCACTTCCAAACATAGACATGATAGTGGACATGACCGCAGGCTATGAGATCTATTCTTTGATGGATGGCTTTTCTGGGTATAATCAAATCAAAATAGCTCCTAAAGACCAAGAGAAAACTGCATTCACCTGTGCATGGGGAACCTATTGCTGGAACATCATGTCATTTGGATTAAAAAATGTTAGAGCTACATATCAAAGAGCTATGACTACCATCTTCCATGACATGATGCATAAGAATATGGAAGACTATGTGGATGACACCTTGGCAAAATCTAAGAAAAGGGATACAGACCTTGCCGATTTGGAAGTAATTCTAGATCGTATGGAACAATTTCAACTCAGATTAAATCCCAAAAAGTGTGCATTTGGAGTTACCTCTGGAAAAATCTTAGGATTTATCATTTCAGCTAAAGGAATAGAGGTGGACCCAAAAACATTTCAAGCAATAATGGATATGCCGCCTCCCACAAACACCAGTCAAATGAGGAGTCTTCAAGGATGCCTTCAGTCTATAAGGAGGTTTATTTTACAACTGACTGATAGAGCTCAACCCTTTAATAAGACTTTTCATAAAGGGGTTAAATGTGTCTGGAATGAGGAATGTTAGCAAAGCATGGATCAAATCAAATAGTACTTGGATAATCCTCCAATCTTAATGCCTCCTATCCTAGGAAAACCACTTATATTATATGTCTCAACAACAAAATCTTCCTTGGGGGCATTATTGGCTCAACTTGATGATACTAGAAAAGAAAGAGCCATATATTATATCAGCCGTACTCTTGTGTCATATGAGGTCAACTACACTAGTATTGAAAAATCTTGCCTAGCGGTGGTGTTTGCTTCCCAAAAGTTGCGACATTACATGCTAGCGCATACAATACACCTCATTGCAAAAATTGATCCTCTAAAATAATTGCTTGGTAAGGCTGCTCTCATAGGTAGACTTGCTAAATGGATGAAGATTCTTTCAGAATTTGACATAGAATACGTTGAGCATAAGGCTATAAAAGGACAAGCCATTGCAGACCAATTGGCTGATTTTCCAATTAGAGATAAAGCACCAATTCAAGTTGAATTTCCAGATGAGCACATAATATACATGACTGCAAGAACATGGAAGATGTTCTTTGATGGCTCTTTCATGCAAAATTGTTCAAGCACAGGAGTGTTGTTTATTTCACCTCATGGGTACACAATTCCTAAGTCCTACAAACTATTGTTCCCATGCACAAATAACATTGTTGAGTATGAGGCCTTAACAAATGAACTAAAAATGGCTATAGAATGGGGAATCACAGAGGTGCATATTCATGGGGATTCGCAATTGATAGTCAACCAAGTTAATGAAGAATACCAAACCAAAGATGAAAAATTGGTACCCTATAAGAAAATGGTTGATTCATTGCGACGATACTTCACCTTTGTTACATTTCAAAAAATCCCTAGAGCAGAGAATAAAGCAGCTGACACTATGGCTACATTAGCTTCACTTCTTCAGCTAGAACAGCATGAGTCCAAATTTGAATTCTTGGTGGAAGAGCTACGTTACCCTATTTATGACTCCCAAGAAATCCAAGTTGTTTGTGCCCTTATTGGCCATGAATCATCTCGCTATGGTGCCATTTATTCATATCTCCATGATGGTACTATTCTCAAAAACTTCAATTGTTCTGGATGAAGAAACCTAATCCGTAATGCCTCTCGCCATACCCTTATCTCTGGTGATTTGTATAGGAGGGGTTTAGATGGACACTTCTTAGGTGTTTAGAAAAGGATGAGTCCAACCAAGCGTTAGTTGACATTCACAAGGGCATTTGTGTAGGACATTCTAATGGTCTTTCCATGGCCTAATGGTTGCTTAGGGTGGGGTACTATTGGCCTACCATGTAGACAGATGCAGTAGCTTTTGCAAAATCTTGTGAAAAATTGTCAAAAACATGGAAACCTGATACATGCTCTAGGCAGGGAGCTTATTCCTTCTATTTCTCATTGGCCATTTCAGCACTGGGCCTTTGACCTTGTTGGGCAGATTCATCCCAACTCATCCAGTGGACACAAAGTCATCATCACTGCTACTGATTACTTTACCAAATGGGTAGAAGTTGTCCCACTTTCTATTGCCTCAGGCAAGATAGTTTCTTTGTTTATTTTGAATCATATCATCTGTCGGTATGGAGTGCCTTCTAAGATAATCACTGACAATGGGGGTCAATTTAAAAACAAGGACCTTAAACATTTCTGCAAGAAATTCAAGATAAAATAGCATTGGTCCTCCATTTACTTCCCACAAGGAAATGGACAAGCAGAGGCTTCAAATAAGACCATTCTCAAGATTCTTCATAGAACAGTTCACAAGAATGGTAGAGATTGGCACCTACAGATAAATCTGGCCTTGTGGGCCTACAGAATGAGTATTTGTACTCCAACAGGGGCTACACCTTTTTCCTTCACTTATGGTGTTGAAGCAGTGTTACCTTTGGAGGTAGATATCCCTTCACTTAGAGTCTCTCTCAAAGTTTTAGTAATAGATGAAGACTATCACGCCATGAGACTTCAAGAACTAGAACTTCTAGATGAAAAGCGTAAGGCTTCTTTTGATCACATGAGAGTTTACCAAAAGCGTATGTCCAAAGCATTCAACAGGAAGGTTCACCCTAGAGAATTTCAAGTGGGGGATCTTGTCCTAAGAGAAAACCCTAAGAACCAACAAAATAGAGAACAAAAAGGGAAGTTTGAACCTAATTGGCTTGGACCATACATTATCACTATTGCTTTTGGGATAGGTGTTTACTTACTATTTGATGAAAAGGGAGAGCAGCTCCCTAATCCTATCAATGTTTTACACCTAAAGAAGTTCTATCCATGATGCCTATTTTAGTCTGGGGGCATCCCTTGTACATATTTTATGATCCTAAAAAAATTCCAAAAATATTCATATATGATGCTGAAAAATCCTAAAAAGCATAAAAAGTCTTGAAAAAATATAAAAAAATCAAAAAAAATTTAAAAAATAGAAAAAGTGCCTTGGTGAAAACCTGGAAACAAGCACCTTGGTAGCAAAAATACAAAAAAATTGAAAAAATAATAAAAAAATCCAAGTGGTGAAAACCTGGAAATAGGCGCTACTTGAGGCCTTTTTGCACCCCTATTTCTTAGCATGCGTCCTCGACACTTAACCTTTTTTCATCATGCCTTGTTCTTGTTGCCTTGGTTTTGGAATTGGTCTTTGTCTTTGTCTAGGGGGCATAACTATGTTAGCTTTGGTCTCTAGGATGCGTTGGTCTTTAGGACATCTTGCAAACAGTGTTTTTCAATACCACCCAAACAGTGTTTTTCAACACTACCCTAGCGTCAAGTGTTTCTCAACACTTATTAGATATCCTACCCTACAGTTTAGCATGATATGATATCTCCCACTAGCAGATGTGATACTCAAAGATTGATTCTATGACCTACACACACGCACTTAAACACTTGACTCACTGAGACTTGCTTGACTTTATTTTCCTTGTGTGTTGTCTATGATGATTTCTTTGATGAGTGTTCTCTCCCTATGATAGTTTTTGATGATGCATAGCTAGAAGACTGAGGGCATGAGGACATGTTTTATTCCTTTTTCTTCTTGTGGGTATATTTTGTTGGTTCTCATTGTCATTAGCATTTATGCTTGATCCACTTGACATTGGGATCTACAAGGTATTATCCTTGACTGTTTATGCGAGTGCATGCTTATATCCATCTTGACCTTCTTATGTCCTGATGCAAGCATAATCTCACTATAGAAAACTTAGGTAATCTCACTACACTAGTCATCTTGACCCATATGTCTTTGGTGCCTAGGTGAGATTCCCACATATCTATCTGATATAGATCATATTCATATACCCATAGTCATACTAGTGTGTATTGTATGATCTTGCGATGCTACCAATAAAGCTTGATGATGATTATTAGATGTCTATTGGCGTTGTGACCTTGCAAGTCAACCACTTTCATAGTAGCTTGCATTTGTAGGTTCATGATAGTTTAGTGTTGCACTTTGCATATGGAGAGAGCTCTCCTTTTATCTTTCACAGACTAGTCGGTCATCTATGCTCACCTTTTCTTTTCTCGATCATGTCTTTCACTCCTTGTCTTTCACATCGCATCCTTTTCTATGATTTGGATCCATTTTCGGGATCGAAATCGAAATCCGAGTTCATCTTGATAGTCAAAATCGCATTTCAAATTTTCTCCTTCTTCTGTGTAGTTGGCTGACCATTTGAGGCCTGATCCTTCGATCTTCATTGGGGCATCTTCATTTCTTCATCTGCATCTCTTTCAAGCTTCTAGTCTTTCATTCATCTTCATCTCTCTGAGGTTTGACTTTATCTATATCCTATATCTTTCTCAGTCAAACTAGGGCATGTCTTCACCACTTGATGGTTATTCTATCATCTTTCATCTTCGATCATGATTTCTAGTGACTTGATCAAGTTTATCAATTTGCTGCTTCTCCTCTACTTGATTTCAATTTCGATTCTGAGAGGGCAGTACCTATTAGCTTTAATCTTTGATTCAGTTTATCATTCAGTTCAGCCTGAGATTCTTATTTTGAGACTTGATTATCACTTAACAACAATGATGTTGATCTTGTCTTTTGATTCTTATCTATTATTTTGAGACTTGACTATCACTTAACAGCAACGGTGTTGCTCTTGTCTTTCAGCCAGTTTATTTTTGTCCTGGTGTGCTCCCAGAATGATCACACGTTTGGATTGTTTTGTGATCCCAAATTGATCTCACATTTCAATTCTTCTTTGACCAAATGTGTTCCCAGAATGATCACACATTAGTCAAAGAGGGGCAAATGTATGCACCCTAAAATGGTTGCCTAGACTATGGGCCCCCATTCAGCAATTTATCAAATCCCTGAATCAAGATCTCCAAAAATCAACATTTTTACAGTATATCAATTTCCTTGATCAGATCCTATTTTATCATTTTTTATTATTTTCCTTGGGCTAACCATTTTATCCTAAGTCTTTATTTATTTAAAAATAATTTCCTCCCTTTTTATTAAATAAAAATCCCCCCACTTTTCATCTTATCCTAAGTTGCACAAATAAAGCATTATTCCTATTTTATAAAGAAGAAAAGTACTTTTTGTCTCATATGGACACAAAAGTCAACTCTTATTTTCTCATTGGAGGATATTTGTGCACATGGATTTCTCCTCTTTCAAGCTCCACCCTTGATTAAGACTTTTTCCTCTTAATCTCCATCATCTGTTGTTTTTCATTTCCTATAAAAGAAGAGCTATCTTCCTCATTTGCATATCAATCTTTTTATGCTAATGTTATGCTGCAGGTTTTCTAGGTCACTTTGGAGCTTTTGAAGATTTGGAGCATTCTTGGCTTTTGCATCTACATGCTATCATAGTTTCATTTCTTGCATTGTCATGGCATTCATAGCTTCATATTTAGCTTAGTTTCCTTTATGCTTTAGATTACTTCATCTAGCTTAATTAGGAGGCTTTCTAATACTTGCATATTTCCTTTCATAGCTTAGCTTGCATAGCTTGCATCTTCATTTCTAGTATAGAATTGCATTGCATTTCATATTGGTTCTTGGAGATATTGGCATTCTTTCCCTTGTCTTCATTTGAATCTCTCATTGTGTGGTTGACTAGCAAGGTCATAAGCCTAATAGCTCTAGCTGAGAGCAATCAAATAATCTTGCAACTTCATACATTGAGAGCTCTAGGTCACTTTCTAAGGTATCTCATTCATGGATTCTCTTGGATATAATGACTTAGAGAAGTGCACTATTTGAGGTGTACAAGACCGAGTGATAAAAATATAATTGCTACTAAGTGGATTTTCAAAAACAAGTTGAATGAGAATGGTGAAGTAACTAGAAACAAAGCAAGACTTGTATGCAAGGGATATGCACAAGAAGAAGGTATTGACTATGGTGAAACTTTTGCACCAGTAGCAAGACTTGAGGGAGTCATAATATTACTTGCATATGTTGCACATAAAGGATTCAAAGTATATCAAATGGATGTGAAATCAACATTTCTGAATGGAATACTTGAGGAAGAGGTCTACATAGAAAAACCTGAAGGTTTTGTTGATCCAAATCAAAAGAACATGGTATGTAGATTTCACAAAGTACTGTATCAACTGAAACAAGCATTGAGAGAATGGTATGAAAGATTACATGCTTATCTTGTTAGTATTGGCTTTGTGAGGACAAGTGACAATAGCAATTTGTACATGAAAGGAGAATCTGATGACAATATTCTAATTGCTAAAAATTTTGTTGATGATATAATAATTGGAGGACATGATATTATTTGCAAATCTTTTGCTGATGAAATGAGAAAAGAGTTTGAAATGTCAATGTTTGGAGAGATTAAATTTGATGTAGAAGCATCCTAGGGTTCTTGGCAATCCTGTATCAACCAAAAAAATGTTTGTCTTTGAAGGTAGATTTTTAGCTTTGATCTTGGTTTGGTGATGTACTTGCTCGGTTGGGAGACTGGTTGTTCGATTTCTATGGTTACCGGGGTTGCTCGGTCTCTAAAGAATGCTCGGTAACTGAAGGCATCATTTTTCCTGATGTTCAGCGATAACTGTGTTGCTCGGTCATGCTTGGCATGGTTGGTTGACTTGCACTTGGTTATTTCCTTTGTTGCTCGATGTTCTTGCTTACTGACTGGATTGTTTGGATGGATCGGCTTGGCTGACTGGTTCCATTGATTTGGTTCATGCTCGTCGAGTTATGGATTGACCATTGGGCATGAGAGGACCTAGATCTAGCGTGTTACATTCTTCTATGTGGATCTGATGACCGTTTAGGGCCATCTTGGAGAGTTTATTTTATTTGTAAGGCTATTTGAGAGTTGACTAATGTTTTAGCATTTAATATTGTTGGTAAGGGTTAATTGTTTCATCAACCAACTTGTGGTTGGGAATCAATATTTATAGGATGCTTGGATAGTTGTTTAGGGAGAGATTTTGAGGGGTAGTGGAAGTTAGTAGCCTGCAAGCTTAGGAACAGGAAGATTTCTTGGAAGTTTGAGTACAAGTTTAGATCTTTCCTGGGTGCCTACTAGTTTGCTATTTGTTGCAGACCTGGGCTAGTTGAGTACTGATGTTGTGGAAAAGATTTGGATCCTGCGAGATCTTGTAGACTGTTACTTGCTTTGTATTTGGCCATAACCGGGAAGGCCTTATAGCTCGACACATTACATGTAATCGGTGACTTGATGAATAAAGATTTCTATTCTATATTAGATTTGTTGTTGTTTTTGTTGTGTATTTCCACTACGTATTGGTTTGGATACAAGGTCGGTTAGTCCTTCATTGGATTCCCCAACCCTAACTGCGTCAAAATTATTTCTAGGTTTGTAGATTATACAACAAAATGATGGTATTTTCATAACATGATCAAAATACATCAAGGAAGTGTTGAAGACTTTTGGCATGGAAGATTCAAAACCGGTAGCTACACTGATGGTCATAGGATGTAAGTTGACAAAAGATGATGAATCAACCGAGGTAAATTAGACACTATATAGATCAATGATTTGAAAAATGATGTATGTGACCTACAAAGTAGGCCCGATATAGCACATGTAGTTGGGATTGTAGTAATATTTTATGCTAATCCTAAGGAATCACATATAACTATTGTTAAAAGGATTCTGAGATATTTGAAGAAAACTGAAGATTATGGTTTATGGTACAAAAAGCAAGGCAATTTTGAACTACGAGTTTACACTGATGCAAATTGGGCTGGAAACATTGATGACCGAAAGAGAACAACTGGTGGAGCACTCTTTTTGGGAGAAACACTTGTAACATGATAAGTAAGAAACAAGCATGTATTTCTCAGTCTAATGTTGAAGCAAAGTATGTTGTTGTTGCTGCTAATTGTTCAAATATTGCATAGATAAAATAATTGTTGGAAGGAATCAATGAGGTGATCACTGATCCAATGATTATGTAATGTGGCAACACAAGTTCTATAAACATTTCCAAGAATCTGGTGATGCATTAAAAAAAAAGCATATATATTAAGTATCACTATTTGAGGGAACAAGTACAAGAAAAGCAAGTGAAACTGGAGTTTGTGAAGTCTAAAGAACAACTTGTTGATATATTTACCAAGACCTTACCGAAGGACACTTTTGAGTACTTGAGGACTAGACTAGGGGTCCATCCCATGTCTATCGGTCACTAAGGTGATTAGGAGGTTGCATCAACCTGTACTTTATCAGAAAATCATTCATGTTGATGCATGTAGTTCACACTTTACAATTCCTAAGGTTGTGAAATATTGTAGAAACTGGGACAAATAATTGTATATCAGTACATGAAGGTACTTGATCTAGACTAAACAACAGAGAACTACTTGGCTACTGAAGAGCTATTTATTTTCTTTTGGCATTGTTGTCAAAGGGAAAGAGATTTCTATGAAATATTAGGAGAGAGATTTCAATGAAACATCTATCTACTATAGGGAGAGAAAGAGTCAGAGAACTGAAGAAGATCAAATCCGTAGGGAGAGTCTACATAAAATGATGTTGTAGTGATTAAACATATTAAATATCAAGCTAGGGAGAGCTTACCGAGCTACAACATTTATCTATATAGTTTTATAACAATTGTTTGATATGGTATGGCATATTTCATATTATTTGTGTTGCCATCAATGCCAAAGGGAGAGATTGATGACCTACAACTGATTGAATAACTTGATGAACTGAAGAGATAGTGATTAAAGATCACTGAGCTATTAAAGTGATATGTAAGATAATTAAATCAGTTAATATGTTGTCATTGATGTCAACTAGTTTTGACTATACTTATCATGATAGTTACAAACATCTGAACATCTGTAGAAGGAAGAAATGGTGAAGAAATGAGATATCTACATAAGGACAAGATGAATATGATAGATAAGGATAAGGTATACATTGGGTAACTTATTGATGAGTCTATGGCATTATATTATTGACTTGGGCATGTTACATTATTCTATTATCAAGAAGAGATCAGAATTGAACAAGTTAATGTGGTCGGTAATTGAATATTTTTGTATACACTGAGTCAATCTTGTATATACCTAGTGACAATAATAACCAAGTTAGTTATCACCAACACATTTAGTATTAATCGAGTATGGATGAAAACATTAAATGTTATAACAACCGAGTGAAATTGATGAGCTAGAAATCGCTTATGATTCCGAGGTAAGAGATGAAGTTTGTTATAAGATCCATGGCTAACAAAATTTAGAGATGATCGAAGGGAAGAGAATGAAACGTGTTATTGGCAAATCTACCGAGGAATTTTGAAGCGGCAAAATGGACGATAGAGATTAAGATGAAAAATCTAATGGCTGATATAAAAATGGTTTACACATTTATTTAAGAGACATGAGATTCATTTTTGAATTATGTCAAATTAATAAAGACTGCAGAAGATTTCACATGAAGACATTTTTCATGCATACCTGATCAAATTGGTTACAGACAGAACTAAGTTAAACTGCAGGCATAACCAAGCGTCAGAGATATATACACTAAGTGAAGTAAGTTGGAGGATATAAGGGAGTGAACTGATTATTGATCAAACAAGTTATTTTGAGCTTAGCATAGATCTGAATACTTGCAAATTGAGTTGTATTTGAATTAGATCACTACTATACCAGTTTAGCCATTGTTACAACATAATCTCTTAACCGAGTGGACTTAACAGTCTTTTGTATTTCTATATGGCATTCAAGGAATGTTAATTATTTTCTTGTTGACCCCATAATGAATGCTGGTCAAAAGTTAACTATTAGTGATAAATCCTCTGACCAGGTCACACCTTACAGCGTGCATTGTAACCTTTAACATGGTTGTCTCCTAATCAAGCTCACTTCAGAAGAGTGAAATATTTTGGGTTACCGGTCCCAGGTGGTTTTTCCCTTAGCAAGGTTTCCACGTTAAATCTATGTGTTATGTGTTATTTGTTATGATTTGTTTCTATCATACTTTAGATATTGCATATTTGATTAATCGATAAAGAAATTTTTGGAAATTACTGGTATTCGTTAAATGAACAGAAAGATAGTTATCTTATCTTACCGAGTTGTTTGATTTTGTTGAAAAAGTTTTAAAAAGTACATTTGAGAGTTTGGGACTGTAGGATAATTGATTTAACTAATTCACCCCCCCTCTTAGTTATCTAAAATATCCATATGGTAGCTTTACACCTTGATGAGAAATCATTAGGAATTATTTTTCATTTTCCATGTCTAAGATCCTTCCTAATACCTTGTGAAATCTAGGATCTTGAATTGACTCCTTGAGCTCTTCATATCTTGGATCCTCTTCAATGGTAAAACGTGAGGATTATTTTGAAAATTGGGGCCAAAGATTCTCATTATCATCATGACCATCCATGTTATCTTGAGGTTGTTTCCCTTGTTGTTTCTGGGATCTAGTTTGAACCATAAAGCTAACAAATAAAATGGATGTAAGTTGGATGAAAGATTTGATATATGAAGAGATATGGTAAACTCGTAAAGTGTTGAATATGATCAAAGTTGATAATGAAAAACTTGGATAACTACGTCTATATAAAATGATAAAATCCTCTATGATATGAAAATAATCACCAAGATATGTCTTAAAAGTAAGTCTCTAGATAAGGATGATAAATCTTGATAATTGAAACTCCCTAGGATTGAATTTTTGGAAAGTATCAACACAAGAATATGATTTGAAGAGATATAATAAGATGGAAAGATGAGATGAATGGTAGACTAGAGTGACGTTGTTCAAAATGTATCAATAGATCCTGAGAGTTGTCTAGTTGTTCTAGAAATCACAAGTAGACTAAAAAGGGTACTTAAATATGATTTCAATATTTTTTCTCAAAGTGAGAGATTAAGTTCTCTGTTATAGGTATGTAGCAATGTTTGTGCAAGATAATTGATTCTACACATCATAAATTTCAATGAATGTGTAGAAAATGATAATGAAGTTTGGAGGAAAATTGTTTTGAATGTGTAGAATAGTTAATTGATTGCACATGAAGAAGTTGTAAAAGTGCAACAACTATGTTTTCTAGTGTTTGTAGGTTTCTGAATTTTTTTATTTTTGGTTTTTTTCTATTTTTGGAAAGAAAAATATACACATAGAAGATAGAATGATGATTCCTAAGATTTTAACTAATATGCAATGCACAAACATGCTTACAAATCCTAAGGTTGGCTAGGACAATATCTACTAAAATCCCACTAGGACAAAGTCCAGCCATGCTTACTCAATGTAGATAGCCTAGAATCTTGGAGGCATGGGCTCCTTACAATGCACTCACTTCTTTGGTACACCAAGCTTCAAATTTCAAGGGATGTCACTTCCCAAGAAGCCACTATCTCTACAAAGATCCATGAGAGTTGTGCGATGTCTTTAGGGACCCTTAGCACCAACAGATAGACAAATTTCTGCAACAAGAACAAAGGTTTATAGTCAAGGCATTTGTTTAAAAGTTTATGCTTGCAAAAAAATAGACTTTTTAATGGGATCCCTCAACCTATAGAGGTTACACTCTATAGGTTTTTAAGCACCACATAGGTACTAAGAGAGAATCACATCCTGACATAACATCATCCACCCCTATAGCTTTTACTACCAAGCTATTTGTTTGTGGTGGCTCGAAAGAGCTTGGCCTTAGCTCATTACCACTTGATTCATTCCCTCTCACTTTTCCTTATCAAATGCTCAGGAGGAAGGATCACTAAAGATTGATACAAGTTTCTCTTGCACCCAAGATCAACAAAGGAAAGCGGAGAGGATACATTTGTATCTATCTTGTGCACACAAAAGTGCCTAACATGTACAAAACACAATAAACACTTGATTCTACTTTAAAACAAGCACATGAAATTGAGAATCATGTTGTATTTTTAAAACCCAAACGAGATTATTGTTTTCAAAAGTAACCCCTCTTTTCCTTTCATAGAACTTGCAAGTGAAATTGTGAGTAGTTTTTAAAGGTTCTTCAATAATCAAAACCTATCTCCAGAAAATGCCACAAGCTAAAGAACAATGATTAGTAGAAAAATATTCTAATCTAGAATTATAGGAGGATATAAAGTTTCATGGCTAACTCTGAAATCATACTTGATTTCATAACCTCAAAGTAAAGTTCTACACTTGTACATTTCCTCTAATTTCTCTTTGAATTCAATTTGTATGATTGACCACTCTTGAGGTAAGGAATGATAGAGTCTCCTCCTCAATTGCTTCGTTGATCTAAATCCTAGTGTTTAGATAATGGCTCTTTTTCTCATTTAACATCAGTTTTTTAGACCTCAAACATTAGTAATAAATGCACATAAATAGTAAATGAATGTGTAGGTATACTAAATATATGTGTTGGAATCCAGGAAAAAATGTACATGCATAAGGAGTACAGGCGCATAAATGTATATTGTATCTAAAATAAAGAGAAAAATAGCAGTAATTATGAACATAAACTATTTTTGGCAAAATTTTATTGCTTGAACGATTGTGGAAGAAAAATAGATATATGTGCAAAAACTAAGGATAAATGTGTAGCTCAACATGAATGTATTTGTAGAATCAACCTAGAAACCTTTCTTCACATGGAAAAAATGATTTTTTTTGTTAAATTTATGTGTGGGCACGAAAAATGTATGCAAAACTATTATCCAACTATAGAGCTAAAATACTAATCCGTCAATTAGCCTAAATTATATTTCAACATGCACACACAATGAAGAATAAAAGAGTAGACAAATAAAAAATCAAATTTTTACCTATACTTACTCTTTGTAGCTTGTCTGCATTGCTTCCCTAGCTTTTAATTCCTGGTTTGAGCTCTCAAATTTTAATCAACTTCACTAAGATGTCTTCAAAGTGTGGAATAGCCAATTCTTAAGATGCAAAGTATGCTAATTTCCTAAAATGCTTGAAATGCATAATGCAAGATGGAATGAAATAGCTTGATATGATGATGATGAAGCTAAGATTCTAAAATTCTATGATTATGATATGACAAAGAATTTGTGATAATGCTCTCAAATGCTTTCAAAATGATTTCTAGAATGATTAAGATCACAAAATGCTAATATCCAAGATTGCTAATTATTCTTCAAATGGTAGAAATGTGCTCCTTTTATAGGTTTTTGTATCCCTCAAGCCTATGTGGAAAGATCCTACAGTGGGGATTAAAAGGAGGGAAAATCAAGAGCTAAGATTGACTTGGTTATGGGAGTTGAGAAGAATGTGGGATTAGTTGGAATGTGAGAGGAAGAATAGGAAGCATGTTTCTCCTACAATGAAAACGAGGGTGATGAGGGAAGGAGAGACACGTGTCAAGTGTCTCTCCATGACCCTTGAGAGGAAGAAAGAATGACCTTTTCCTCAATAGGACTCTATGCACAAGTGTCCCTATGTGCCACTCTTGATCAAATGAGGTGGCCAAACAAGCCACTAATTTATTGCCATGAGGGAATAGACATAAGGACATGTGGCTAGAAGACCAAGTCTTAGAAGGCCACATACCCCTTCCATCCTCTTAAGAATATTACTCATGGTTAAAAGAAAATAGGATAATAAAAAATTAAAATAAATTAATTATTTTAGTCAAATGTGAGGTGTCAAGTGAGGTGGACTATGGTGACTTAGTCATGTGGTGAGAGGGATATTAAGTAATTTCAACAAATTACTTAATAGGTATAAATAGAAGACTTAGGACTAGAAGAATGGTCTATTTGAATTAACTAAATTAATTAAATAATTTATTTAGAAATAGAAGAAAGACCATTAATTAAATAATAAATATTTAATTAATTTATCAAGCCAATTTTTAGTGTATAAATCTCCCTAAACCATTAGACCTTCCAAAACAAAGCTATAACAATCAAAGTCCACTAGCATAATCAAAATCCCTCCTAAGAGGGATGCAATGGGGTTTTGATAGACACCCACAACCTTCACAATGGGTTTTGGAATGGACCCCACAACCATGTTGCATTCATCAGTAATAGCTCTCTTCCAACCAATCCAAATCAAATCTGCACAACACCGCTCTGCGTCACAAGGAGAGGTACCCACCTCAATAGGGATAGCAGTGACCAGACTCACTCAGAAGAGAAACAAAACTCCATCCCTCCTCACAATCCAGCAACCAAAGTTGAAATACACGCTCAGAAACCAACTTCCATTCTGTCCTTCTTGGTGCATCTTTACCTCCATAAAAGATACCTCCACCTCAATTAGGAAGGAAGAAGAAAAAGAAAGGAGCACTAAGAGAAAGATCCAAACTAGAGGACTACAAGATAGTCGCCGCATCAATAGGGAAAGGCTGCACCTCTAAAGAAGTGTCATGGAGAAGGAAAGAAGGATGACCCAAACAAGCCCTCAAAGATAAGCCAATAGAGCCCTGAATTCAACAAAGATGAAGCAAGCAAAATCAGAAAGACACACCTCCAAAAATATAACATTACTAGCCCTAGTGTGTAGCAAAAGACCCCAATAAAAAGGAGCAAAAGAAAACCACCCACTCCAAGTCAAAACAAACGAGAGAGGAACAGGCTAAGAAGGTAAACCCCAACCTAAAAAAGAGCCACAAGGATCCCAAAAAAATTAGCATCTCCATGCAAAAAAATGGCACAAACATCCAAAGAGTACTCCAATCCCACTTAACGAGAAAGGCCACAAAGCTAGAGCCAATCCTCAAAGAGAAGAAACACCTATCCCCAAACTGCAAAACCCCAAACTGCACAAAGTCACCACAATAGGGCAGCAATGCCCGAGAAGGGAGACAACAAGATGAACAACACCCCACGGTCTAAAAAGGGTCTGCAACCATGAACAAAAACCAACGCCAAACCAAAAACTGCAGACCCCAAAAACCACAAGTGCCACCAAACAAAACCCCAAAATGGGGAACCAAGTCTCCAAAACTAGGGAAAAGTTCCACATCTCCACAACTGCGGCCAGCTCGGAAAGCATAGGAATGATCCGAGTGCAAACAAAGAATCACATATGAAGGAAAGAATGATACTGAACAATGCATGCAGACAAGTAAGAAAGTGCTACCCAGGTAAACAAAGAGCCACAACCCCGCCCAACCAAACACCATGACATCCACCTAGTGATGACATCATTCCCTTGCTTATTGTAATGGTTCTACAGAGTAACGGCTCTGTAGACAACTATGAAGCCCAATCACTGTTGTTTGTAACCGTCATTTTCTTGTCATCCGCAGGTGTTACGAAGATGCTTGACCATGCATTATAATAAGAAAACAAATAACTGAGAGTTGTTGTTGTATTGTAACATGTTGTAATTTTAATATGAGATATCTGCCCTGCTTGTAAAGTGGACGTAATCCAGAATAGCTGAATGAACCACTATAAACTTTGTGCTTCTGTGTCTTTGCATTTTGGCTTTTATCTTCGTATTCTATATTTTAATTAGTTTAGTCTGCAATTATACTTTCAACAATTGGTATCAGAGTTAGTTAAGCTTGTTCAATTTTTTAGAAATCAGTGAGGTCTTGTAGGTGCCATGGATGAAGCAAATAAATGAAAGATTGAAAAGTTTTCAGGGCAGAACTTTGGATTATGGAAAGTACAGATTGAATCTCTGCTTGTCAAGCAAGATTTGCAACTAGCGTTACTTGGAAAAACAAAAGGAAAGGGTTCGATGTCGGATGAAGATTGGGAGAAGATCAATCAGAAAGCAAAAGCAACGATCATCTTATCTTTATCAAGCATTGTGCTCTTCAATGTTTCGACAGAGAAGACAACAAAAAAGCTGTGGGATAAGTTATCCTCATTATATGAGATAGCTTCAGCATCGAACAAAGTATTCATCATCAAGAAATTATATAATCTGAAAATGAAAGAAGGGGGGGTGATCGCGAATCATCTCAATGAGTTCAATATTTTAGTTACTCGGCTGATTTTGGTTGGTATCGCATTAGATGATGAAATAAAGGCGATATTAATGTTATGCTCTCTTCCTAATAGCTGGGAAGGAATTGTAATGGCTGTGAGCACTTCAGTTCCAGCCAAGAGCAAGCTGAAATTCGATGAAGTCGCAGCCACATTACTTAGTGAAGACATGCGAAGAAAACATCAAGAACCCTCTTCCGATGATGCTCTAACAGCTGTGAGCACAAGCAATAGAGGTAGAAGTCGTGAGAGATGAAGAAATAATAACAATAACAATGGAAGAGGCAGATTGAGTCATCACTCAAAATTGAGAGGAAGAAATGGCACATGCTGGTTTTGTGGAAAATCTGGGCACACAAAGAAGCAATGTTGGAACTACAAAAGGGCTCAAAATAATGTTATTAATGCCGGTGTTAATGTTGCAACTGATGGAGCTTTGGTACTTGTAGTCAGCAACATGGATTTAGATTCATGGGTTCTCGATTCTGGTGCCTCATTTCATGCAACTCCATGCCGGAGTGCTTTCACAAATTACCATGAAGGTATGTTTGGCAAAGTTTTTCTTGGGGATAATAAAGAATGTGATATAGTGGGAAAAGGGGATATTTTATTGACGCTGAAAAATGGAAGCAAATAGATTTTAAAAGATGTTAGGCATGTTCCTACACTCAAGCGTAATCTGATTTCTATTAGTCAGTTATATACACAATATTGCAATGTTAGTTTTGATTTAGCTTCTTGGAAAGTGTCCAAAGGTCAATTGATTTTGGCAAAATGGCAGAAAACTGGAAGTTTATACACATTAGAGTGTAATGGTGAAGTAGGAGCAGCCATGGGGGCTGCGGATAGCAATGTCAAACTTTGGCATAAGAGGCTCGGTCATATGACAAAAACAGGTCTTGAAGTTATGCTTTGAAGAGACCAACTTCCTGGTTTAAAATCGGTTGATCTGGAATTGTGTGACCATTGCCTCTATGGCAAACAAAATCGCACCAGCTTCGTAAGGACAGGTCATGAGAAGAAATCATCTCCATTAGAGCTCATTCATTTCGATGTTTTCGGTCCTACGGAGGTAACTTCTATCGGTGTTGCTAATTATTTTGTCACATTTCTTGATGATTGCACTCGCAAAGTTTGGGTTTATATGCTAAATAAGAAATCAGAAGTCTTTTCAAAATTTAAAAGCTTTAAGGCTAAGGTGGAAAATCAGTTTGGAAGAAAAATAAAATGTTTACTAACGGACAATGGTGGTGAATTTTGCTCTTCGGAGTTTGATCAATTTTGTGCAGATCACGGTATTAGGAGGATTAAAATAGTCCCCTATACACCTCAAGAAAATGGTGCAACTAAGAGGTTGGACCAAACTATTTTGGAGAGAGCTCGATGTATGTTGTCTAATGTCGGTTTGGGGAAATAATTCTGGGCAGAGGCATGTAATACAATGGTTTATTTAATCAACCGAGCTCCTTCATCACGTCTTGATTTTGACATTCCGGAAGAGAGGTGGGCTGACAAACGAATTTCTTTTTCTCATTTGTGTGTTTTTGGATGCGATGCATATGCTCACATTAACAAGGGGCAGAGAACGAAATTGGATTTTAAATCCAAAAGATGTATATTTTTGGAATATGTGAGAATGAATTTGGTTATCGTCTATGGGATTCAATCACCAAGAAAGTGATACGGAGTCGGGATGTTGTCTTTAATGAAAAATCATTCTCAAGTTTGCACAATCAAAGTCTACTTCTGATGATTTTATTAGATTTGATTTAGCAGACAATAGCAATAATGTACAACGAACTCCCCGTGTTACCTTTCATCCCTCTACAGTTGTTGTGGCTAGGCTCCTAGCGCTTCTGCTACATCTTCTGCTATCACTAGTCCACTGCCATGCTCTCTGTTTAACAACACCTCAGAATTTACACCTTTAAATCTCACGTCCATGCCAAGCGTCCCCAAATCGCAGGGTACCATACATTGTGAAATGCCCCAAACCTTATTTCACAATCCCCCCCCTCTACTTCCCACGCAAGCTATTGGAGCTGCCGCAGGTTCAAATCCCTCTACCTTATTCCCCACGCAACCCATGCCAACTCCCTCCACGTTGCCTCTTCCCACACCAAACTCTTCTAAGTGGGATGTTTCAAGCTTCACGCAGGAACCACAGCTTTTAACGCCTCTGCCGCGGGCCTCCTCCCCTTCGCGGCATTCCCTGCTACCCCAAACAATTCACGGGGACTCCACTGCTATACGCGTGGACTCAACAACAGTTAGCAGGCAGCCTCCCCTGTGCGTTGACCAATATACGCACGCCCAGAAAGAGCAGCATACGCTGCCGCTTCTTCAACACGCGGCAAGTCTCATACAAAGGCCGCCGTCTCTCCAATTCCCACCAGCGGCAGAAACTAGCAGTGACGCAGGGTATACTCCACGAGAGGCAGGTCAAGCAGTTGGTCATATGCCTGTTATTCCAAATACAGAGACTACTGCCATTGATAAAAATCCAAACATCCAGTTGAGGAGATCAACCAGAGAGAAGAAACGTCCCAGAAAATTTGATGAACCACTATAAACTCTGTGCTTCTGTGTCTTTGCATTTTGGCTTTTATCTTCGTATTCTCTTTTTAAATTAGTTTAGTCTGCAATTATACTTTCCAACACTTGTGAGTAATAAACATCCATATTCAACTTGTGTCATATGAATCTCTTGATTGTTATATTGATGAAATGCATGATAAATATATAAGAAAAGATAAGTGGGGTCATCTCATGAAATATAATAAGTTTATATCATTGCATTCATATGTATTTGTGTTTGTACATGTTATTACAAGGTCTTGCAGGTTTTTCCCACTTTCCATTTGAACATGATAGTCATATCCTGATTTTCCAAAGCCTAAAGAGAAAGAGGATTTGCTTTATTCCTAGATATATGGTAATGGAGTGAATACTATCCTATTTGTATTGATGTATCTATCTATATGGTTGAAATATCTTGTTTCCCTTTTCTCAATTTTAAAAAGAAGTTAAAAAAGATGACACAAATTTGAGAGATAACTCCTTTGAAGTATTGCTTTAAAATTTCTATTAGACATAATTAAATACAATATCATTATTTTGAATAAAAATTTAATTTATCATATGAAATACCTTAATTTAGCCGATAGACTAAAAATAATTTTTATGTCAAAAAATTGTCGTCTTTCACTTATATATTTTTTTCCCCTCAATTTTTTTTTCATAATAGAATGTAACTTTTTGTTATAAAATAAAAATGGAAAGATTCTTTTAATATAATTGAGAAAGTTATAATTTTGATAATAAAAATTGATAATTTTTATAATACGATATGATTTTCCATTTAATATAATTTTAATTTCATAATAGAATGTGATTTTTTATTTTTATAAAATTTTAAGAAAGAAAGTTTCTCTTAATTCATTCTAAAAGATAATTAGAAATGGATAATATTTCATTACAATGTGATTTTTGTTTTATAAAATTTTAAGAGGGCGAGTTTCTCTTAGTTCATTCTATAAAATAATTAGAAAGGGATAATATTTCATTTACAATGTGATTTTAGTTTTATAAAATTTTAATAAGGTAAGTTTCTCTTATTTCTTTCTATAAAATAATTAGAAATTGATAATATTTCATTTACAATCATCATTTTTTATAGAAATAGAATGAATGGTTCTTTTATCCCATTAAATAGTTGAGAAGTGAAATAATAAATTCATCATCATATTATGATATAAATTCATTCTTTGTTCCAATTATTTTATCAAATCTAAAATTAAAATTTGAATATTATGTCATTGCATAGTTAAGCATTGCTAATTGTAGCATCAGACCATTTATATATAAAAATTTAAGAAAATTTAACATTTATCCTCTTTACCTATAAAGGTGTCATTTCATAATTTTTAATGTTTTGGCAGTTTTCCATTGATTTACTTATAAAAAGATAGAACAAATTGTACTAATGATGACTAAAGATGTTTTGCATAATAACCTAAACCTCTTTGGGCCCCAATGAACTCCCATTACTACTTGAATTAAATAGCTTAAAAGTCATCAAATATTTTGCATTGGCACTATCATTTGACTTCTTTAATAATGTTGATAAAATAATAAGAGATGAAGGAATTGAATGGAAAAAGGAAGAACACATTATTTATTTATTATTATTATGTAATATATGATAAGTAAAGAATCGTAATGAATAATAATAAAGCCAACATAATATGTAAGAGAACTATAATCAAAATCATCCACATGAACTCCTCACAAATATGAATTATATCGTCATGTAATACATGACACAATGAATAATAAATAGAAACAAATATAAGCAGTTATTTACTATCATCATAGCATGTTATCAATAGTTGCTATGCCTATGGATAAACATAAACTAATTTATGTTTATCCATAGCCATGGCCACTATAACGCAGATTTTTGTTGAGCTATAAGACTGTTTTAAAATAACAAAACTTTGGGTGTAGCATATCTTGACAAGCAAGCAATGAGATTATTTGGAAGTCTATGGGATGGAAACAGTTGGGTGGGCAAGAATTACATGATTTATAAATATTGTTTTCATATGGACCTCTCGTTGAATGGACCAGCTGACAATTTATAATTTTTAGACTTTAGTAGAATTTTTTAGCATTTATAAATAAATTTAGTTAGTTCAGTTAAATTTAATAATATATCTTTTTATTGTGTATAATTTATATTCATTTTATTGTTTTTTTTCAATTTTCTTATGTATAGCATTTCTGGTGTACTTTGTGCATTGTACAAACTAATTTTACTCCTTGATAAAGCAAATCTCCTATTGACTCGACTCACTATTGAATGCACAAAAGCATGCCACTATTAGTTTTAAATAAATTTTAAATTTCTCACATGATTAATAATAAAAATTAATATAAGCAAACAAACTGATGTAACAGCCAAATGTATAAAATCTATACAGTTAGGCCCAAACACTCAAACTCAGGCCCACATTTAGTCAATCTGAAGACGCTGTAGTGGACATTTTCTTACACAAAAGAACGTGCACTAGCCAAGTAGTATAAAAACATTTAAAGTAAATGGAAGTTGAATCCAAATATATTCCAGATACTAACGAAATGAACATGGTACTGAATGCATGCTTAAGCTCCAATCGATCACAATTGTGAAAGAGCTAAAGCAAGGATTTTTACAGTATGAATTCTGTAAGATGTGAAATAGTAAATTTAAACAACTGTAAATTGGCCTGATACGATATTTGATTGCAGCCAAACTCGGTACAGAGAAAAAATGAAAATTTGCTGTTTCTTCAGCTTGTTTTAGGTACAGAATTGAAATACAGATTCAGAAAAAGAAATCTTCGATGGTATGTTATCAGCAGAACTAAGGTCAAATGCCTGGTCACCTTTAAAACCTCTGGCTTTAGATTCTTATGTATTGTGTAATTTATTTCACTTTTCAAACGAGGAATCATATCATCTCACTAATCATCGGTATCAGGTAAGTTGAGGTCTGGTATTTGCTGTGTGTGATCAATAACTGGCAAATTGAGATCTGGTAGGCCTTTTCGACGAAGATCTTTATCAGGAATGAGTTGCTGTTGTGGACGCTGAGAGTGAAATTGAGGCCGAAATTGACCTGTAAACATATAAATCTTGATTAATCGGACCATGTATTATTTTAAAGAAAAAAAATCGGGTAAATTGTAAATTTGTTTTCAAAGATTCTTCAAATCCGATTACATGTTTGTACTCTCTATTCTTAAAAGGGAATTTTTTTTGAGGGAAACAGAGGAGAGTGTATGAATTTCAGAAGTTATATTCGGAGAACAAAATTAAAGTAGCTGAATTCAAGCATACTTGTGAAATGATGCGTAGGTCCTCCAGTACTTGAGAAGACCGGAAATTTTTGGCCTGGCTGAGGTCGCAGGTTCGAAGTCGAGGAAGATACATAGCCTGCTCTGTTTCGCTCTACGATTCTTTTGAATTTCAAAACAAAACAAGAAGAAAAACAAACTAAGGTTTCATTTGTAAAGTACACTAGACTATTAATCACGCAGCTTGTGTAAATAACTCACTGGTTCCTTGAATGCTCTGCCTGTGCCAGCTTCTGATTCCTCTCCGCAGCTCTTTCTGTTAAAGTCGCAACATGCACACAGATTCAGAATTGTTTATTATCAACATCCAAACAGGTTTAATTCTCACTTTTTTTTGGTCAAAGGTAGAATACCAATCCGAATGCAACAAATCTTCGAGAGAATACAAAATTATCTCACTGAATTTAAAATTTTCTTCCGCCATAAATATGAATAGTTCAATCAACCAGGCAACACTTACGGTCCTCCAGAGAAAAATGAAAAGAAGCTCAAATTTTTAATTTTATTTTTGAAGTTAGAAAATCAATCCGAATGCATCAAATCTTCAAGAGAATACAAAAGCATCTCACTGAATTTAAAATTTTATTCCGCTATAAATATGAATTGTTCAATCAACCAGGCAACAGTTACGAAGTAGATCAAAATTTTATTATTTAAAGTTAGAGGATCAATTCGAATGCATCAAATTTAAAATTTTCTACCGCCATAAATATGAATTGTTCAATCAACCAGGAAACACTTACGCTCCTCCAGGAGAAAAAAAATGAAAAGTAGCTCAAATTTTTAAATTTTATTTTCGAAGTTAGATGAATGATCCGAATGCGTCAAATTTTCGAGAGAATACAAAAGCATCTCACTAAACTTAAAATTTTCTCCCGCCATAAATATGAATTGTTCAATCAATCAAACTACACATAAGCTCTTCCTTATAAAATCAGTTCTGAACTTCAAATCTTCGTCCTCATTTATTTCATACTAGAATAAAAAATTTACCGAACTCAGCAAATTTTCAAAAAAGAGAAGAATAACTTAAAAAATTCACCGAACTCAGCAAATTTTCAAAAAAGAGAAGAATAACTAAAACAATTCACCGAACTCAGCAAAATTTCAAAAAAGAGAAGAATAACTAAAAAAATTCACCGAACTCCGCAAATTTTCAAAAAAGAGTAGAATAAGTTGGCGTCCACTTGCCTGACTGGTGACCTTTCATATGACCTCCGAGAGCTTGAAGCTTTGTGAAACTTCCGCCACAAAATCTGCAAATGTAATCACTTCCTCCTTCCATCATTTACTCAAAATCCTAATGAGATCCACAAAAAATATCTCACAGTATTATAAGCGGAAGCCAGAGGACCTAGGGTTTGAACACCTACCAGATTTGAATGTGAGTAGATCAGATTAGAGTGCGTGATTTGACGTGAAAATAGTGTTCCGTGACTGTCACCTCTGACAGGTACCACGATCTGTGAGAATGTTTTTGAGGGCGGGTGAACAACAGATTTTTTTTGTTGGGATTGAATAATTTTGGTGGGTAGTATTTGGTCTACGATTTACAAGTGTCTCAGAAAACAGGCATTAAAAATTTGATAATTGTGACGTGGTGTTTTGCTGGTTGCAGGCCAAGTAGCTGAACTGAAACCCCTCTCTTCGGACTTCTCGCTTTGCAAATGAAAGTGTTTTTTAATGGCAGAGCCGTAAGAAGAGAGGAAATGTGGGACAAGTAAATATATTATTATGTGGGACTATTTTAGAAATGCAGATCCCCAAATGTTTTAGCTGTCAAACTAGTTTTAAAATATGTAATGATTTATTGTATTTTAGTTGAAAAGAATGGTATCTTTTAAGGTTTTGTAGAAAAATATTGTTTATTGTATTTTTAATCATACAGAGATTTTAGTCTAACAACATTACACTTTTTATATACTATTTAAATCAAGCAGAAAAGTGAACTAAAAGTATGTAGGAGGTCTATAATAAAATATTGGTTGACTATAATTCTCAAAGTAAAGTTTGAACGTTTATAGAAGATTAGCAATACAAAATTGGTTGGATCTAATTCTCAAAGGAAAGTTCTAAAATTATATAGAAAATATTTAGAATTTAAAAAAAATGGTTGGAAAGTAAAATTTTGAAAGTATATAGAAGATTTAAAATAAAAAATTAGTCTGTTCTAATTCTTAAAATATCTTTTAAGTTTATCTTTTTGAGTTGTGTTCTTATGTTTTTTTTTCTCTCCGTTTATTGCCACGACTATTCATTGAAAAGATATAATTTGATAAGTTTGAAATTCAAAAAAGATTATTTATAGGAAACAATACAAGGAGTTTGCAAAGGAGGATTGTTACATGGAGATACTACATATTGAGAGTGTTCATTAGACATATATACAACCTCCCATCCGAGTTAATTAACTAGAGGATTTTGCATGTAGAAGTGATTAATACACCTTGTTGAACATATCACATGGTAAAATATTCTCTAATGATTCATAATTAAACTTAAATGCCCTATATATTGCATTCAATAGAGTTCTCCAAATACATCGATATAGTTTAGTAACTTCTACAAAGAATAACTAATTAAAGACATTGATATGCTAGCAAGCTCTCTCTCTCTCTCTCTCTCTCTCTCTCTCACACACACACACACACACACACACACACACACACACACACACACACACACACGCACGCACAGAGTCCATAGCTAAAAATAAATAACCCAAAGATGAACTAAATAAATACAGTGATAGGCTAGAAAGTTTTATATTAATATCATACACACCCTATTGAACCTATCACATGATAGAACATACTCTAATACTCCAAAATTAAACATAATAGCCCATATATTATAATAAATGGAGTTCCCCAAATACTTTGATATAGTTTAAAAACTCATACAAAGATTAACTAATTAAATACAATGGTAGGATAGCAAGTGTTATCTTAATAATAAACGTGCAAGTGTGTGTGCATGCCCCCAAAAAAAACCCACACACACACACACACAAAACAAAAGAGATACATAGGTCAAGGAGAGACTTTTACATGAAAGAAATTTCTCTAGATTATTACAAATGATCTAAATAACAGGAAAAGCATGAATGACATATTTGATACCCTACTAGAAGAAAGGACACTAAATTAATGTTGTATATATACAAATCTAACTAGACCTAGCTTAATTAAAGGAATTCACATATAAAATCTATAAATTATACCTCAAGATATTTTTTATTTTATGCTAGTTGTACAATAATACTCTATTCCTAGTGTCAAATTTTAAATTCTCTTTGTTTTCAACAAGATCATTACAAAAACCCATACTTTTCAACCATAGATTTCATGGCTAGCAAAAAGAACCACAATCAAATATTATTGAAGAAGAGTTATTCTTATAGAGAATGATTTAATGAAGCCTAGATGAATACCAACCTAGATGAAAAATGTAGGTTATCATGCCTATACCAACTTAGATCCACATTTTCTTATCACCTATACAAAGACCTAAATAATTTTATACTCAAGAAATCTAAATCAATTTGGAGCATTGTATCGTGAAATGAGCTTTGTATTATCATATTAAACTTTCTAGTTCCATCTTTCAATCGAGAATGCAATTTTGAAAATTAGATTTTCCTTATTTGGTTTTGTATCATCCTAAAAAGTAAGAACCCTTAATTAGGTTCTCATTTTATCCTCATTTTAGTGTATATGGGTTCCCATATTAATTTCACATTCTTCTAATACTCATTGGACCTTCATTAATTTAAAAAATATTTAAATTAATATTATGAGTCCTCTCTTAAATGATTTTCACCAATTTATTTCATCTCCTCACTCTAAGATAGGTTTTACCTCATTTTAAAGTTGGACGAATGATTTCCACATCTATCGATCTCATATCTTTGCATAGTTTATATTTTGGGGCCTAGAGACTATTAACTTTCTCCCTATGAAATTTTACTGAATTCTATTAGGGACATGTCAACTTTGGGGTACATGTTGCTATTCCCAACATGTCCTTGACATTTTCACTTAAAATTTGAAGGGCATGATCCTATGGTCTCACACTCCCCTAAAGTAGCCCCATAGGTCATTATCATTTTTCTAAGTCAGGCTGAAGTTGGTTTCACTTTGAAATCTCTATATAAAGCCCCCCCCTTTCATTATTTTATAACAAGAATAAGGAGAAAAAGGTGATCAAGAAATTAGATTTCAAGATCTTCCAAGATCTCCAAAGAATTATTCTTCTTCCTCAAGCATTGTGGAAAACTAAAACATCCATCATCCAAGGATTATATTTCATGATTTCCTATTGGGTTTTTATCGAGTTCAAACTATTTCATTAACATTTGTAGTCACATCCAAAGAAGCATTACATTATCAAGGCATGAGGTAATTTAGATATAGCTTCTATTTCATCTTTCCTTATGTAATTTCATTTCATTTTCTAGGTTTATACCTAAAAAGGGGTTTGAATAAGGAAAACCCCTTTAGCCAACCTTCTTCCCTATTTTTTATGTGTAGGAACAGGTTATAAAGATATGGATTCAGATTTGGGCAAAGAAGGAACAATCACAGGATCCATGAAAATTTAGTCGAAAGTGTTGGGGACACATCACCACTTTCACCTTTTTCCTGGGAAAAGGTTGAGTTTCAACTTGTCCCTAACATTTTTAACTAAAATTTCTAGAGCATGTGCATTTCATCTTGTGATTTCTATTTTTGTCATTTTTAGTTCATTGTCAATTCATATCAGTTAGTTTTTAGAAAAAAATTAGTGAACTTTCTAATAGATCAATTACATTTCATAATCATTCCCATTTCATTTCAATTACATTATTTAGTGAAGGAAACCCCTTGTCCCCATTTAGAGCTTGAGTCACCTCTTGAGCCTATTAGGGGTATTCTTCCTTCCTAATGTGAATTTAATAAAAAGGGAAGTAATTACCTATCCACATATCCCTTTGCCCCCCTTCTCATATTGTACATTTTGGTGAACCTGACTTATGACATTTCCTCTTTTGATTTTGGTGGTTAGATATCCTTTGTATGCATGTTGTGACTGCATTTAGCTTTATCAATTTTAGGTCTATTCCATTCTTACATGTTTCAAAAAAATTAAAAAAATGTTACATTGTATGCATTTAGTTTTACTTTTGAATTCATTAATTAAAAAAGACATAAAAATTGCACATTGTTCTTAGATTCATTCTTGCATTTACATGTTAAAAACAATAAAAATCCAAAAATATTTTCTTTTCATGCATTGTTATGTGTCTTTAGATTAGTTCCTTTTATGCTTTATTATCTTATTTCATTACAAAATGTATGATTTCCTTGTCTAAAGCTTTACAACTTTTGATGATCCTGAAAGGAAAAAATAAATCAAGAGTGACGAAACAAATAAAATATCTAAGAGAGTTATTTGTAGTGAAGATTGTTACCATGAGAATAGCATAAACTTGGAGCATGCACCAAATATCCAAGACAACCTTTGGAGAGAAGAAGATTTGAAAGGGGAAAATCAAAGAAAAACCCCTTGTGAATTTTGAATGACGTATAAGTCTAAAGAGTGTGTGTGTGTGTGTGTGTGAGGCTCATTTACAATAACATAATTGTGACAAGAATGAGAGAGGAGAGTATCTCTTAAATAGAGATGAGGAGATGAGTTACTAAGTAAATCACCAATCTATGAATGCCAACATTTATAATAGGAATGTGCAAAGAGTCAACATCCTCTTAAGGAGGATAAAATATTTTCCTTATTAAAAGTAATTACAAAATATGACATGTCCTCCCACTTGAACTAGAGGACAAAATACATGTAGGATAGCCTTGTTTATCTTAAATAAATAAATACAACCAAGGAAAGATTAAATATTCTAACCCCCCTCTTAATCTTTACTTGGGGAGTTTACATCAATGGGTATCAAACCCAATTTTTTTACAATGAAATTGAAATGTCTCTTTAGAATATCTACAACTTGATCTTCTATACAAGGGAGAAATTTAATTGTCTTCAACTTGAGCTAAATCCAAGTTTTCAAGTAGTCTTCTTTAACCGTAGGGCATGTTTGGATGCATGGGTATAACTTACATACATTCATATTCGATAGAGAAAAGAGAATCAAATTGTTCTTTTTTAATGTTCCATGATATGTCACTTGAATCAAATAAGAGAAAGAAAAGATATCCATAAGTAGATTTCCCATTATTGGGATCTACCCTAGATACAAATCAGTATAACCTTTGAAAAAAAACTCATAATTTGCATCATAAAATAACTCAACTTAAAAAAATCTTTTATAACTTTAAAATAAGATTGATGAGAGTTAGAGAGGAATCCATAAGCTTGCACTAAAGTGCAATCAAGCTATCATTATATCAAGATAAAACCACATGGTCGAGGTACCATTGACATCATCCATTCTTGCATCTCAAGAAAAACATAATAAAGCACAAGTAACCATAGATAACCTTCCAACTAATGAAGTTTGCATCAACACTCCATCAATCATGTGGATATAGACAATCCACTAATGATTCATCCCACTGCAAGTGAATGGGTGGCCAATCTATAACCTGCATGACTTGCAATCTAAGAAATGAAGCATGCAAACTCATCATCACATTAGTAAATTACTAAAAGATATCAGAGAGAATAAACCATAATCTATTAGAACATATGACTCAAGCACCAAATCAACATTTGATTTAATTTTTCAATCATGACTACACTCATGTACCATAATCAAGGATGTTGGACTACAACTGATTTGGAATTTGATTTAAGAAACTGTGATTACAAGATCACCGAGGAGTTGTTGATTAGATATGCAATATGATTAAATCAGTATTATGTTGTCATTGATGTCAACTAGCTTGACAGTACTTATCTTGTAAGTTACTATACCGAGACATCTGAGGAAAGGTGAAAGAGATGAAGAACAGAGAAATCTACATGAAGAAAGATGTACATAACAGATGAGGATAAGGAACACATTGAGTAACTTGTTGATGAGTCTATGACTTGATGATATTGACTTTATTATGTTGCATTCATCTATGATGAAGTATGGAGCTAAAAGACACAAATTAGTGTAGTCAGTAAATGAAGCAATTCTAGTATACACTGACGGAGTGTAGTGTATACCGATAGTAGTATTAACTGAGCAGTGTTCACCGACACATTTCTTTGTTAACCGAGTGAAATATAATGAATTGAATGATTAGTTTAGCCGTTAAGATTGATGAGCTGGCAAGAGTATAACATCGAGGTAACGGATAAAGGTTGTTACATAGATCGACGGTTGATGAAATTAAAGGAAGATCTAATGGAGCAGATTGAAACGTGTTATTGACACAAGTGTTGAGAAAGTTTGAAGCGGCAAAATTTATGAATATGGTTAAGCGGAAAAATCAAATGGTGGAAAAGAAAATGATTTACCCGTCTATATAAGAGAACAAAATTTCTTATTAGAAAAAATTGGAAGAAGAAGTAGAAGCTGCAGGAATATCGTGTGAACAAGGTTTTCATGCATTCTGATCATACTGGTTAGTAAGAACTGAGCTACAGAATAATTACTGAGCTATAGAGAGCAATTACCGATGGATAGTAAGTTGATACAGTATTGAATCTGAAGTGAAATATTGATCAGAAGGATTTGTATGGACTAAATATTGATCTGTAATCTGCAATTGAAGTTGTATTAAGGTAGGTCATTTACTATTACATATTTAACCATTATATATAGTCAAAATCTCTTAACCAAGTGGACTCTGAAAGTCTTATGATGTATCATTCATAGAATGAACATTGTTATCCTGTCAACCCCATGGTGAATATTGGTTGGACGATAACTTCTAGTCTAAAATCCTCTAACAAGGTCACACCTGACAGTGTGTTTGTAAACCTTTAATAGGGTTGGGTCTTAACCGACCTCACTTCAGAAGAGTGAACAATTTTGGGTTGCCGGTCCCAGGAGGTTTTTCCCTTTACAGGGTTTCCACATTAAATCTCTTGTGTTATGTGTTGATTGTGATATTTGTTTGTTATCATTCTTTACATGTTACATGTTAGATTTGATCAAGTGTCTCAGAAAATAGGCATTAAAAATTTGATAATTGTGACGTGGTGTTTTGCTGGTTGCAGGCCAAGTAACTGAGTCGAAACCCCTCTCTTTGGACTTCTCGCTTTGCAAATCAAAGTGTTTTTTAATGGCAGAACCGTAAGAAGAGAGGAAATGTGGGACAAGTAAATATATTATTGTGTAGGACTATTTTAGAAATGCAGATCTCCAAATGTTGTAGCTGTCAAACTAGTTTTAAAATATGTTATGATTTATTGTATTTTATTTGGAAAGAATGGTATGCTTTTAGGTTTTGTAGAAAAATATTATTTATTGTATTTTTAATCATACAGAGATTTTAGTCTAACAGCATTACACTTTTTATATACTATTTAAATCAAGCGGAAAAGTGAACTAAAAGTATGTAGGAGGTCTATAATAAAATATTGGTTGACTATAATTCTCAAAGTAAAGTTTGAACGTTTATAGAAGATTAGCAATACAGAATTGGTTGGATCTAATTTTCAAAGGAAAGTTCTAAAATTATATAGAAAATATTTAGAATTTTAAAAAATGGTTGGAAAGTAAAATTTTGAAAGTATATAGAAGATTTACAATAAAAAATTATTTTATTCTAATTCTTAAAATATCTTTTAAGTTTATCTTTTTGAGCTGTGCCCTTATGTTTTTTGTTGTGGGGGCTTATTGCCGCGACTATTCATTGAAAAGACATAATTTGATAAGTTTGAAATTCAAAAAAGATTATTTATAGGAAACAATACAAGGAGTTTGCAAAGGAGGATTGTTACATGGAGATACTACATATTGAGAGTGTTCATTAGACATATATACAACCTCCCATCCGAGTTAACTAACTAGAGGATTTTGCATATAGAAGTGATTAATACACCTTGTTGAACATATCACATAGTAAAATATTCTCCAATGGTTCATAATTAAACTTAAATGCCCTATATATTGCATTCAATAGAGTTCTCCAAATACACTGATATAGTTTAGTAAATTCTACAAAGATTAACTAATTAAAGACATTGATATGCTAGCAAGTGCTCTCTCTCTCTCTCTCTCTCTCTCTCTCTCTCTCTCACACACACACACACACACACACACAGAGTCCATAGATAAAAATAAATAACCCAAAGATGAACTAACTAAATACAATGATAGGCTAGCAAGTTTTATATTAATATCATGCACACCCTATTGAACATATCACATGATAGAACATACTCTAATACTCCATAATTAAACATAATAGCCCATATATTGTAATAAATGGAGTTCCCCAAATACTTTGATATAGTTTAGCAACTCCTACAAAGATTAAATAATTAAATACAATGGAAGGCTAGCAAGTGTTATCTTAATAACACAAGTGTAAGTGTGTGTGTGCCCCCCCCCCCCAAACACCCACACACACACACACAAAAAAAATAGATAACTAGGTCAAGGAGAGACGTTTACATGAAAGAAATTTCTCCAGATTATTACAAATGATCTAAATAACAAGAAAAACATAAATGACATATTTGATACCCTACTAGAATAAAGGAAACTAAATTAATGTTGTATACATAAATCTAACTAGACCAAACTTAATTAAAGGAATTCACATATAAAATCTATAAATTATACCTCAAGATATTTTTTTTTTATGCTAGCTACAATAATACTCTATTCCTAGTGTGATATTTTAAAGTCTCTTTGTTTTCAACAAGTTCATTACAAAAAGCCATACTTTTCAACCATAGATTTCATGGCTAGCAAAAAGAACCACAATCAAATATTATTGAAGAAGAGTTATTCTTATAGAGAATGATTTAATGAAGCCTAGATGAATACCAACCTAGATAAAAAATGTAGGTCATCATGCCTATACCAACTTAGATCCACATTTACTTATGCACCCATACAAAGACCTAGATAATTTTATACTCAAGAAATCTAAATTAATTTGGAGCATTGTATCGTGAAATGAGCTTTGTCTTATCATATTAAACTTTCTAAACTTTCCATCTTTCAATCAAGAATGCAATGTTGAAAATTAGATTTTCCTTATTTGGTTGTGTATCATCCTAAAAAGTAAGAACCCTTAATTAGGTGCTCATTTTAGCCTCATTTTAATGTATATGGGTTCCCACATTAATTTCACATTCTTCTAATACTCATTGGACCTTCATTAATTCAAATCAATGTTTAAATTAATATTATGAGTCCTCTCTTAAATGATTTTCACCAATTTATTTCATCTCCTCACTCTAAGATAGGTTTTACCTCATTTTAAAGTTGGAGAAATTAATTCCATATAGACTATCGATCTCATATCTTTGCATGGTTTATATTTTCGGGCCTAGAGACTATTAAATTTCTTCTTGTGAAATTTTACTGAATTTTGTCAGGGACATGTCAACTTTGGGGTACATGTTTCTATTCCCAACATGTCCTTGACATTTTCACTTAAAATTTTAAGGGCATGATCCTATGGTCTCACACTCCCCAAAAGTAGCCTCGTAGGTCATTATAATTTTTCTAAGTCAGCCTGAAGGTGGTTTCACTTTGAGATCTCTATATAAAGGGCCCCCCTTTTTTCATTATTTTATAACAAGAATAAGGAGAAAAAGGGTGATCAAGAAATTAGATTTCAAGATCTTCCAAGATCTTCAAAGCATTCTTCTTCTTCATCAAGCATTGTGGAAAACTAAAACATCCATCATCGAAGGATTATATTTCATGATTTTCTATTGGGTTTTTATGGAGTTCAAGCTATTGCATTAAAATTTGTGGTCACATCCAAAGAAGCATTACATCATCAAGGCATGAGGTAATTTAGATATAGCTTCTTTTTCATCTTTCCTTATGTAATTTCATTTCATTTTCAAGGTTTATTCCTAAAAAGGGATTTGAATAAGGAAAACCCCTTTATCCAACCTTATTCTCCATTTTTCTATGTGCGGGTTTAGGATATAAAGCTATGGATTTAGATATGGGTAGAGAAGGAACAATCGCAGGATTCGTGAAAATTTAGTCGAAAGTGTTGGGGACACATCACCACTTTCACCTTTTCCTGGGAAGCGGTCGAGTTTCAACTTGTTCCTGACATTTTTAACTAAAATTTCTAGAGCATGTGCATTTCATCTTATGATTTCTATTTTCGTCAATTTTAGTTCATTGTCAATTCATATCAGTTAGTTTTTAGCAAATTTTTAGTGAACTTTCTAATAGACTAATTACATTTCATAATTATTCCCATTTCATTTTAATTACATTATTTAGTGAACAAAACCCCTTGTCCCCATTTAGAGCTTGAGACACCTCTTGAGCCTATTGGGGGTATTCTTCCTTCCTAATGTGCAATTAATAAAAAGGGAAGTAATTACCTATCTACATATCCCATTTCTCCCCTTCTTATATTGTACATTTTGGTGAACCTAACTTATGACATTTCCTCTTTTAATTTTGGTGGTTAGATATCCTTTGTATGCATGTTGTGATTGCATTTAGCTTTATCAAATTTAGGTCTATTCCAATCTTGCATTTCATTCTTGCATGTTTCAAAACAATTAAAAAAATACAAAATTGTTACATTTTATGCATTTAGTTTTAATTTTGAATTTATTAATAAAAAAGACATAAAAATTGTACATTGTTCTTAGATTCATTCTTGCATTTACATGTTAAAAATAATAAAAATCCAAAAATATTTTATTTTCATGCATTGTTATGTGTCTTTAGATTAGTTCCTTTTATGCTTTATTATCTTATTTCATTACAAAATGTGTGATTTTCTTTTCTAAAGTTTTATTGCTTTTGATGATCCTGAAAGGAAAAATAAATGAAGAGCAACGAAACAAATAAAAAATCTAAGAGAGTTATTTCTAGTGAAGATTGTTACCATAAGAATAGCATAAACTTGGAGCATGCACCAAAGATCCAAGACATCCTTTGGAGAGAAGAATATTTGAAAGGGGAAAATCAAAGAAAAACCCCTTGTGATTTATGAATGATGCATAAGTCTAGAGAGAGAGAGAGAGAGAGAGAGAGAGGCTCATTTACAATAACATAATTGTGACAAGAATGAGAGAGGAGAGCGTCTCTTAAATAGAGATGAGGAGAGGAGTTACTAAGTAACTCACCAATATATGATCAATGCCAACATTTATAATAGGTGTGTGCAAAGGGTCAACATCCTCTTAAGGAGGATAAAATATTTTCCTCATTAAAGGAAATATTACAAAATATGACATGTCCTCCCACTTGAACTAGAGGACAAAATACATGTAGGATACCCTAGTTTATCCTAATACAACCAAGGAAAGATTAAATATTCTAACCCCCCTCCCCCCCTTAATATTTACTTGGGGAGTTTACATCAATGGGTATCAAATCAAAAAAAATTATAATGAAATTGAAATGTCTCTTTAGAATATCTACAACTTGATCTTCTATACAAGGGAGAAATTTGATTGTATTCAACTTGAGCTAAATCCAAGTTTTCAAGCAGTCTTCTTTAACCGTAGGGCATGTTTGGATGCATGGGTATAACTTGTACATTCATATTCAATAGAGAAAAGAGAATTGAATTGTTCCTTTTTAATGTTCCATGATATGTCACTTGAATCAAATAAGAGAAAGAAAATATATCCACAAGTAGATTTCCCATTATTGGGATCTACCCTAGATACAGATCAATATAACCTTTGAAAAAAAACTCATAATTTGCATCATAAAATAACTCAACTTTAAAAAATCTTTTATAACTTTAAAATAATATTGATGAGAGTTAGAGAGGAATCTATAAGCTTTCACTAAAGTGAAATCAAGCTATCATTATATCAAGATAAAACCACATGGTCGAGGTACCATAAACATCATCCATTCTTGCATCTCAAAACAAAACATACTAAAGCACAAATGACCACAGACAAGGCCAACTAATAAAATCTACATCAATCATGTGGATATATACAATTCACTAATGAATCATCTCACTTCAAGTGAATGGGTGACCAATCCAGAACCTGCATGACTCATGATCTAAGCAATGAAACATGCAAACTCATCATCACATTAGTAAATTACAAAGAGATATCAAAGAGAATAAACCATAATATATTAGAACATATGAATCAAGCACCAAATCAACATTTGATTTGATTTGCCAATCATGACTACACTCATGTACCATAATCAAGGAACCATCAAAGAGATAAAAATCTAAACCAACATTAAGAGAAACTTTAACAATTTGATCTTTTCTTCCTATTCAGTGAGATGTATAGGGAAATGATAGCTCAAACTTAATACCATGTGATGATAATCAAACATTGAAAAAAACATTTATTGACATATGCTATTATTAGAAATGAATTGCATGTACCCCCATTTTGAAACTTTCCACTTACAACTTAACTGCTCTTTATGTCACCTGGTCACCACTTTCACTAAGTTCACGACTCATCCTATCATGTCATTGCCAATTTTGTGAAGTTCGCAAGTAGTGACACCAGCTTCCTCACTTTTGCATTCACCTACCCCATGACATGGTCGCTCAGTCGCTTCTTTTCAGAAGCTGGAAACTTCTAACTAAGGTTTTGAAGTTTTGTGAAGTGAGCAACTGTCTAACAATGGGATTTTCAAGACACTATCATCATGAGATTATCTTGCATTTAATAAGGTAATTCTGACATAATATTATAATGGGATGTGTTGGCAAAAGGTGCATCTTATTACAAGGTGGTGAAGTACAGGATTTTAAATTTCTCATGCACCACCAGAATTAATAGATGAAGGAAGTGGTTATAAATAAAGTATAAGTTCACCCCTTTGATCACCTCATTCTATGATAATAATCTTGCAAGATACGTCAACTGTAATCTAACCATGTTGAGATGGGAATTCCCATTGTAGAAGGACACAACAATGAAGAACCCAAGCATTTGCTCCAACTTGGTCTCACCAAATCATAGATGGAACAATTTGATATTATCTCCAGTATGTTCATTGTCACCTGGGATTTAAGGACCAATCATGCTTGCTATGAGAGATATTTTTTATCTAGAAGGAGAAAGAGACCATGAAAAAGTTGGTTTCATACTGGCCCAGGTAGAAGAAGAAAGGACCTTGGACTTTATGGAGGACCTCCTCAACCTGTTGTAGGGAAACACAGAAGATGAGGAGGAGGTGGAAGATGAAGAAAATATGGAGGTGGACCCAGATGAAATTTGAAGTGTTACCTTTTCTTGATAACAGAAATAGAATAAATTACATTCTTTTTGTAACCATCGTCATAATGAGTAGCCGTAGGTACTATAAAAGCATGTTTTTTGTAAAAGAAAAGGGAAGGGGGGAAGGAACATGAAAGAAAGAACTAATTTTGGCTTTTATCTATAAATATGAAGACTTTGATCTTTGTTTCTTTCATATGAATACAACTATCAAAATTTTGTGATGTCATTTTTTGGGTGTCCATTTCATCTTTGTTCTATGAATTATTTCCTTTTCAGGTAATCATATGGGTTATGTATTATGTTATATTTGAATAATAATATGTGCATTCTTTAAAGATAATCTTCCCTTGTTAAATCATTATAAAAGGTTCTACATGAATGAATTTTGTTTCATTTGTGCATCATATTCCATAATTCATATCTATTTTCCATGGCTATGGATAGATTGTTGGCAAGTTGACTATACTGATGTATATGACTATATTTAGTGTTGTCATTATGGAAAAAAAGTCATATGATGTTATAGAGTCAATGCAAGAAGTTAGAACATTAGATTTAGGTTAAGTGTGGAAGACTGGACAGTTAGCAGAGCACCAGAAGAACAGAGCATTAGTGCATGTGCGTATAATAGAGTTATGACATGCGTCCTTGAAGATAAGCTTCCAAGTATGTATTCATGCTAAGTCTAAGAGAGCATGATGATATGATTCATTATGAGGAAGTTACAGTCAGATGAAGTCACACAGACAGTGAGTGACAGAATAGAACAGTGCATGGAGCCGACTGTTATTGTTTTGATTAGCGCTTGTAATATTATTTTGTAAAGGCTATGTGCCTATTGTATTTAGGTCATAGACAAGTTAATATGATGATATGTAAACATGCTTGAGCCAATTCAATTGGAAGCATTGTATGTAATTAGTTATAGGCTGACTTAATGAAGAGTTTTGTATACGCATATAAATAAGACATGCGCCCTTGTAATTAAGCAAGGCATGAGATATAGAGATCGATAAGAGCTGAGAAGAGGTATGTGAAGAGCAGTTAGAATTTTGTAGTTCTTTACAAGAGGTTAAAGAAGAAGTGCACAAAAGGAACTGATCAGACAAGTAGTGTCACAACAACAGTTCACCTTGCAGATATAGTGTGTATCTTAGATCCAGAAGGTTATAGCCTTCACCACTTGAGCAGTGAGCTCTAGGACAGTGTGTCCCCACCCCTAACAGGGTTAATTGTAAAAGACTCCTAACAGGGTCCGACCCTTGACCAGGTCACTATAATAAAATCATTGTAAAGAACAACTCCTAACAGGGTTGCAAGATCTTCTAACAAGGATCATAAAACACTAGTGCACTTCTTAGTGGGTGTCAATTCCCACCGGGGTTTTTACCTATTTGGGTTTCCCCATAACCATATTTGGTGTTATGTGTTATGGTTGTTTATCTTACTTGCATTGATATTTATTTTAGTATATAAGCACTTAAGTTTCAAGAGTAAATAAAAAGTATTAATATATAGAACACTGATTCACCCCCCCTCTCTCAGTGTTCCCATTCCTAACTTAGATGTTGGTTTATCCCTTTTTTGCTTTATGGTTAAAAGAATATCAATATCCATTCATCACATATCTATATGAGGGAGATATACCTCTAAAATTTAGGGATGGGTCTGGTTTGATTACTTTTCCCATCTGTCTATTGTGAATGTTTTTGTTTCTCACATGGGCTTACTGGGTCATTGTAATATCAACAATCTAAATTGACAAATAATTTACCAAAAAAGTTTTTGGTGACTCTATGAACTTTGGATGTTATATATCATTTATCCCCATTATTTTTCTCTTGAAGCTGGAGACTCTGTTTGTAGACCCTTCCTCTATTCCAAACCTAAATGAGCTTTCAAAAGGTTTCTTCCTAGTTTTTTGAAGAAATCAATAGCATTAATGATAAATTTATCCAATTATGTTGGAGTAACTTAAAAGAAATTATATCTAAGGTTGAAAGCTTGAATTTTCACCCCTCTAAAGATTATTAGTCCACCTCACTCTTAGAATGTCTAAAGAAAATATTCAGTTACTTAAAGAACCCTAAGTCATGGAGTCTCAAACTTCCATAAAATGTTTCTCATAATCATGTCGCTAAGTTGGTTGCATGTTCACCTCTACCTTCCCCAAAAGAAGACTCCATGATCAAAGAAGGTGACACCCATAAGCCTTCAAATGACTTTAAAAATGAAGAATTAGTAGAGATTAAGGGCAGTCAGATGCCTGTAGAGTTTCGGTCTAAAGTCACATGGAATACTCCTAATGTTTTGTTCATACCTACTGGTTTCAATACTAGAGATAGTCCCCTTTTTAAAAAAATAAATATCCAGGGGGAGATTAAGGGTAGTTAGATGCCTGGAGAGTTTCAGTCCGAAGTCACATGGAATACTCCTAATGTTTTGTTCTTACCTACTGGTTTCAATACTAGAGATAGTCCCCTTTTTTAACAAATAAATATCTAGGGGAACAAGATGGCTCAAAAGATGTATATGTGGAATCAATCAAGAAAAGTACTTTGTTCTTTCAGAATCTCATTCCGTGTAAAAAAAAGAAGGGTTCCTAGAAAATAGTATAGGTAATGATGAAATTATTGTGTCAAGGTTTGGAAACATGAACACGCTGGATCCAAGAAGAAAAAATCTATTTTTAAGGACTACTGGCACGCACCCATTTTTGGACTAGATTTCATTAGACGAACAAAGAGATGAACAATTGAGAGTGTCTCCCAAAAGGCTGATCTCGATAAAGGCTTGATATATGGTGTCACTGGCAAGTCATTTCTCTTGGTTGTACTGTGAAAAAATGACTCATTTTGGAGGAAGGGGTCATATTTCTCCCTTCTTGTTAATGGGTTTACATGAAGGTAAAAGATTTCTTCATCTTTGTAAATTCTTTAAATATGCCTTCTTGGTTGTGCTCAATTTTGGCTTGCATCGTGTGCTCTTCTTTTTGTCTCCTTTTGAGTAATATTTTCATGCTTTGACTCCATGCCCAATGGCTAAGGCACTTGTCCATCTTCCTTGTGATTCTAGATTCTCTTTGTCCTTTCCAATCCTCATCCCCATTCAGAGCCTATGTTAGCAATGAATTGCATATACCCTCATTTTGAAACTTGACACTTTACAAATTAACTATTCTTTATGTCACCTAGTCCCCACTTTCACTAAGTTCATAACTCATGCTATTGTGTTGTCACCAGTTTTGCAAAGTTCACAAGTAGCAACACCAGCTTCATCACTTTCACATTCACCCAACCCCATGACATGGTCACTCGAATGATCCTTTTCAGAAGGTAGAAACTTATGCCTAATTTTTTAAAGTTTTGTGAAGTGAGCATCTATTTGACAGTGTGATTCTCAAGACACTGTCATCATGAGATTATCTTGCATTTAATAAGGCAATCCTGGTGTAATCTTATAAGATAGGAAACATTGGAAGGTGTGTCTTATTACAAGGTGGTGAAGTATAGGATTTTAAATTTCTCATGTACCGGCAGAATTAATAGGTAAAGGAAGTGGTTATAAATAAAGTATAAGTTCACCCCTTTGATCACCTCATTCTCTAACAATAATCTTGCAAGTTACATCAACTTCTATCCAACCATGTTGAGATGGGAATTCCTATTGTAGAAGGATACAACAATGACAAGCCTGAGCCTGTGCTCCATCCTGGTCTCACCAAAGCAAAGATGGAATAATTTGACATTATCTCTAATATGTTCACCACCGCCTAGGATTTAAGGACTAGTCACACTCTCTATGAGAGCGATATTTTTGACCTGGAAGGAGAAAGAGACCGTGTATAATTCAGTTTCATACTGGCCCAAGTAGAAGAAGAAAGGGCCATGGACTTTATGGTGGACCTCCTCAACTTGTTGCATGGAAACTTGGAAGACGAGGAGGAGCTCTAAGACAAAGAAAATGGGGAGGTGGATCTAGATGAAAATTGAAGTGTCACCTTTCTTGATAACATAAACGGAATAAATTTCATTCTTTTTGTAACCATCGTCGTAATGAGTAGTTGTAGATGCTACAAAAGCATGCTTTTTGTAAAAGAAAATGAAAGGGGGGAAGGAACACAAAAGAAAGAACTAATTTTGGCTTTTATCTGTAAATATAAAGACTTTGATCTTTGCTTCTTTCATATGAATTAAATTGACATAAATATAAATTTGTCTTATGCCTGGATACATGGCTTAAGGGGATGGTTTAAATTCTTATATGTTGCATACATATGTATAAATTCATACAAATTTTATTGTTTTTTAGTTAGGACATGTCTTAAAGGGATGATTTAAAATCTAAAATATGATTCATGTACATGCACGATATTGTATTGTGAGAATTTCATTGTTGTTTAGTTAGGACATGTCTTAAGGGGATGATTTATTTTTGTTTAGTTAGAACATGTCTTAAGGGGATGATTTAATACTTATCTCATTGAATGTATACATCATATTATATTGTGAAAATTTTATTGTTGATTAATTAGGACATGTCTTAAGGGCACGATTTAATATTAGCTCATTGAATGTATGCATGCTATTGCAATACTTTAATTTTATTGTTGGTTAATTAGGACATGTCTTAAGGGGATGATTTAATACTTATATCATTGAATGTATGCATGATATTGCAATACTTTAAATTTTTATTTATTTATCATCAAAAAGTATTACTACATATTTTTAATAAAACATGGAACAACATATCAAACATATAAATTAGTTAATACATGTAATCATCAAATCATAGATCAAGCATGTAATCATGAAATCACATGTATGCATAACATCAAACAAATGTGTCAAACATATTTAAATCAAGATCATAAAACATGTGTACATATTGTAGATCTCTATAGTTTTCTTGACCATTAGTGCTTCACACTTCATCATATATCTAGGCAATGATTGTCGGTCATCACTGCGACCAAGTCATTTTGTAAAGGCTGAGTTATATATTGTATACTTACTGAGCAATAGTACTGCCGAGTAAAGTCATGGTCACTATGTGTTTGTATTATGCCGAGTATAGTTTTTGCCGAGTTACATATATCAATGATTACCGAGTGATAGAGAAGTTTAACCGATGTCGAGTACAGTTAATGTCAAGTGCTAGGAATAGCTTTTGCTGAGTTAGCCAAGAATTGCATACAATTTTGGAATGGCACAATGATCGAGGTAAACTATTTTTGGTGTTTTGCATTTTGTCTATTGAGGTAATTACGCATCCATCTTATTATCATTGATCCCTATGTAATACCTAGAGCCAATCAGAAAATTGTATAGCTTAGGTGGCAATAGAAATAAATTTGAACCGTAGATATTGAAATAGTAAAACATTTTTGTTATTATATAAGGGTAAGATCTAAACCAAGACAAGTGTGTGAATCAGAGAGAAAAAGAGATACTGAGATTGAATGAGTTTGAGAGAATGATCAGAGAGATATATTCAGAATAGTCAAGTATTCAGGATAGAGTCCAGTGACCGAACTAAGTAGTGAAAGAGCTGAATCAAGAAAGATCAGATAGAAGAGATCACCAATATACAGTAAAGAGGAGATCTATAATTAGCATACAAGTGCAAACTGAAAGATCAGGTACTGAGACATTTTGACCAGTGTATCAGGGTAAATCTCTTAACTAAGTAGTCTTAATAGAATTTATGTAAATCTCTTTACCAAGTTCTTACTTTGTTGTAAGTTTGTAAATCCTTTAACAAGGTAGACTGTATAAGTCTTTTAGCTTTTGACAGAGCAGACCTTTCACAGGGTAGATCATGAATTGATCACATTTTGTAAGCCTTAATAGGAAAAACTTATTACTGTAGTAGTGAAGATTTGTGGGTGTCATCCCCACCCCAGTTTTACCTTTCAAGGGTTTCTGGGTTACCAAAATCATGGTGTTATGAGTGATTTCATGTATTGATGGGGAGGCTAGGATAGACTAGCTTAGTCTACGCCCCTAATCCACTCTAGGATCCAACTATTCTTCTAACACCCCTGATGGTCCATAGGCTTCCTTATCTCTCCAAGGACCCCTTGACCTACCTAACCTACCCACCAAGTCAAACTAGCTCATTCATCAACATACTAAGCTTTGCACTTTAGTTCCCATCCCTTACATTGGCTCATAAGGGTCTATTTGGCTTCTAATTTCTTCCCAAGCTCCAACAGTGAAAATGATGAGTTCCAAGGTCTTTTTAGGGCTATTGACACCTTTCCATAACATTAGTAAGGTTTTGGGATCACCCGATTTAGGATTTTCTTTTTAATTTAGGGCTACAAGGAGGAGGCCTAATTAGCCCTCCTTCTGGTTTCATAAGGATTTTGAGGCCCTTTCTTCAAAGAAACATCAACCCTATCCTAAAGGAAATTTTATTTTCATGACCCAATCTCAGTGATTTTTGGGGTCTTGGGTCACTATCTGGCCGTACAACATCTGTACCAAAATAGAGGGTTTCAAGAGCTATTTGGGGTTTCCAGGGTCACAGTGTTGAGGATTGTAGCAGCACCACTTCTAGACCTATTCAAGACCTCTCCTCCACAACACTTATCCTTCTTTCATGTATCTTTCATCCCTCTAAAGGGCATGCTATGAAACTCTTTCTACTGTCTGCTAGAGTCTTTTATCTGCTGATTGCTCCTAGCCGGACTAAGCCTTAGCTCGCCTAGGGCTTTGTCAAAAAATTGTTTGCACACATGCTCTAGGGCCCTGCTTCCATATTTAGACAAGACAGGGTCTTTACTTTAGGTATCTAAGGTTTCATGGCTTAGCCACAGTGGAAACTAAATTTATAGCCCTATGAACACATGTCTCTCCAAACTGGCAAAGCACTGTCAAGATGGAAAGCTAAAACAAAATGCTCACAAAAACCTTAAAGAACCTAAGATAATACACACATATGAAAACTAAACACACATAAACAAATGCTCAAACAAAAATGCACTCAGAACTTCATATATTCACATGCCAACAGTCCAAAACAGTGACTGTTCCTCTGCAGCAGTGTTCAGTCCGGTTTCCCGTACTGTCACCGTACAATGAGATTTCCAACCCTTGATTTAGGGTTTCAAAAGTCTTAAATATTCTTCCCCCTTGGTAAGTGTGTGGCATTAGGGCTTATTAGCCACTTGGCTAAGTTAGGCTATTACAAGGAAAGAGTTGCTTAGCAACTTTTGAAAAGTTGCTGACAACTTTTAAGTAACTTTTTGTTGTGTTGGTAAACAGATTGTCCTTCTTCTTATCCTCCTTTTATTTGCCCAATTTTATAATGAAGAACAACTTTACACAACAGTTGGGAAACTATTTCTGAGAATATCTAGTTTCCCTCTGAATTGAGGTATAGCTCCCTATCTGAAAAATATTCAATGAATTATGTTTTATCCCTAATTCCTAATGCAGGGTATGTTCTTAACTAGAGAACAACAGAGGAAAACCGAGTTCCACCCAGGCAAGTGAAATCTCAGGCAGGGTCTAAATGCAGAGATGTTATGTTGATGATCTCCACAATCTTATGAATTTCACAACACAACAATATGAAAATGCATATTATGAAAGTATGATTATGTATGAAATGCAAATGGAGTATGCTGATGCAATTTCATAACCAGTTATAACTCTCTAATTATTCTACTAATTAATCAAACCAAAAACAACGAGACAAAACTCTGTTCATTCACCATTTTCAATTCAATGTAATGAAATGACATCAGATACAGTTAATGAAAGTGGATAGTAAAATAATGGCACTAAACTTGATTGACTCTGCAACCAGCTTCACACCAAAAATTTGCCGACCTTTTTATTTACTTTTTCAACTGCATATATAGAGATTACAATTGTACAGTATTCATGAGAATAAAATGTGTTTCAAATTCAGATTTTGAAAAGACTGAAGTTAAGCACTTATGAAAATACAATAAGGGGAACCAAAGACTTTGTCCCTTCATCTAACCTTGCTCAAGAAGCAGAACTGAATGGTCATTTATCCAATTAATATGACTTAGTTCTTTCCTTTGCATTGGTGAATGAATTAGATATAAGAGAAGTCAATTGACATGTAAACCTTGTCATCATTAATGCCGATCTCTTCAATACATCATATCAATAAAAATCTCATCCTCTTACTATGTCTTCTTGTTACTTGAATTATGTATTGATAATAGGTTTTAACTTTAGCAATAACAATATGCCCATAATCCATCTCGAGATGACTGTCATAATACTCCGTCGTGTCAATTTCCCCTTTGGTTCTGTATTTCTTTTGATTTTCTCCTTCATGCCAAATTGAAGTCTTATTAAATATGTCATTACCTGTATTTCCTTATAAAATCAGTCCCCTTTTCTAAGCTTTCTGCTCTTTGTTATTCATGCTAAACTGGAGTGCACAGAACATGCAAGTCGAATTCATTTTATAGCAACGCAAGCAGAACCAATTGCCTTCGATATTGCAATGAGCCATAACTTATGTTGTCGCATGATCACATGGAATTTTTCTCAGTCATGCGATCATGCGACCACACACCTACCGCATTACCTCTATGACTTTTTCGCACCATAACAGAAAAGTGAGGACCGTTGATTTTCCCTTAGAAAGCCGCACGGTATGGATGCCTTTGGACCCACCACTTTACACTTGTCATGATCCCGCTATCCCTCTAAGAATCTCTGACTCCATATAGGATAAGTGGAAGCTATCGATTCAGTATCTTATAACTGCAGAGAAACTTTCCTTGGCCCCACCGCGAGACACGTGTTCACATCTCACATGATCACATAGCATGTTTTAAACTCTTGTGATCATGCGACCTTGTGGGGACCGTAGATCTGGAGACTACAACTAAGAGCCCACAACCCCACCATTCCACATGTTCGCATCTCACATGATCCCATAGCAGTTCTCTCAGTCATGCGATCTTGCGGGGACCGTAGATATGGAGACCGCAACTAAGAGCCCGCGACCCCACCATTCCACGTGTTCACATCTCGCATGATCACATCTGTGCTATTAGCATATGTGGGTCCTAGTAGGCTTCATTGTCACATGATTGCATGGCATTATTTTATTCCTTGCGATCATGTGACCGCTTTATCATTTTGACTCCAAATCTCATGCGGTCTTCACCAATAGGATCATAAAACATCAGAGAACTGATCCAAGCTTTCAAATAACAAAAATCATCCACTTTTTGGGGCTGTGGAAAATGCATTGAATACATGCATATGTTGTACTGTCGTGCCCAAAAGAGCAGAAAATGAACCTGAACATCACTTATTTCAAACACATATGCATTGTGGCATGTCACCTTTGCATTGAAAAATATATTTCAAGCTCCCAATTTTAGCATTGTATTCTAAACAAAATAATCACCTGTCCCTGGCGAGAAGCCTCTGATATTTTGAGAGTTTATTTTCCATATTTTTATAGCTCATTTTGCTCAGTCTGTCAATCACCATGTTCAAATCCAATGCCATTTGAAGAATCACATCAACATCAGCTCTGTCATTGCACCATCCATATGTAGAATCTTCTCTGACTTCTATGAATGCCTAGTAATTATAATTCCCAATCCTCCTTCTGCTGAAAAAAAATCATCAATAAGAGCACATCATCCTTGCCAGGTTAGGATCTATAACCTACCCATTATGACAAGACTTCCAAATAACCCACCCGACTAGAAAAGAAAAAGGCAATGGCAGGGAAACCTGACAAGGATAGCCTACCTAAGGAAGACTTAGACCTAGACTCAACCATGACCAAACTTGACTGTAACATCAAAATCTTCAACTTTGACAGCATGGGTACAAGATGAAAAGTGGGGCAACAACTAGCTCCGACTGGGGACTTGAACATTCCCATGTTTAAGAAATGAATCTTGAATCTTTGGTTTCACACATGAATGAAAGGGTAGCAACACAACAAAACTGAACAAGGGAAACAAAGCAGCAAGGAAGCTAACACACACAAAAGAAAAAGGGAAAACCAAACTAGGAAACACACACTAGAACAAAACAAAACTATAGTACAGAATAGGGGATACCTGTTTTCAATTAATCATTTGATATAATTTTAGATCTTGACCATTGTAGGTCAAGGGAAGTACCTATCCATCTGGATATACCAGCTTGAAATAATTCTTCTCAAATGCCTAGTTTATAGTATAAGGACCCTTCCATAGTGTTTCAAACTTTCCGTGCATCCCCTTGGGAGCTCTCTTCTTATCCCATAGTAACACAAGATCTCTAACCATGAATTTATGGGGCCTAGCTTTCTTATCAAACAAGTTCTTCACCTTCATTTGATGTTGAGTAATATGATCCACCATTCTTTCTCTTTCTTCTTCTAGTTTGCTCAAATACATAATTCTTTTCTCCAAACCATCCTTGTAAATATCATCCTCTATGACTGTCCTCAACTTACATGTTTCCAACTCTAGCAGTAGTGGAAGGTTTGCTTCAACTCCATACACTAGCTCAAAGGGAGATATCCCAATTGCTCTCTTTGGAGTCACTCTATCAGCCCATAGTGCTTCATGTATCTTTTTGTACCAATTCTTATGATTGTTTAACACCAATTTCTTAACAATATTAATCAAGTTCTTATTACTTGACTCCACTTGACCATTTCCTTGTGGGAAATAGTCAGATGAATGACTGATTGAGATACCATACTCAAAACAAAAATTAGTAATTTCAATAGATGAAAAGTAGGTAGCATTATCCATCACCAATTTATGAGGAACCCCAAATCTTACCATAATATTCTCCTTTATGAATTCACACACTACCTCAGAAGTGGTCTTCCTGGTTGCTTTAGCTTCAACCCACTTCGTGAAGTAATCAGTGGCTATAATTATGTAAGAATGCCCTACACTAGATGCTGGATTTATTGGACCTATGAAGTCAAGGCCCCACTGCTGAAATGGACCATCTATGATAACTGGTTTTAATGGAAGTGCTACTAACTGTGGTTTACCGGAAAACATTCTGCACTTTTCACATTTAGCCACCTAGTGATATGCATCTCTGAACATACCAGGCCAGTAATAACATTGCCTCAGAATTTTAAAAGCTGTAACTGAAGAAGAAAAATGTCCTCCACAAGCCTCATCATGAAAAGTTTTCAACAAACGCTCCTGTTGTTGCTTATCAACACACCTCAAAAACGTGCCATCAATTGATCTCTTGTAGAGCTTATCTTCCCAAATCACATATTTAGCAGCTTTTAATTTTAAATCCCTTCTCTGTTTGGCTGTCAATCCTTCCGGACATTCTCCATAAGTTAAAAGGTATGCAATATTTTCAAACCAAGGATCTTGGAGACTTACATTTAAAACCAGTTGATTTGTTGTCGGTTCTTCTTCTTCCAAATTCTCTGCTATGGCTTTGCATAATGCATGTCCTCTGACTAATTTTTCAAGCTTAATTTCAATATCATATTCTTGAGTTTTGGCAATACATGAACCTCTATTATTGTAGCCAACATCTTGTTGTGTTAAAATACTTTGCACAGCAATATCAGGCACAAAAATTAAAGAATGTGAATGTAAAATATAGAAATGGAAATTCTTCAATGCTTTCACTACAACATATGCATGTTTCTCTTATTGTGAGTACTTCAATTCATGCTCCTTCAAAGGTATACTCATGAATGCTATAGGTGCCTGAATTTCTTCTTTATTTTCTTGTATCAAAATTGCAGACAATGTATGTTCTGAGGCATAGCAATTAGCAATGTATGACTTAGGACTGGTGCATTAGCAATTGCTTCCTTAATTTCATTGAAAGCTTGTTTTCCCTGCTTATTCCATTTAAAAACAACATTACCTTTCATCGTGTCCACAATACATTTGGTAATCTCTGAAAAATCAAGGACAAATCTTCTAAGAAAATTAACTTGGCCAAAGAAAGATTTGACAACAGTCTTATTTGAAGGCAAGCTTAATCTTTGAATAGCTTTCACATGTTCCAGGTCAATCCTTATTCCTTCCTATGACACAATATGGCCCAATAGTTTTCCTTCCGTTACATAGAAAACTATTTTTTTTGGATTTAGAGATATACCATGCTCCCTGCATCGCTGCAGCACTTTTTCCAAATCATCTATGTGATCTTTCCTCTTCTTAGAAAACACTGTTAAGTCATCAAGGTAAATCACAATTATTTTGTTCTTCATATCAGCAAATGAAGCATCCATACCTCACTGAAAAGTAGCACCAACATTAACTAAACCAAATGGCATTCTGTGATATGCAAAGGTACCCCAAGGAGTTGTAAAAGCTGTTTTGTGTTGATCTTTCTTTTCCACTTCAATTTGATTGTATCCACAAAAGCCGTCCAGCATAGACATCATCTCAGCTCCAGCTACTATTTGTAATAGATGATTCATGTTTGGTAGTGCATAGTTATCTTTCAATGAAGCTTGATTTAAATTCCAAAAGTCAACACATATTCTTATTTCACCATTTTTCTTTCTCATCGGCACAATGTTTGCAATCCATGTTGAATGATGTATTGGATAAATAATTCTAGCTTTCAACATTTTATCAATCTCCCTGTAGATGGCATCTGCTACCTTTGGATTATAACATCTCTACTTCTGTCAGATAGGTACAGCATCTGGTTTCAGAGGAATCATGTGTTTGAAATTTCCACTCATAAAGCTTTTTAAATCTTCATAGCTCCAGGCAAAGACGTCTTGGTATTCTTGAAATAATTTCTTTGCCTTTTATTTTTCTTCCAGCGTACAACACTTACCAATATTTATCATTTTGGGATTCATTTCTGTCCCAATATTTATATTTTCAAATTCTCCTGTAGTTGGCCCCTTCTTTGCTCTTTTCTTCTTTACATACATATCATGCAGATTAAAGAGCTTTTCTAGAGACATAAAATAAGGTGGAATTGTATTACTTTTTAATTATATAATCTCTAAATTTTTATGTTTATCTTTCTTTGTAGAATCATTCAGATAATTACTTCCTTCTTCCTCATCAAGACTTTCAGCGTTCTCCAAAAATAGTTGCAGACCTTTATCATCATTGAAAATTTGCCAATCTTCTATATTGTCTGGTAATTGTCTGGTATTGATGGCTTGTAGATGACTTCGATTTGGTATTTCTTATCTTTAAAATCTAGACGAGGAAGAAATAAGGATGCTGATACAGCCAAAGAGTCCACCTTCATATTCATTTCTCTAGGGACATAATTTATAGAAAATGCATCTAATGTTTTGATTTCATCCCAAACTCTGTTCCGGTAATTTTTCAACTTATGATTTTTCACTGAATACTGACCTCTCACTTGTTTTACAACCAACTCTGCATCACCGTGAGCTTTTAGAAAATTAATTCCTCTTTCCTTAGCTGTTATGATGCCAAGAAGTAACGCCTCATATTCAGCACTGTTATTGGTGTTGTTAAATTCTAATTTGAAAGCTAGAGGCTTTGATTCACCAGTTGGAGAAATTAAAACAATACCAGCACTAGAATCGGATGATGAACAACTACCATCAAATTCTAGTGTCCAGATTTGTATTTCTTTTCCAAAATTTTCAGATTCTGATTTTTCTATTTCATTTTCCATAGCATCATCCTCTATATACAGCATGTAATTACCAAACTCCAACTCTTGATATAAAATTTGGGCCTTAGGATTGTTTGATTTTTGAACTGTGAATTTAAATTTCTCCTCAGGTTCTAATTTCACTCTTTTTTTACCAACAGGAATTATTACTTGAGACCAATCTAATTTAATCTCTCCACCTAAATCCCTGCAAAAACTTCTACTCAACAACAGGCCATAACTAACAGGAATGTCTGCAACTAAAATGGTTAGAAGTATTCTCTTTTCTGGATATGCTACCAATGCAACCTGTATGTCTTTGATTTGACCCACCAAACTCACTTGTTTAGCATCCATGGCGTAACATCTACCATTGGCTTTAGTAAGAGTTAAGCCTAGAGCTTTAGTCACTATATAAGGCATCACATTATCTGAAGCTCCGGAATCAATAATACAATTGCTTAACTTCCACCCATTGATAAATAATGAAACATAAAATGGTTTTGGTTTTTGTCCAAGAGAAGTGGCTAGGACAAAATTCTCAACTTCATTGAAAAGGTTTGTAGTCAATGTTTCATCCTCTAATTCAGAACTTGCAACATGATTTAATTCTATATTTTCATCTTTACAATGTTCAATAAATCTTTTCAATTCATTTGGATGTGATTTAAGATAATCAATGGCGGAAACTTGAATTTTAGAATCTTTACAAAATTGAATAAAGTCAAAGGAATTGCACTCCTTACCGGACTGCAAAGTCTTCACTCCTTGATTAGTATCCTATGTTTTAGGTGCTGGTTGACTTTGTTTTGCTGGAGCATCTTTTGAATCAGCAACCACCTTTTCCTTTTGTCCTCTAGTGAGCATGTTATAAGTTTGTCCATTGATAGTGGCATAACATTCTCCCTTCTTCTTTGAGTTTGATTCATACTCTAAAAATAAATTTTTGGAGTCGCCATTCGAGTATGACTTAGTCTCATCACTGGACAGGGGAGAATTGGGCTCATTGGTAGTCAAAAACTGCATTCTACTGATCACATCTAGACAACTTTCACTGTCATGATCAGTAGTCAAATGAAGCACACATCCATTCACTTTTTTAGGTGGAGCCTCTATTGCTAACCTTTGTTGCAATCTAGGCAATTGCAAAGGTTTATTTTTATTTTCTTGCTCTAAAAAATTCCTTTGGTATGGATTGTTAAATCTTGGGAGCTACCTTTTCAAAGCAATCAGCTCATTTGATAACTTTTGAATCATTTCTTCTGATGAAGTGGTTCCACTTGTACTAGCTCTATTCTGAATTTCACGCTTCCACCTTCCTGCAGAAATCATGTCATCCTCAAACTCTACAGCATTTCTCTGAGCTGCCTCTAAATCTGTAGGTCTAGATCTCCTTAGTTCAAAATTAACATCAGGAGGCATAGCACTGATGAAGAATGTTTTTAAATTGCCTACTGTAGGTCTACTTGCTGCTGGAATTCTATTAGTAATTTTGTTGAAACTAGCAACAAAATCTCTCATGCTCATAGAAGGTAATTTCTTCACTGATGTCAATTGAGCCAAAAAAGCATGCTCATCTTCAGTGGTTTTAAAATGGTCATCAAAAGAAGCTCTCATAGTATTCCAACTCGTTATAGATCCATCAGCCAAGTGATAAAACCAATCTGCAGCAACTTCAGTAAGAGTTTCAACAAATAATCTGACTGCAACATCTTCATGATTAACTCCTAAAATATTTATAGCTGTGAAAAATGCTTTTATATGTTCATCTGTAGTAATCTTCCCATCTCCTGCAAACTTAGGTATATTCTTCCGGGAACCAGAAGGAAGAGGATGGTAAGCTATAAAATTGAGTGGCCCAGTAGCAGCTACTCAAGGTGCAGCCATATTTGGTTGATTTTGCAGAGGATACTGTGGAAAATTGATAACTTGTGGAGGAACAACCCCATGCAAAGTCAATACTTGGCAAGTTGTAGAAAATGTACTTACTACTTTTGGTGGTGATGAAGGCCTGCTTCTAGCTTGACGTCCACCTTTCCGATGAGGTACTTCTAACAAGGGAAATCCAAGTACTTCTAAATTTTGGAAAGTTGGGTCCTTTTCACCTTGTTCCCTATCACTCCTTAAGTATCTTGATTGCTCCAGAGTGACTGTTTATATAAGTACTATTTGTAACTCACTCCTTGATCTTCTTTCAAGTTTTGTGTATATGTTCAAATTCTTTCTGATCATGCAACTGTTTTTCCTTCCCCAGCAGAGTCACCAAAAATTTGTTGGTAAACAGATTGTCCTTCTTCTTATCCTCCTTTTATTTGCCCAATTTTATAATGAAGAACAACTTTACACAACAGTTGGGAAACTATTTCTGAGAATATCTAGTTTCCCTCTGAATTGAGGTACAGCTCCCTATCTGAAAAATATGCAATGAATTATGTTTTATCCCTAATTGCTAATGTAGGGTATGTTCTTAACCAGAAAACAACAGAGGAAAACTGAGTTCCACCAAGGCAAGTGAAATCTCAGGTAGGGTCTAAATGCAGAGATGTTATGTTGATGATCTCCACAATCTTATGAATTTCACAACACAACAATATGAAAATGCATATTATGAAAGTATGATTATGTATGAAATGCAAATGGAGTATACTGATGCAATTTCACAACTAGTTATAACTCTCTGATTATTCTACTGATTAATCAAACCGAAAATAATGAGACAAAACTCTGTTCATATACCATTTTCAATTCAATGCAATGAAATGAAATCAAATACAGTTAATGAAAGTGGATAGTAAAATAATGGCACTAAACTTGATTTACTCTGCAACCAGCTTCAAACCAAAAATTTTCTGACCTTTTTATTTACTTTTTCAACTGCATATATAGAGATTACAATTGTATAGTATTCATGAGAATAAAATGTGTTTCAAATTCAGATTTTGAAAAGACTGAAGTTAAGCACTTATGAAAATACAATAAGGGGAACCAAAGACTTTGTCCCTTCATCTAACCTTGCTCGAGAAGCAGAACTGAATGGTCATTTATCCAATTAATATGACTTAGTTCTTTCCTTTGCACTGGTGAATGAATTAGATATAAAAGAAGTCAATTGACATGTAAACCTTGTCATCATCAATGTCGATCTCTTCAATACATCATATCAATAAAAATCTCATCCTCTTACTATGTCTTCTTGTTACTTGAATTATGTATTGATAATAGGTTTTAACTTTAGCAATAACAATATGCCCATAATCCATCTCGAGATGACTGTCATAATACTTCACCGTGTCAATTTCCCCTTTGGTTCTGTATTTCTTTTGATTTTCTACTTCATGCCAAATTGAAGTCTTATTAAATATGCCATTACTTGTACTTCCTTATAAAATCAGTCCCCTTTTCTAAGCTTTCTGCTCTTTGTTATTCATGCTAAACTGGAGTGCATAGAACATGCAAGTTGAATTCATTTTATAGCAGGGCAAGCAGAACCAATTGCCTTCAATATTGCAATGAGCCATAACTTACGTTGTCGCATGATCACATGGCATTTTTCTTAGTCATGTGATCATGCGACCACACACCTACCGCATTGCCTCTATGACTTTTTTGCACCATAACAGAAAAGTGAGGACCGTTGATTTTCCTTTAGAAAGCCGCATGGTATGGATGCCTTTGGACCCACCACTTTACACCTGTCATGATCCTTCTATCCCTCTAAGAATCTCCAACTCTATATAGACTAAGCAGAAGTCATCGATTCAGTATCTTATAACTACAGAGAAACTTTCCTTGGCCCCACCGCGAGACATGTGTTCGCATCTCGCATGATCGCATAGCATGTTTCAAACTCTTGTGATCATGAGACCTTGTGGGGACCATAGATCTAGAGACTGCAACTAAGAGCCCATGACCCCACCATTCCACGTGTTCACATCTCGCATGATCGCATAGCAATTCTCTCAATCATGTGATCTTGCGGGGACCGTAGATCTAGAGACCACAACTAAGAGCCCGTGACCCCACCATTCCATGTGTTCACATCTCACATGATCGCATCTGCACTGTTAGCATATGCGGGTCCTAGCAGGCTTCATTGTCACATGATCACATGGCATTATTTTATTCCTTGCGATCATGTGACCGCTTTATCATTTTGACTCCAAATCTCATGTGGTCTTCACCAATAGGATTGTAAAACATCAGAGAACTGATCCAAGCTTTCAAATAACAAAAATCATCCACTTTTTGGGGCTATGGAAAATGCATTGAATACATGCATATGTTGTACTGTCGTGCCTGAAAGAGCAGAAAATGAACCCGAACATCACTTATTTCAAACACATATGCATTGTGGTATGTCACCTTTGCATTGAAAAATATATTTCAAGATCCCAATTTTAGCATTGTATTCTAAACAAAATAATCACCTGTCCCTGGCGGGAAGCCTCTGATATTTTGAGAGTTTATTTTCCATATTTTTATAGCTCATTTTGCTCAGTCTGTCAATCACCATGTTCAAATCCAATGCCATTTGAAGAATCACATCAACATCAGCTCTATCATTGCACCATCCATATGTAGAATCTTCTCTGACTTCTATGAATGCCTGGTAAATATAATTCCCAATCCTCCTTCTACTGAAAAATATCATCAATAAGAGCACATCATCCTTGCCAGGTTAGGATCTATAACCTACCCATTATGACAAGACTTCCAAATAACCCACCTGGCTAGAAAAGAAAAAGGCAATGGTAGGGAAACTTGACAAGGATAGCCTACCTAAGGAAGACTTAGACCTAGACTCAACCATGACCAAACTTAAATGTAACATCAAAATCTTCCACTTTGACAGCATGGGTACAGGATGAAAAGTGGGGCAACATGTTGCTCAAGCACCTTGTGCTCTTCTATAATAATGATCACTATGAAGCCTTCCCAAAGCACACTCATGTGTAAAAACATCAACCAAACAAACCTAAGACTTCAAACCTCCTATCAAAGCACTGATTTCAAGATGACTACATTCATTGAATCAATGTGCCAATTACATTGGAAAGACCATCTGAACTTCTATGACCTAGACTAGGCCTAGAAACACAAAAAAAATGAGCTTGAAGCTCTTATTTTACTTACATAATTCACCTCTGAAGGTCCATGACAACAAAATTAGATGGTGGGAGTCCTTGGAAAGGTGCTCCTACACCATACTCCCCCTTAGCACAAACTAAGGCACTTTGGGGTCAAGAAGAGCTAGGTCAACTCCAAACTTCTTGAATTGTCCTTCTTCAATCTAGGTGGCTTTAGATTCAGGCTGATCCTTCCATTTGATCAGGTGCTCCATGTAAACTTGATGCCTAGTAGTCTTCTTCACTCTAGATTCTAAAACCTTTTCTGCTTTGGCTGGTTGCTTCTTGGGTATGGCATTGGTATCAATGTGTTGGAGTACCTTTGGTGGAGTTGTACCTTGCTAACTAATATCTCCTTTGAATCTAATTAGGTCTACAACATTAAACACCAGTGATATGGCTAAGTCTGATGGCAAGTCCACTTTGTAGGCATTCTCTCCATATTTGGCTAGAATCTTGCATGGGCCTACTCTCCTCATTTGTAGCTTGGTGGGCATGCCTTTTGCATCCTGGCTTTGTTAAGATGGACCATGACATAGTCCCCAATCTGAAACTCTACTTCTTTCCTCTTTTCATCCACTTTAGCCTTGAGTCTTTGAGTAGACTCCAAAATAGACTTCTTCACTTGCTCTTGCACCTCCCTAATAGTTTGAGTGAAATCTTTAGCTTGTCCACTCTTCAACTCCATGGAACCTAAGTCTCTCAACTCACACACTCCTCTAGGGTGTCTTCCATACACTATTTCAAAAGGACTCTTTCCTATGGTCCTTTTTACACTATCATTATATGCATATTTAGCCTGAGATATCACAAGATCCCAAGTCTATCCATACTCCTTTGTCAAACACCTTAGTAAGTTGCCAAGCACCCTGTTGATGACCTCAGTTTGACCATCAGTTTGAGGATGGTATGATAAACTAAAAGAGAGATTAATTCCCATCTTTTTCCATAAGGTTTTCCAAAAATGGCCCATTAACTTGTTGTCCCTGTCTGACACAATACTCAAAGGAAGTCCATGAATTCTAACTATCTCCTTAAAGAAGAGATGTGCTACATAGCTTGCATCATGAGTAGTTTTACATGGAATGAAATGACTCATTTTAGAAAACCTATCTACTACAACATAGATGCTATCCATACCTAATTTGGTTTTAGGGAGTCCAACCACAAAGTCCATACTCTCACACTCCAAGGCCTATTTGGAACTAGAAAAGGTTGGTAGAGTCCTGCATTGCTTGAACCTCCTTTAGCTCTTTGACATACTCCACACTGCTCTACATACCTTCTCACATCCCTTGCTAGCTTAGGCCAAAAGTAGTATCTCTGTACTAACTCCAATGTCTTGTTTATGCCAAAATGACTACTGAGGCTGCCATTATGCTTCTCTTGAATCAGATTTTCCCTCATGGATCCTCTAGGTACACAAAGCTGACTACCTTTGAACAACAATCCATTTTGAAGGGTGTAATTTGCAAACTCACCATGAAAATGGTTCTCAAACTCTAGGCACACCTTGTAGGCTTGTGAGAAGTCTTCATCCTCCTCATATAAGTCTTTAAAACCTACTATTCCAATGCTTTGCAGCTGTACCTCTTGGACAATCAATAACTTCCTACTCAAAGCATCTGCAACCTTGTTGAGTTGCCCTTTCTTGTGCTTGATTGTGAAGGTAAAGGATTGGAGATACTCCATCCACTTCAAGTGCCTATTACTAAGCTTCTCCTAAGTGTTGATATAGCTTAAAGCCTGATTATTAGTAAAGACAACAAATTCTTTTGGCAAGAGGTAATCCCTCCACTTCTTGAGAGACTGTACCAATGTATACAACTCCAAGTCATAAGTTGAATACTTCTTCTCTGCCTCATTGATTTTTTCACTAAAGAATGCCACATGCCTTCCTTCTTGACTCAATACACCCCCTACTACTGTACCACTTGCATCACATTCAATGGTAAACAATTTGTCAAAAGTGGGTAAGAGTAAGATAGGTTTAGTAGCTACTTCTTGCTTCAATGTTTGGAATGCTTTCTCAGCTGCCTCAGTCCATTTGAACTTAGTTTTCAGTCCTCCTTTGATGGTGTCTAATACTAGTGCACAAATCCCATTGAAGTTCCTTACAAACTTTCTATAAAATTGGGCTAAACCATGAAAACTTCTAACTTATGTCCCTATTTTTTGGGTAGGCCAATTCAAGATTGCCTCCACCTTGCTTGGGTCCATTTTTAGATTACCCTTGGACACTACAAAGCCCAAATAAACCATCTCTTGCTGCATGAACTCACACTTCTCTAGATTGATGGCTAATTGTTCTTCATGGAGTCTCTTCATAACCAACCTTAAGTGCTCAAGATGCTCTGATTTTGTTTTACTATAGATGAGTATATCATCTAGATACACCACTAAAAATCTTCATGTGAAGTCCTTCAAGACCTCATTCATTAACCTCATGAAGGTGCTTGGGGCATTGGTAAGCCCAAATGGCATTACAAGCCATTCATACAAACCATCTATGGTTTTAAAAGTGGTCTTCCACTCATCACCCTCCTTAACTTTGATTTGGTGATAACCACTCTTTAAATCTAGCTTGGTGAAATACATAGCACCTCCTAAGTAATCCATCAAATCTTCTATTCTTGGAATTGGTAACCTATACCTGATAGTGATCCTATTAATAGCCCTTGAATCTATGCAAAGTCTCCATTTTTCTCCTTTCTTGGATGCTAAGACCACTGGGACTACACATGGACTAATACTTTTCTTGATCAGCCCTTGATCCAATAATTCTTGCACTTGTTTTGCCACTTCCTTATTCTGGTCTGGGGTAAGCTTGTAGGCTGCTTTGTTGGGTAGAGAAGCACTGGGTACAAATTCAATTTGATGACTTATAGCTCTTCTTGGAGGTAAGGTGGTAGGGGTTCCATCACTTACTATATCCCTGAATTCTTCCAACATTTGCTACACTTCTAATGGTAATTCTTCCTGAAACTTCTTGTCTTCCTCCTTTGGTTTCACCATGATAGCACATCCTATGGTCTACTCATCCTGTAGAGCATGTAAGAACTCCTTACCACTGCTAAGAAACACACTAGGTGTCTTAGAACCCTCTTCATTCTCTGTTATGGACTGAATTTTGAAAGTCCTTGCATCTTTCTTAAAAGAAATGGAGTTCTCCTCTCCATCATAGATCATCTTTTTGTCAAATTGCCATGGTCTTCCCAATAGAAGATGGCATGCATCCATGGGAAAAACATCTCAAAGCACTTTTTCTTTATAGCCTCCAATAGAAAATTCTACCCATGTCTACTCATTAACTAGCACACTTTGCTCCTAGTTCAACCAAGTCACCTTATATGGATTTGCATGGCGAACCTTTATGAGTTTTAGCTTCTTTGTTGCTTCCTCTACTATGATGTTATCAGTAGACGCTGAATCTACTATAACTTTACACACTTTGCCTTGTATCTTGCACCTGACTCTAAAAAGAGCCCTCCTTTGCTTTGGTTCACCTTGATTAGGCTGCCTGATAAGCACCCTCCTGAACATAAGGTTCTCCCCTATTTCTAATTCCAATTTTCTGACCTCATTAGTGCATGAGTTTTTGTTGTCCTCTTGGGTATAGGCTACCATCTTCTCATTATTTGAGGTTGATGGTTTGTCAGGACACCTATAGGCAAGGTGTCCAAGCTATCCACCCTGATAGCAGTTCATGGTGGCAACGTAGGAGTTGCTTCTTCCTGCTCCTCTTCCTCTATTTCCTTGAGAACCTCTTCCTCTGCCATAAGCTCCTCTTGTACTAATTTTAGAACTTTTTTCCAAGAGTCTGCTCTCACCCTAGTTTCTTGATCCACCACCTCTACGAGAACCTCCTCTTTGACCTCCTCTAGAGTCTCTACCTCTTCCCCTATTCTTGGAGTTAGGTTCTTGCTTTCTTATTTGTTTATCTTCAATTTTTTGTGCCATATGCTGACATCCAAGTATGGTGGTGGGAGTGAACAAACTCATCTCCTCAGTTATGCTCCATTTCAAACCACTTCGGTACCTTGCCACTTTAATGCTTTCTTCCTCTTTAATTTTGGATCTCAAGCTCAACTTGTGGAACTCTTCAGTGTAGGTGGCTGCATCCATCTCCTTTTGTCTGAGGTTCAATCTCCTCCTATGTTTCTGGATTTCATAATCTATTGGTAGGTATGCTTCCCTAACTTTATTGGCCAATTCTTTCCAATTAGAGATTGGATTCTTTCCCTCTTTCTCTCTTTCACCTTGCAAGTAGTTCCACCAGGTTAAAGCTTGTCCCCTCAACCTATACTTGGCCACTTTGACCTTTTATGCCTCTGAGATCTCTTCACATTTGAAGTGATTCTCCATGCCTTCAATCCATTGTATCACAAGCTCTGTATCCATCCTACCAGTCAATAATGGGACACCTTCAAGTGCCTTGCTTGTGACAACCTTCAATGCTTTCAAGAATTTTTCATCTTGGGTAGGAGGATCTGGTGTAGGTAGCTCATCATCAATGGTCTCTTCTTTTCCTTTAGCATCTTGTTTTTCCATCCTATCATTCACCTTGTCTACTTTTTCTTGGACATCATCCTAGAGTTGTTCCATCAGCAGCAATCTTTCCTGCAAGATTCTATTAGCTTCCTCCTGATCTTCCACCTTCTTAGCAAGCTCAGCATTGGTCACCATTTTCTAGTTTTGAGATGATCCAATTTATTCTTCTAGTGTTTGAAACATCCACTATTCACTTCCCAAGCCTTAAGAGGCTCTGATACCAATCTGATGGGGAGGCTAGGATAGACTAGCTTAGTCTATGCCCCTGATCCACTCTAGGATCCAGGTGTTCTTCTAACACCCTTGATGGTCTATAGGATTCCTTATCTCTCCAAGGACCCCCTAACCTACCTAACCTACCCACCAAGTCAAACTAGCTCATTCATCAACATACTAAGCTTTGCACTCTAGTTCCCATCCCTTACATTGGCTCATAAGGGTCTATTTGGCTTCTAATTTCTTCCCAAGCTCCAATAGTTAAAATGATGAGTTCCAAGGTCTTTTTAGGGCTATTGACACCTTTCCATAACATTAGCAAGGTTTTGGGATCACCCAATTTAGGAGTTTCTTTGTAATTTAGGGCTATAAGGAGGAGGCCTAATTAGCCCTCCTTCTGGTTTCATAGGGATTTTGAGGCCCTTTCTTCAAATAAACATCAACCCTATCCTAAAGGACATTTTCTTTTCATGACCCAATCTTAGTGATTTTTGGGGTCTTGGGTCACTGTCTGGCCCTACAACATCTGTACCAAAATAGAGGGTTTCAAGAGCTATTTGGGGTTTCCACGGTCATAGTGCTGAGGACTACAATAGCACCACTTCTAGACCTATTCAAGACCTCTCCTGCATAAAACTTATCCTTATTTCATGTATCTTGCATCCCTCCAAAGGGCATGCTATGAAACTCTTTCTACTGTCTGCTAGAGTCCTTTATCTGCTAACCGCTCCTAGCCAGACTAAGCCTTAGCTCACCTAGGGCTTTGTCAAACAATTGTTTTCACACATGCTCCAGGGCCCTGCTTCCATATTTATATAAGATAGGGTTTGTACTTTAGGTATCCAAGGTTTCATGGCTTAGCCACAGTGGAAACTAAAGTTACAGCCCTATGAACACATGTCTCTCCAAACTAGCAAAGCACTGTCAAGATGGAAAACTAAAACAAAATGCTCACAAAAACCTTAAAGAACCTAAGCTAATACACACATATGAAAACTAAAAACACATAATCAAATGCTCAAACAAAAATGCACTCAGAACTTCATATATTCACATGCCAACAGTCCAAAACAGTAACTATTCCTTTGCAGCAATGTTCAGTCTGGTTTCCCATACTGTCACCATACAATGAGATTGCCAACCCTTGATTTAGGGTTTCAAAAGTCTTAAATATTCTTCCCCCTTGGTAAGTGTGTGGCATTAGGGCTTATTAGCCACTTGGCTAAGTTAGGCTATTACAAGGAAAGAGTTTCTTAGCAACTTTTTATTGCTCAAGCACCTTGTGCTCTTCTACAATAATGATCACTATGAAGCCCTCCCAAAGCACACTCATGTGTACAAACATCAACCAAACAAACCTAAGACTTCAAACCTCCTATCAAAGCACTGATTTCAAGATTACTACATTCCTTGAATCAATGTGCCAATTACATTGGAAAGACCATCTGAACTTCTAGGACCTAGACTAGGCCTAGACACACACAAAAAAAATGAGCTTGAAGCTCTTATTTTACTTACATACTTCACCTCTAAAGTTACATCACAACAAAATTAGATGGTAGGAGTCCTTGGAAGGGTGCTCCTACACCATGTATGCTTCTTTATATGTTTAGTTGCTTATAATGATCAAGTTTTGTTTATGCTATGCATAAAGTTTTATCAGATTAAAAGGGTAAAGTAGGTAATATCTGATTCACCCCCCCTCTCAGTATTACTTTCCCACTTATATTTCCAACACTTCGTATCAGAGAAGCAAGGTTTCTCTTAAGGAAGTCTAAGAACTTGAGGAAAAAGATCTTAAAATGGAATCTTATAAACTGGGGAAGATCATAGAGAATCAAAAGATTGAAGTACAACTGGCATTACAACAACTAGAAGTAGCTAGAGGAGAATTGAAGAAATCCTTGAGCAACAGAAGAGAGATTGCAATTCAAAAAAATGAGCCACAATACAAAGAAGAAGACATCTCTGGACTATTTGACAATGGTAACTCTATCGAGAGTAATAAAGCTATAAAAGAACTACTAGAGAAAAATACCATACTAAATGATGACATCAGAACTCTAAGGAGAGAACAAGAAATCCAGTCTGTCAAACTTTGTGAATTAGTGGAATAGAAAAAGAAAGCTAAAGATGATAAGGCAATGGCTGAAGAAGACAAAAGACAAATTGCAATCAGGCTAGATGAAAGAACAAGTGACATGCAAAGGTTGACTAATAATCAACTAGACATGGTAAATCAGCTACTGATGGTTAATCAGGAATTGGGTAGGAAAGATATGGAAATCAATCAACTAAGGTCTGAAAATGATCAGTTGAAACATGATTTGAGAATTGAAAAGGAAATCAATGAAAGGATGAACAAACCCAATGAAGCTGCAAAATATTTTGAAGAACTATTAAGATCACCTAGAAGATCCAGTGATAGATCTAGACTTGGACTGAATGAACATTCATCTACTGAAGAAGGAGAATCATCAAAGAATGGAGAACAAAAGATAGCTAAATGAAAGAACACCAAGCCCACATGTCATCACTGTGGAAAGCTAGGACATACAACCAACATATGTAGAAGCAAACATGGTAAGTCTGATTCTAAACCTAAGTTTAATGGACATTGTTTTAACTACAAGAAGCATGGACATCAAGCACTTGAATGTAGATCTAAGCGTAGCAATTCATCCTCCTCACCTAAGTTTCAAGGAAGTTGTTTCAATTGTCAAAAATATGGGCACAAAGCATTTGAATGCATATCAAGACCAAGGTGTTCATCAAATGAACAAACCAACCTAGTCACAAAGCACAACTATTACAATTGGGATTACAACACTTGGTATAATTACCATTATTGTGGTAAATATGGACACATCAAAGAAAATTGCATGAAGACTCATTTTAGAGGAAAATCTAAAAGCTGGATGAATGGAAGCATGGTCTGTTACAAATGTAATAAGGTTGGTCACTTAAATAAAGATTGTAGATCACCCATGCTGAGCAATGATAATAATCAGAATGAAGATATCCATGAGAAATTGAAGAATCAAATGGAAAAGACATGGAGGAAGAAAGAAAAAGAAAACTCAAGTGAAGCTAGCACATCTGCGGTCACCCAATCCGATGGATCAGGTGATCACACCTCTTCTAATTAAGCTTGGAAGGTATGTTCAGAATTGAGTCTTGCAAAGTCTTATTTTCATCAGTTCCTAACATAGAAGTGAGAAAAAGTCCACATTTGAATAGATAAAGATGCATTAGGACATATCTAAGAAAAATAGAGAATTTCATTTTTTATCCTAAGCATCAGTGTCTTGATCGAGCTATCAATGTATGCCGAGCACTTGCTATGGCCGAAATGCTATGTACGCCAAGCTGTATCACAATGATTATATCAACCGAGCTTTTGAGTTTTCTAAGACAGCTATAATCCACCAAAACCTGTACGGAGCATTTATGAGGCCCTAATTCTATTTTTCAAATTCTATAAAGTGGAAAGTTGTCGTTAATTTCATTTCAGGATATTTGAGATTTCAGAGAGTGATTCAGATTTTGTGAAACCAGTTTAAGAAAGGCGATTCTGAATTTTCTCAGCATGCCATCGGCAAAATTCATCTACAGGGTTATTGATGAAAAAGGTACTTTGCCAAGCAAATATTTTCTTTTCAAAAATTATAGTTTAAAATGGCATCATCTTCATTTGCACTAGTCAAGAAACAAGGGATGGAAGTTTTCAATGTGCAACTTGTAAGGAATGAAGTTTGCAAGCCGAAGGTATTCAAGGCAATATCAGAAAGTGCTATTAAAGGAGATTTAAATGGAGCCCTATCTTCCATTCTAGAGAATGTGTTATTGATGAACAACATTAGGTCTTCCTACATGTGTAAAATTGGAGAAATCGATGATTACGAGATCGGGGAAGCATATGATAAACTATGTGTCAACGGAGTGTTGAAGTTGAAACATAAGGTTGTTGTCGATCAAGGGTTAGTGCATGCCCTAAATTTCCCACAAAATTTCAAAGTGGAATGGATAAAGATCATTTTGAGTTGAGTACATGACATGCATTTATGGCTGGAAGATGGACCGGTGAAGATCACAAAGGAAATGATACATAAAGTCACTGGTTACCCTACAATTGAAGGAAAAATAATGATGAAATGTGCAGGAAAGGAGGATATTCAAGCTAACACCTAGGCAGTTTGGAACAAATGCGGAATGAAAATTTCCACCATAATTGATCTGGAAATTGACTTTACTGTTAGAGTCATCTCACACAAGTTCTATCAATCCAGTCGGTTGGACAACGTCCCCTGTATGGCAGTGGACCAGGCATTGAAGATAATCAAGAAAGGACACATGTATGACCTTTTTGAGCTCCATCTGGCTCAACTTGTCAAGAACTTGAACTCCATCTAGATGGAAAATAATTCTATGTGTAAGTTCGGTTCCTTACTGATCTGTCTATTCTTTTATGTCAAGAAATGTTTTCCTACACATGGAGATGTAACATGGGACAAGAAGAAACCCATCACTATTCAAATAAATGATTTTATAAACCAAATTGGTGATGGCTTTGAAGGAATAATGGATAACTATTTCATTGAGTTTAAGAAGAAGATGAGAAATAGGACTAGAGTTCTTGTGTCTTTGATTGAAAAATACAGCAAGGAAATATGTTTTCTAGTAGACACAAACTTTACTTATGCACAGGAAGTCCTACCTAGGGTTTCATGGTTAATGCCATTACCCTATGAACTCAACATAGATGAAGCTACTACTGCAATCACAACCCTCTTAGCTAAAGAAATTGATAATAAAGCACCTTACTTTGGAACATTTGAAGAAGCCAAATCCAAGATCTCTTTGGGATTATTGGCTGCCACCATAGAGAGGAAAAGAAAGAAGATAGTGAAAAATCTAGAAAACTATGTCAAAGAATCAGAGAAGGATGCACCACTAGAGTTGACCCAAGGGTTGGGAGAAGATAAACAGAGTGAAACTAGTGGTAGTGAAAAAGAAGAAGAAGAAGAGAAGAAACCAGTAATTGTTGAGTCCCCGGCAAAGAAAAGAGTGTTGAAATGTAAAGTGTCAATGACACCATCACTTAGGCCCAGAACTAGAAGAACTATTGCTGAGACTCCTAAGATGACTCTTGCATCTGCTAAGTGAAAATCCACTCAACCCAAGTCAGTGCTGACTAAGGCTATGAAGAGGCTGAGAAGGAAACTTGTTCTAACACAAGATGATGATGAAGAAATTGAAAGTGATGAAGGAGTAAAGGGGAAGGTTACACAATAGGGTAAACAAAAACTCATTGTTGATGAATTATGTCTTAAGATTACTAGCTCTGTAGCAGTGGATGAGTTGAAAAGATTAAAGTTTGGAAACATGAGCATTGGAGATAAAGAGAAAGTAGAAGATGCTATTCTTGAAATGTTATGCATTTTCAAGATGCTACCCATCCAAATTGAAAACAAAATTCCTAAGGAATTATGCAACAGGGTTGCACAGAAATGGGAGTATGCTCTGCAAATAGAGAAGGAAATAAGGGAGAGTACATTAGCACAAGTTGAATCCTCTCTCACCCCTACCAACATCAAATAGATAATTGAGCAATACAGAGGTAAGTTTGATCCCAAACTTATAGCCTATCTAATTCTTCAACACAAGGTTGAAGATGTTGTACAAGAAAGCATTAAAATTTGGAAGATACTATTTGGATTTTTGCCTGACAAGGATGAAGGAAAGGATGCTACCACTTTGAAAGTTGTTGAACCTGATAACAAAAAAAATAAAATGGAGACTGGTACTCCTAAGGAAGTGAAAACACAAGATACATCTGAGGTTCACATTATTGACATACCTGAGGAGAGCCCCATTAAGAATTTGTTTTTAACTGAGGATGATTTAAAGAATACAAAAGCAACTAATACACCCTTGCCAGGTAGTAACACTATACTATTACAGGTCATGGATTATCCCACAATTACTAGCACATAATCTGTTGATGAGAATCCTACTCTACCTAAAGTTTCTACTATTGAAAAGTTAGTTTGTACAAGCCTTACCGAGGAACCCATCAAGTCAGTACCACTAACTCAATCTACACTTGCCGAGGAAGAGGACAAAGTAGAAGGAAAAATTCAAAGTCCTCCTATGGAAGAACAAAGAAAAGAAGACCAAGGAATTAAGTTAGATGAACAAGCTATTAGTCCTCATGCCGAGGATAAGGGGAAAGGAGAAGAAAATATCAAAGGAAAATTCATTGAAGAGCAAGAGCCAAAGGAGCAAGAGGAAATAAAAGCTCTTGTATAGATGCCAAGTGGAAGCACCCCACCGAGAGTACAGAAGGAGAAAGATGAGGTAACAATTGATGAAGTCATTTTTATTCCTAAATGGGATATCAATAACCTCTCTTATGAGCAACTGCAGATAATGAAGGATTTGTTGACAAGGAAAAGCAGGCAAGTAGAACTCTGAAGGGAGCATCAGCAAAAATAGGTTCTTCATGAAATAAAAGATATATTTAATGAATTCTATGACTTATCAGATGTAAATAGTTCCATTCCTATATTGGAACAACTTGTACACATTGTCTAGAAAGTAAATAATGAAGTTAGTTGTGCAAGTGATAAGTTATTTGAATGGTCAGAACGGAGGTTTGAGACCAAAATATTGGAGAAGATATCAATCGAGATAGCAATGAAACAGGTTGAGCTATCCAATTTGGTAAAGGAGATTGAGGGATTAGCTGTGAATAGACAGTCTCTATTGGCCAAAATATGTAATGTTGAGCTGTTCACTAATGAGAATCAATGATTGCTTGATACTCTTAAGTAAGAGATTAAGGCTACAAGTCAGTCCCTTAGCTTGGATGCAGACACCAATGCTGCACATTATGTCAAAATCATGCAGACATAAGGTAAGTTAGCCGAGCTAATGGCTAATGATCGCAAGATTCATTCTCGCCTACTCTCTATACAAACTATTTTGACACCTCATCTGGAGGCTATGTAGAGAAAGTTAGCGAAGGCTAAGGAATTAAGCCAGAGTGATCCACATTTGTCCACAGCTGAGAGCCTCATCAATTTAGCTTCCAATTTAGAAGTGCAAACAAAAGTCTTAAACATTTCTTCAACGGCTTGGACGAATGCACTCTACATGATCATGGTGCTCCATAAACCTTTTCTAGAGAAATTTTGTGAGCTACCTCCTGATGAAGAAATTCATCATGTCAAAAATAAGGGGGAATCATCATGACATGAGTATAGACAAGGACTGAACAGGGACAGGTAACAAAAATTTTGAATGTATTTTATCTCAAGGGGAGTAGTACGCTAGTACAAACATATTTTTGTAATTGTAAGTACAAATGTCATGACAAAGTGTTTTTTCCACTAATGTCAAAGGGGGAGATTGTAGATCTCTATAGTTTTGTTGACCATTAGTGCTTCACACTTAGTCATATATCTAGGCAATGATTGTCGGTGATCACTGCGACCGAGTCATTTTGTAAAGGCCAAGTTATATATTGTATACTTACCGAGCAGTAGTACTACTGAGTAAAGTCATGGTCACTATGTTTTTGTATTATGCCGAGTATAGTTTTTGCCAAGTTACATATATCAATGATTACCAAGTGACAGAGAAGTTTAATTGATGCTGAGTACAATTAATGCTGAGTGCCGGGAATAGCTTTTGTCGAGTTAGCCAGGAATGACATACAAGTTTGGAATGGCATAATGATCTAGGTAAACCATTTTTGGTGATAGTAGTGTTTTGTATTATCTGTCAAGGTAATTATAGAGGTAATTATGCATCCATCTTATTATCATTGATCCCTATGTAATACCTAGAGCCAATCAAAAAATTGTGTAGCTTAGGCGGCAATAGAAATAAATCTGAACTGTAGATCTTGAAATGGTAAAACATTTTTGTTATTATATAAGGGCAAGATCTAAACCAAGAGAAGTGTGTGAATCAGAGAGAAAAAGAGATACTGAGATCGAATGAGTATGAGAGAATGATCAGAGAGATATATTCAAAATAGTCAAGTATTCAGGACAGAGTCCAGTGACCGAACTAAGTAGTGAAAGGGCAGGATCAAGAAAGATTAGATAGAAGAGATCACCAATATATAGTAAATAGGATATTTGTAATCTGCATACAAGTGAAAACTGAAAGATCAGGTACTAAGACATTTTGACTAGTGTATCAGGGTAAATCTCTTAACCGAGTATTCTTAATAGACTTTATGTAAATCTCTTTACCGAGTGCTTACTTTTTTGTAAGTTTGTAAATCCTTTAACAAGGTAGATTGTATAAATCTTAGCTTTTGACAGAGCAGACCTTTCATAGGGTAGATCATGAATTGATCACATTTTGTAAGCCTTAATAGGCGAAACTTATTACTGCAGTAGTGAATATTTGTGGGTGTCATCCCCACCCCAGTTTTACCTTTCAAGGGTTTCTGGGTTACCAAAATCATGGTGTTATGAGTGATTTCATGTATGCTACTTTATATGTTTAGTTGCTTACAATGATCAAGTTTTGTTTATGCCATGCATAAATTTTTATCAGATTAAAAGGGTAAAGTAGGTAATATCTGATTCACCCCCCCTCTCAGTATTACTTTCCCACTTATATTTCCAATAGTGTTTACATAGGTAAACCATCTAATTCATATGTATAAAGAATGTAATCATCAAATCATGGATCAATGAAAGGGTAACAAGAGGCATCTCCCCCTACAAAAATCATATATATACACATGATATCATATCAATCTACTTGAAAAAAAAATCAATTTACAGCATGAACTTTCATTTAATTTACATTAAAAAAAAGATTTACCTATGTAGATGGTGGCATCTGATAGTATTCAAACTCCCTAACCTTGATCATTTCAACCAAGATATAAAGATCCTATTGGGCCTCATCCAGGCTCAACTCTCCATCTATAACATGACTAGTTGGCACATGTCCCAATAATGATGAATTCAACAGACTGAGCAACTAAGATGGCAAGGAAGTTGAATCATCATGTGTTAGAAAATCCATGTAACATGTAGTCATCATGTTGAACTCAACATCCTCAAGGACAACATCATAGGAGTGGTTTTTTGCACTCGCCGAAGGGTCTGTACATATCACCTCTCCCTCTGTAGCAATAGAGTGGTCAATACATAGATCCTAATGGAACTACCACTATGGCCATGGTACGGGTGGTGAGAATGATGTGGCTGAGAGTATTTGATAGTACCCACACAAGCTATGACATCCAATATAGGGATAGTATGGTGTATTTTTATAAATGCATATGCATCCAAGATATCCTTAACAAAACTAATCAATGTAACACATGCCATATCTTTTGTCAGACCCTTTAGGATGGCAAGTGAAGGGATTCTCATTGCACTATAAACATCATCTGAGGTACTTCTATGGGATGATCCAATTGAGGATCTAGATCATCGATGAGACATCAAATATTGGCCAACCTAATCACTAGACATGGAAGTTGCAGTTACTGCAATATTCCCAAATTTGTCAATGTCTCCTCGAATCTGGGTGTTATGAACAACCTCATCTTCGATAGGACCCAACATAGGAGAAATAGAAAGTTCCCTCTAACCAACAAGGGCCATGTGTTCTGTTAATTGTTAATCAGATCAATGGTAAATGTCTCTATCAGAATACCTACCACACCCATGTCTGATATATGGTGGAAAATTAGTGTAATTCATGACCCTCCTTAAACAAACCTTGACAAAAAGTTGTGCAAAATAAAGTGGAATCTAGTCATTATTTGGATAATGATCATGAGTAGAAAGAAATCGTGGATATATCAAATTCTCCATAGAAAGATCCTAACATCTTGTCGCCTGGTATCCCTTCACATACTTCTATCTAACATAAAATGGGAAACATTCATGTTTTAGGGCATCTTTGGGCACTAAACCCTATACCTCGGTAAGAGACAAGCCAAAAGAAACCTCTCACATCTTCATATCAAGAATAGCCTTTATAGTATCTATTGAATAGGTATTATCACCATGAATGTCATTCCTAATGCTAATCAAGCTATCAAGAATGGACCGACAACTATTCTTATAAACACTAGTTATACTAGCACTATTTATCGAGTCTCTCAATCTCTCAATCTCTTGATTAGTTCGTGTACATAGATCATGGGGATGAATTGATTGATTTTCCATGATGTCTAATAATATATATCTAGAGATATATATAAATTAATTTAATGTCAAGTGACGTCTATATACATTATTCTTAGAATTCAAAAATAATTAAAGTGGATCTACATTCAAACAAGAATCAATTAGTAAATTTAAATGTACATGTACACTAAAATGAATAATAAATTAAAAATTCTACATGTATATGCATACACACACACACACACACACACACACACACATATATATATATATGTACATAAATGTATATATATATATATATATATATATATATATATATATATATATATATATATATATATATATATATATATATATATATAAATGTATACATATATATAAATATATATATATATATATGTACATAAATGTATACATATATATATGTGTGTGTATGTGTGTGTGTGTGTGTGTGTGTACATAAATGTATACATATATATAAATATATATATGACATATATGTATACATATATACATATATATGTGATACATATATGATACATGATATATATATATATATGATGTAATGCCCCGCCAAGGAACCCAAGAGAACTTAACCTAAACATGCATCAAAGTTTGCAGAATATTTTTTTTTAAAGTTAACATACAAGATAAACATCAGTGCGGAAGCAATTACCATTTACTCACATTAAACATTAACCAACAAATGTTACAACTCTCAAGGGTTCCTCGACGAAGATTACGTTAACATAATTAATTAAATTAGATTAGGTACAATTACAAATCTCATATAAACAATGAAAGGGTAAAAGAAACATCACATCGAAGACAACATAAATACAACTGGTACCATAAGGTATCCATAAACCTACATCCACTGCACATGTCACAGGGTATGTAATACAATAACTGAAAAGAGGTACACATGATATCTTTGAATAACTAATACAAAGATACATGATCACAAGAAGAAGAGAAAGAAGAACACAACTCCATCAATGATGATCAAGAAGGAACAAATGCTATAGGGATCATCCAGCACTAGTGCATGAATGTTGGAATCTCAAATGGAAAAAGAATCACTACCACCCAACCTCATGAACCTAAATGGTCCACCCCCACCGTGCTGAGGAGATAACAACAGATCCCACTCAGATAACAAACATCAAACATATCAAGCTAAGGAAAGGATCCTGAAAGCTCTCTAACTCAAGGTGAAAAGTAATAATGTCATGAAAGACTCACTATTCTAGAGGCAACTGACACATGTAGGACAACTAGACTATGCATAGGAAGGTGTCATCATGTACGTCTAACCCTTGAGTTTTGTCCTGGTACTCTTGTTGGATCCTAGCAACCAAGTGACCTTACACGGTGTCAATGACTTCATGTACTAACGAAGCCATCAACTATGCCAACTCATCCCTTAAAAGGGGGCTAGTCATCTTCTCCATTCCCACCTTAGTCTGTACTAGCACTAACCTAGGGCGAGGAAACCATATCTTATTAGGTTCATTTTTAAATCTCTCAATGTTATATTTAGTTATCACTTGATTAAGATACTTAACAATAAGTGATCCTGGTAGCCACTTGTGGGCCTCGGCACTTATTGCAAGCCACCTCCTTCTCTCCTAGATCAAATCAGGTATACAAATAAGCAATCCTAAATCCAATTTCACATAGAAGAACTAGAAATGATTAAAGAGATACCACAAACAGAAAATATTATATCATGAGCCCAATGGTCAAACAGGAGTGATAATCAGATAAAGTACACACACACCAAACATAATTGATAACAAGAACATCTGACTCACACCCCAGCCTCTGTATTCCCCTGCGTCTTCTAGAACCTAACAACCCATAATGTAAAAGAGAACACGAAGAATACACATTCACATTAATTTGAACTGAAATAAAGATCATAATCAATTACGTTCCATAATTATCACAATTGAATTCAAATATAAGGTCTACTAGGAAATTCTGAAAAATAATCATTCCAGTAACATCATGAAAAAAACAAATTTCCTAAAAAGTACCTTAGAATCCAACATAACGAAAATGTCCAATTTTAGTATAAAAACAAAAATGTTACTCTATGAATGTCATTGGGTTATAATTTGCAAGGTTTGAATATAATTACCCTAAAAGGACATTCCATCATTTAATTGATTAGCAAATAAAAAAAATAGTTTATAAAGATCTATATAAAGTAATAGTACAAATTTACATAACACTAGAAGACAGATTATCAATTTACTAAACTAATTAAATAAAACTAATTACCCAAAACATATATATATATATATATATATATATATATATATATATATATATATATATATATATATATATATATATATATATACAGATATATATATATATATATATACATGTATATATATATATATATATATATATATATGTATAAATACATGTATATATATATATACATATATACATACATATATACATATATATATATATGTATATATACATACATATATATATATATATACATATATATATATATATACATATATATATATATATATACATATATATGTATATATATATATATATATATGTATATATACATATATATATATGTATATATATATATATATATATGTATATATAGATATATATATATATATGTATATATGCATACATATATATATATGTGTATATATATATATATATATATATGTATATATACATACATATATATATATATGTATATATATATATATGTATATATACATATATGTATATATACATATATATATGTATATATATATGTTAATTAAAACTAATAAGCAAAATAATTATTAAAACTATGAATTAATTATAAAACAAATTTCATATTAAATAATTAATAAAATTTATATTAATTCAAATTAATTAATAAATTTTATATTAATTAAAATTTAATTAACAAAATAAATATTAATTAAGAATAATATCAAAAATTATAACAATTAAAAAAAAATAACAAAGTTTATACAACTAAAAATAAACAATAAATAAAAATTAAATTACAAGGGGGGTCGTGGGGGCCACAGCCTCCTCACAGACTCTCCGCCATGGTTGTCACAACAACCTCAATTGTCGTGCCCAGCCCCTAGGCTGTCACGACAGCCTTGGCATGTCGTAGGCAGCTTCATAGGCTTCCAAGTGGGGTTAGGGGGTGGGACCCCCGCCCACTTAATTTTTTTTTTTTAATTTTCTTTTAAAACAAAACATTACACATGCCTTTTAAAAATATAATATATATTTTTATTTAATATTTATTTTTAATAAATATTTAACTATAACATATATATCTTTTATGTTATTTTTTTTAAAATTAATTCTGATATTAACAAATAATCATAATATGATTATTTTTTTTTAAACAGAATATAAATTTCTTTCAACAATTTAGATTTAGATTCCAAAGAAAAGAATATATTCCTTTCTAAGAAGGACATATATTTTATCATAATATACACTAAAATCATGTCTTAATTTTAACATTTGATAGGTGTATTTTATTGACTATATTTTTTTATTTTTCTTTTACTGTACTTTTTTTTTAGCAAGTTGATTTTTCACTAAAATTGGGTTTTTTCAACCAAATTGAATTTCTTTTCAAGGGGATTAATTTTCTTTCAACTCTATAGTCTAACTATATACCAGATTTGATTTTTTGATTTACAAGCAAACCATAGACAAACTTTTAATAAAATTTTACCAGCATAATGGTACAATGCCAAGTAATCATAAAAACATAAAATAATAGATCTAAGGTTTCTCTAATACCCAAAATTTAAGAAATCATACAGATCTAATGAGATAAAACTAGATCTACTCAAACACAAAATTTTACCAAACAAAATAATAGAAGGCACACAACAAGAATTCCAGAACCTACCTTAAATCCAACGCTAGAAACTGTAATGAAACCCTTGTTGTAGATCTAAGAGTGAGATTTCCTCCCAAACCAATCCTGTTTGCAGATCTGAGAACTATGATGAAAGTAGGAACCAGATCCAGATGCACAACCAAACCCCAAATCAACAAGCAACCACAACAATCAAAAAATCTCCAAAATTCCAAGCACACAAGCTCTTCCCCAAAAATATTCTCCAAAACATGTCTCCCCTCAAATGAATGCAATAATTTTCCTAATAGGAATCCAATTCCCAAATTCATGCAATCCCTAAAGACAACTCAAAAGGCAACTCATAGTTCAACTCCAAAATAGAAATGTTTCAAAAGACAACTCTTGATCAGACTCTAACTCCAAAATTGAAAGTAAATATTAATTAATTAATTAAAATATCTTTTAAATGCACAACACAACTTGACATTTGAAAACTAGTTGTTCACTTTTTAAAAATATATCTCTTTTTCCAATTTGTACATGTTTAATTTAAATTCATTATTAAATAAATTAAATACTTAATGCATCATAAATTCATTCAATTAATTATTTAATCATTTAATAATACTCACAAACATAATAAAATCCAATTCTTAATAAAATAATCAATTAAATCCAAATAATTAATTATTTGATTTTAATTAAATTTCATCAAAATAAACTTAGGACATAATCAATATTAATTTCCAAATACTCAAATAATCAACTTTAATTTAATTTCCTCAATTAATCATAGGAGCATATTTAATCATAAAATTCAACTATGCACCTAACATTGATAATCATATAAAATAATCTATATAAACATAAATCAACTATAATTAATAAATGCATAATCACATAAAAATCACCCACATAACCACAAATCAACTAAAGCCAAATGAGATAAAATCAAACAAAACCAAAACCAAGCAACACCAAAAAGGGATCCACAAACTTTGCCAACCTGACAAATTCGGATAGGATAGTCAATAGATACTTATCCAACAACTAGGATAAATGGGTTTAGGTTAGGGTTTTGGATCCGTGTTATCTCCCCTCTCTTACCATTTGAGATATTGTGATAGGGAATGCTCATCTTGACAATTTAAAGAAGACATTTCCTAGTACCTACGAACCTGCGTACAAAACTCACATGTACATACATCTACAAATATATAACAGACAATGGCGGGGATCTGTCGATCGTGTGGATCTCACAAGAAAGTAACTACAACTTCATCCCTCAACCACATCTGGCATGTCAAATAGAAATATAAAACAAACACATCAACTATACACATGCAAGTATGGGATCAGTAAAATCATACGCATTAATAATTTCCTAACATATAATCTTTCATCCTAAAGTACTCATAACATTAATAAAATCAGACTAGGGGTGGGGTACTACATCCACCCCCCGTAGGATTAGGCTTACTCCTAGAAGCCTACAAACAGATGAGGATACATATCCCCCAAACACAAAGCATTTACTAAAAACAAAACATAACATCTGAAAACAAGTCATTGAATAAGAACATGATATTTAGTATTAAGAACAATATAGTATCTAGTTTAGGAATAAACTGAAATTCACATTGATCAATCATTCATTAACAATACAAATAGATCAAAATCTGTATTCATACATCATAATAGAAAACATCTAGGATCAATTACATAAAGAACACACATTCATATCCATAATCAAAATATAAGTTGAGAAGTTCATGAAAAACCATCTAGTTAATGCAACACTTAAGCAAACACAAAAGAGACACAACAATTCTAATCTCATACAACAAACATAGCATAGTACCATCTCTGTGATGTCCTCCCTTATACATACTATCAGGATTTCATGATGAACATGATAGAAACAACACTTATCACATAATAGGGCCAACAATACCAAACATTTGGAGTAGCCACCACAAAACTCAAAAAGTGAAACCCAAGTGGGGAAATCGTAAGTCCAACATTAAATCATAAGAGCACCTAATTTTCAACAATAAAATGAGTGTGACTAATGTCACAAAATAGATAATGAAAAGAGAGTTACGTGACTAATCCAATCATAAGAAAGTTCAAAATTTCAATGTTATCCCATACACATCACGAACAATTCATTAATCAACCAAAAATGAATCACCAATCATAACACATCCACATCACAAGGTGACTAGAAGTAGCCACACTGAAGGGAGTAATCGCTTCATGACATCCAAAATTATTTGACCCTAGATACATTAGAGAAGGTAACCATGCACACTAAGCAGTCAAATCACCTATGACAATTGTCAGACATAGTGATATCTCAAGGACATTAAATAGAAAGCACAACATAAAAGTTTAGATGTAGTTTAATGGTTATCAAAACACAAAAGAGTTATATGTCTATGTTTGGTTTCAAGTTTAACAGTTTAGACTTCTAATGGGCACACAACTTCCCAGAGTTCGCAGTGTAGAAACTTGGCTCTGATACCAAGTGTAACGCCTCACCGAGGAACCTAGGAGAACTTAACCTAAACATGCATCTAAGTTGGTAGAATAATTTTTTTTAAAGTTAACATACAAGATAAACATCAATGCAAAAGCAATTACCATTTACTCACATTAAACATTAACCAACACAGGTTACAACTCTCAAGGGTTCCTCGATGAAGATTACATTAACATAATTAATTAAATTAGATTAGGTACAATTACAAATCTCATATAAACAATGAAAGGGTAAAAGCAACATCACATCAAAGATAACATAAATACAACTGGTACCATAAGGTATCCATAAACCTACATCCACTGCACATGTCGCAGGGTATGTAATACAATAACCGAAAAGAGGTACACATGATATCTTTGAATAACTAATACAAAGATACATGATCACAAGAAGAAGAGAAAGAAGAACATAACTCCATCAATGACGATCAAGAAGGAACAACTACTATAGGGATCATCCAGCACTGGTGCACGAACATCAGAATCTCAAATGGAAAAAGAATCACTACCACCCGACCTCGTGAAGCTAAATGGTCCACTCCCACCGTGCTGAGGAGATAACAACAGATCCCACTCAGATAACAAACATCAAACAGATCAAGCTAAGGAAAGGATCCTGAAAGCTCTCTAACTCAAAGTGAAAAGTAATATTTCCATGAAAGACTCACTACTCTAGAGGCAACCGACACATGTAGGATAACTAGACTATGCATAGGAAGGTGTCATCATGTATGTATAACCCTTGAGTTTTGTCCTGGTAATCTTGTTGGATCCCGACACCCAAGTGACCTTACATGGTGTCAATGACTTCACGTACTGATGAAGCCATCGACTATGCCAACTCATCCCTTAAAAGGGGGCTAGTCATCTTCTCCATTCCCACCTTAGTCTGTACTAGCACTAAGCCAGGGCAAGGAAACCATATCTTATTAGGTTCATTTTTAAATCTCTTAATGTTATATTTAGTTATCACTTGATTAAGATACTTAACAATAAGTGATTCTGGCAGCCACTTGTGGGACCCGACGCTTATTGCAAGCCACCTCCTACTACATGTCCAGATAAACTACCCTAGGCTCACAGATCTCTGCTAGATCTAATCAGTTATACAACTAAGTAATCCTAAATCCAGTTTCACACAAAAGAACAAAAAATGATTACAGAGATACCACAAATAGAAAACATTATATCATGAGCCCAATGGTCAAACAAGAGTGATAATCAGATAAAGTACACACACACCAAACATAATTGATAACAAGAACATCTGACTCGTACCCCAGCCTCTGTATTCCCCTAGGTCTTCTAGAACCCGACAACCTATAATATAAAAGAGAACATGAAGAATACACATTCACATTAATTTGAACTAAAATAAAGATCATAATCAATTATGTTCCATAATTATCACAATTGAATTCAAATATAAGGTCTACTAGGAAATTCTAAAAAATAATCATTCCAGTAACATCATGAGTAAAACAAATTTCCTAAAAAGTACCTTAGAATCCAACATAACAAAAATGTCCAACTTTAGTATAAAAACACAAATGTTACTCTATGAATGTCATTGGGTTATAATTCGCAAGGTTTGAATATAATTACCCTCTTACATTCCATCATTTAATTGATTAGCAAATTAAAAAAATAGTTTATAAAGATCTATATAAGGTAATAGTACAAATTTACATAACACTAGAAGACAAATTATCAATTTACTAAACAAATTAAATAAAACTAATTACCCAAAACATATATATATGTGTGTGTGTGTGTGTGTGTGTGTGTGTTAATTAAAATTAATAAGCAAAATACATATTATTAAAACTATGAATTAATTATAAAACAAATTTCATATTAAATAATTAATAAAATTTATATTAATTCAAATTAATTAATCAATTTTATATTAATTAAAATTTAATTAACAAAATAAATATTAATTAAGAATAATATCAAAAATTATAACAATTAAAAAAAAATAACAAAGTTTATACAACTAAAAATAAACAATAAATAAAAATTAAATTACAAGGGGGGTCGTGGGGGCCACAGCCTCCTCACGGGTTGTCCCCCATGGCTGTCACAGCAGCCTCAACTATCGTGCGCAGCCCTTGGGCTGTCACGGCAGCCTTGGCATGCCGTAGGCAACTTCATAGGCTTCCAAGTGGGGTTAGGGGGGTCAGACCCCCGCTCACTTAATTTTTTTTTTTAAATTTTCTTTTAAAACAAAACATTACACATGCCTTTTTAAAATATAATATATATTTTTATTTAATATTTATTTTTAATAAATATTTAACTATAACATATATATCTTTTATGTTATTATTTTTTTAGATTAATTCTGATATTAACAAATAATCAAAATATGATATATTTTTTTTAAACAAAATCTAAATTTCTTTCAACCATTTAGATTTAGATTCCAAAGAAAAGAATATATTCCTTTCTAAGGACATATATTTTATCATAATATACACTAAAATCATGTCTTAATTTTAACATTTGACTAGTGTATTTTATTGATTGTATTTTTTTATTTTTCTTTTACTGTACATTTTTTTTCAGCAAGTTGATTTTTCACTAAAATTGGGTTTTTTATAACCAAATTGAATTTTTTTTCAAGGGGATTAATTTTCTTTCAACTCTATAGTCTAACTATATACCAGATTTGATTTTTTGATTTACAAGCACACCATAGACAAACTTTTAATAAAATTTTACCAGCATAATGGTACAATGCCAACTAATCATAAAAACATAAAATAACAGATCTGGGGTTTCTCTAATACCCAAAATTCAAGAAATCATACAGATCTAATGAGATAAAACTAGATCTACTCAAACACAAAATTTTACCAAACAAAATAACAGAAGGCACACAACAAGAATTCCAGAACCTACCTTAAATCCAATGCTAGAAACTATAATGAAACCCTTATTGTAGATCTGAGAGTGATATTTCCTCCCAAACCAATCATGTCTACAGATCTGAAAACTGTGATGAAAGTAGGAACCAGATCCAGATGCACAATCAAACCCCAAATCAACAAGCAACCACAACAATCAAAAAATCTCCAAAATTCCAAGCACACAAGCTCTCCCCCAAAAATCTTCTCCAAAACATGTCTCCCCTCAAATGAATGCAATAATTTTCCTAATAGGAATCCAATTCCCAAATTCATGCAATCCCTAAAGACAACTCAAAAGCTAACTCACAGTTCAACTCCAAAACAAAAATGACTCAAAAGACAACTCCTGATCAGACTGTAACTCTAAAATTGAAAGTAAATATTAATTAATTAATTAAAATATCTTTTAAATGCACAACTTAACTTGACATTTGAAAACTAGTTCACTTTTTAAAAACAAATCCCTTTTTCCAATTTGCACATGTTATAATTTAAATTCATTATTAAATAAATTAAATACTTAATGCATCATAAATTCATGCAATTAATTATTTAATCATTTAATAATACTCACAAACATAATAAAATCCAATTCTTAATAAAATAATCAATTAAATCCAAATAATCAATTATTTGATTTTAATTAAATTTCATCAAAATATACTTAGGACATAATCAATATTAATTTCCAAATACTCAAATAATCAACTTTAATTTAATTTCCTCAATTAATCATAGGAGCATATTTAATCATAAAATTCAACTATGCACCTAACATTGATAATCATATAAAATAATCTATATAAACATAAATCAACTATAATCAATAAATGCATAATCACATAAAAATCACCCACATAACCACAAATCAACTAAAGCCAAACGAGATAAAATCAAACAAAACCAAAACGAAGCAACACCAGAAAGGGAGCCACGAACTTTGCCAACCTGACAAATTTGGATAGGGTAGTCAATAGATACTTATCCAACAACTAGGATAAATGGGTTTAGGTTAGGGTTTTGGATCTGTGTTATCTCCTCTCTCTTACCATTTGAGATATTGCGATAGGGCACGCTCATCCTGACAATTCAGGGAAGATGTTGCCTGGTACCTACGAACCTACATACAAAACCTACATGTACATACATATACAAATATATAATAGACAATGATGGGGATCAGTCGATCGTGTGGATCTCGCAAGCAACTATGACTCTGTCCCTCAACCACATCTAGCATGTCAAACAAAAATATAAAAAAAACACATCAACCATACACATGCAAGTATGGGATCAGTAAAATCATATGCATTAATAATTTCCTAACATATAATCTTTCATCCTAAAGTAATCATAACATTAATAAAATCAGACTAGGGGTGGGGTACTACATATGATACATACATACATACAGTTGGTTCTTGAAAAGGTTTAAACTACAAAAGAGAAACCAAGTTGATCTTGAAATTTCCTATGGAGAAGACAACTCCAATAATTATAAATCACAGAGACTTGGACCGACAGACAAGGATCTAGTAAACCCTTCTACACTTTAGGCTCTGCAAAACTAGGGAGGGTGATCCCTTAATGCCCTCTAATACATACACTATACCCATAATTGGCATTAACATAAAGTAGATAATCTCATATAAGGCAATCAACATAATAGGGAGATACTAGATAATGGTTAATTATCCATTGAACGTTAACCTAAATGGAGCACGAAATAAGAACAACACAACAACATACATAAAAAGAAAGATTATTCTTGATTTTAATCATTTTACAACAAGAAAAAAATGAATCTAAACAAAAAAACACTTGAAAACCTCACAATAGATTAGATCAGTGCTTCATCTCATTGGGCATTTGATCTCATAAGAAATATAATATCATATGCTAGAGTTTCACTTATAGCATATGATCTAAGAATATTGCCTTACAATATCCTTCAACAATAATCCCAACCTAGCCTACTTATCAAAATCTCTACACAAGTTCAACCAATATTTAAATTTTATCCAAGCATTTAATTGACCCCTTAGATCAAATCATGAACAACAAACTATACATCTCACAACAAGACACTAAATGACAACAAATATTTGATTCATTTAAAAATTGACTGAATTGTGCATTGGAGAGATTTGAATCAGAGTTTACTTTCAACAAAAACCCTTTGCTACCTCTAAAAAAATTATATTCATACAACTTAATCACTCAAAACCTACAAAAAATCAAAATAGATTCATCATACATGCTCAATGAAAGAATTTACGCAGCTTATCACACACATCAAAACTTGCTCTTGGAACCATAAAAGTTGGAACAACCCCCAAACTTGGAACCCCCACAAATGATAAGAAAGAAGAATAAATAGAAGAGGAAACTCTAGATTGCATCTAATGTTGACACTTGTCCTTTCTCCAAATCTGATATGTTGAAAAATATCTTCTCTTTTTCCTAATTGAAAATATTTGGACTTTGTTTCCCTCCTCCACGTAGACAGCTAAAAATAATCATACTGGAAGAAAAACAAAAATAACTTTTGCATAAAAACACGGCAACAAATAAAACACTAAGTTCTCCCTAATTTTCCTTTTATTGTGTGTTGCCTCTCTCTATCTTCAATTTAATTATAGTTTTGTCTGTATCTTTAATCTACACAATCCTTTATGTTTTATAACCTTCCAGACACATTTGCATTTAAATATCTCCTTTTACACCTTGCATTATTAAACCAATAGGCTTCCCCTGCGGGGAAGCCTATGTATGGCCTCATCAAAAATTTGTCATGCTGTCTCACACTGTAAATTGGTTTCCCGCGTAGTTTTTTTGGAGGAGCAAAACCACTGTGTAGTTTTCATGTGTAGATTGTGATTATGATTCTCCCTCTGCGATGTCATTATGTCTGCAATTTTCTCTCCCTATATCATTTCATCTGCAAGTTTCTTTTCATCATTATGTCAATTGCATCTCACATACCTTTATATGGATCACCTTAATACATGTCTCATGTTGAATACCATTGGTTTTATTCTAGGAAAGCAGTGTACTCATTTAGCTGAGAAACTCGGCAGTAAAATTAAAAATAATAATTGTATAAAAATCCAAGAGATTAGTCTCTATAATCAATGAGTTTCCAATATGTTACAAAGATTTCCACAACTATTTTAAATTGTAAAAGGTTACTTGTGATAGCTAGAATATGTCAGGCTTTCACACAATAGTTTGGGTGATTAGAGTTGGTTGTTGTTTGGAGATGACGAAGCTATAGGGTCTTTTGTTATTCCAATCTAGATTGGTTCCTGCTCAGTACACACGGTATGTAATTTTGATTTAAGCATTCTCTATTATGTTCTCAAGTGACATTGTATATTACATACTAGCAAGGTTTATTTATTCTCTTTAAATAAATTTAGTAGGGGTACCATGTTAGCTGGAAGGGCTCTGGGCCATAATATTTGTCTCTAGACGCGCAAGGAGCCTACTACATGTTGCACTAATCCCCGACCATTGTGACATGTTCACCAATATTAAAAAATCTAGTGTCATTATGAATAAATTAGCGCATGGAAATGTTCACTGGTTAGATGAATGCAGATATGTTGGTAAGCTTTCAGATGAGCAACAAAGTTGTTTGTTGGAACAACTTCTCCAATTTCAACAAGTGGAAGTCTATCCCAAGGTTTATTTTTGTTAGGAACCTTTACTTATTTATTATGATTTCCTTTCTTCATTTCATCGACAACTTAACACCACTCATGCAAAAAAATAGAACATAAGGTGTTGGAAAAAAACTACATAGATCATAGAAATACTACAAAAACCCTAAGACAAATCTATGTTCCATAAGGATAAAAAAGGCTCGTGTTTTCTTATCTCACCAAATAGAGCAAAACAAAGGACCATTTTCAGGATTAGGTTTCAAATTCCAGATCCTCTAGAATATATCCAAACTACACACTTAATTTACCAATATACTAATTAAATTGTTGAAGGTCAAGGTAACAATAGAAAACCCTCTGTACTTGATGCAGGGCAGGCAAGGAGGATCTAATTAAGGATAGTCCCCACAAGTAGCCAATACCAAAATGTGGATTAACATAACACAACAATTGTTTTCAACTGAATTTTCATTAACATGCCTAGCTGTAAGGCCTTCCGGGTTAGGGCCAATTACAATCAGAAATAGTTATGCAAGATCAACAAAGATCCAATCCAACTCTAGCTAGTCCAGTCCTGAAACAAATCAAAAACTAATGGACACCCTAAGGAAGATCTGAACTTGAGCTCGCAAGTCTTCAAGCAATCTCCTTGTCTCCAAGCAAACAACCACTAGCTCTCCTATTACAAACTATCATAGATCAATCTGATCTTCAAGATATCATAGGATCCAGATCTAACTTCTCTCTTCCCAATTTCCTCCTCCTAAACAACTACCCCAAACACTCCTTAAATACTAATCTTGAGCCACAAGTTAGCTGGATGACATAATTAACTCCTACAAACAAATATTAAATGCAATACAAGTTGACTCTCCAATAGCCTTACAAACATTTAATTCTCCATGTCGGCCTCTAGATCTACATAGGAGAATACAACAATAGCTACCAGTAATAAATGCACCAAGTCGGCCAACCAAATCACCAAGAACTCCAGTCAGTAAGCCAGAACTACTGAGCACCAGTAAAATAACTGACCAAGCCAAGCAACACAGGCATCACCAAGCACAAGTTCCACCGAGTTCCTTCAGTGACTGAGCTTCCTTCAATAACTTAGACCATCAGTTAAATCTACAATCGAGTACCATAGAACCAAAACAACACACCTCCATGTAGATTCATGAAGTACCCTAGAATGGCCCTGCATCAAACACCCCAAGTTTGAAAATATGTTCATATGCTGGAAGAACATCTTCCGGGATTTAGCACATAAACCCCGAACTAGTTCTTCACATACAAGTCCTCCAACTTTTCAGATTGCATACTCTTCCACTTATGTTTCCTCTATCTCTTCAAGTCTTTCCTTGATAACACACAGGTCTATTCTCCAAACTGATCATCCATACCTTCAGGATCCACCAACTCAACTTGGCTACCAATACTCAGGCTCCTCCTACCGAGTGTTGTATCCAGAAAAGGCATCAATGAAAATTTCTTGTCATCCTTCTCAATAGTAAACACATTCTTGACACAATCATACATAGCTCTGCAATCATATTGCCAAGGTCTATTGAGCAATATATCACAACTATTCATCTCCAAAATGTCACATAACACAAGAACCTTATAATGGCCAATTTGAAAATCAACAAAGCACTATTCTCTTATTTCCAAAGCACGATCATTCTATAACCAGCCAATCCTATAAGGATAAGGATGCTTCATTCTATTCAAACCAATTTTTTGAACCATGTCCTCAGCAAAAAGGTTATCAGTACTACCACTGTCAACAATTTCATCACAAAGTTTACCTCTAGACTTGTATTGAGTCCTAAACAAGTTACTCCTATAACAAGGTTCCTCTTTTGTACCAAGCAATGTTCTCTGAACTAGCAAGTTCTCAAATTCAAGCTCATTCTGAATGTTCTCATTCACCATAGTAGTCTATCGGTCACCAAGCTTCTTTTGTGTACACTCAAAAGAATGGTGTCCTTCTTCACCACAAGTATAACAAGTTCCCTTAAAGATAACTCTACCTATCTTATTCTTTAGTTCCGCAAGTTTATGTTCATCTTCAACAATCGGTTTATCCTTCATCGAGTGATCAATCATTTCCTTCCCTCAGGGATTACTATGTTGTCTCCTTTTCATCTTATCTTCTACCTTTAGAGCATACTGATACAAATCTTCAACCGAATCAATCTTCAGCATACCAAGCTCATCTTGAATATTAAATCTTAAACCATTAATATACCAAGCTACCTTTTCCTTACCAAGTTCTTTGTGTCCAGACTGAATAGTAAGTTTTTAGAACTCCTTAGTATAGTCTTTAATATTCAAATCTTTTTGCTTCAGATTCTACAACTTCTTAAACAATTCAAGCTCATAGTCAGTAGGTATGAACTTAGCTTTCAATTTAGTCACCATCAACCTCCACCGATTGATCTTCATTTCACCTTCATCTTCTCTATCTCTTTTTAATTCTTTCCACCAAAGAGCAGCATGTCCTTTCAACTTAGTCTGTGCTAATCTCACTCGAAGAGGATCTTCAATTTCTTGCAGCTCAAAGAAGTCTTCCAATTCACCAATCCAATCAATCAGATTCTCAGGTTTCAAAGTACCAGAGAAAGTAGAAACTTCCATTTGGTAACTATTACTTAACTGAGCTCTAGATCTATGTAACCGACCAGTTCTATCTTCACCAGATCTATCTCTCCAGTCATCTCCACTAGATCTAGTAGCTTCAAAGTATTCAATAGCTTCCTCATAACCATATTCAATGCCAACATTCTGAGGTACACCAGTCATAGCCCTCATGATCTCGGCGATCATGTCATTCTTCATCAATTCCATCTCAAATCTAAAATCAGATTTCACCTTCTCTATAATCTTCAATTCCATAGCATCACATAGATCTACAATTTCTCTAGGGTCCAATCTTCTTGGAGGCATCCTTCAAGATTTTCAAAAAAAACCCAAGCAATAAGTCACCAACAAGGTCCTGGTGCAAAACAACCTCAATTGGTTTACACACTCAAGATCTTCAAGCTCTAATACCACCTAGCGTAGGGCAGGCAAGGAGGATCCAATTAAGGACAGTCCCCACAAGTAGCCAATACCACAATGCAGAATAACACTGTAACACAACAATTATTTTCAACTAAATTTTCATTAACATGTGTGGCTGCAAGGCCTTCTGGGTTAGGGCCAATTATAATCAGAAATAGTTTTGCAAGATCAACAAATATCCAATCCAACTCTAGCTAGTCTAGTCCTCAAACAAATTAGCAACTGATGGACACCATAAGGAAGATCTGAACTTGATCTTGCAAGCCTTCAAGCAATCTCCTTGTCTCCAAGAAAACAACTAGTGGCTCTGCTATTACAAACTATCAGAGATCAATCTGATCTTCAAGATCTTGCAAGATCCAAATCTAACTTCTCTCTTCCCAATCTCCCCATCCTAAATAACTACCCCAAACACTCCTTAAATACTAATCTTTAGCCACAAGTTGGTTGGATGACATAATTAACTCCTACAAACAAATATTAAATGCAATACAAGTCAGCTCTCCAATAGCCTTACAAACATTTAATTCTCCATGTCAGCCTCTAGATCTACATAGGAGAATACAACAAAAGCTACCAGTAATAAATGCACCAAGTCAGCCAACCAAATCACCAAGAACTCTAGTCGGTAAGCCAGAACTACCGAGCACCAATGAAACAACCGACCAAGCCAAGAAACACTGAGCAACATAGGCATCACCAAGCACAAGTTCCACTGAGTTCCTTTAGTGACTGAGCTTCCTTCAATAACTGAGACCATCAGTTAAAGCTGCAACTGAGTACCATAGAACCAAAACAACACACCTCCATGCAGATTCACTGAGTACCCTAGAATGCCCCTGCATTAATACTATAGGCTACTAATTAACATACAAAATGTGTTTGATAACTTATGTATTTGTAAGTAGAGAAAAATTAATTTAAAATGTTTCAATTCAAAATACATTACTAAAATCTTTTGAGAAAATACATCATGAAACCGAATTTACAATTCTACAAAGATGTGATTAAGAAGCAAAAGATCTATATAAAGAAAAATAATGTGCAAGGAAACCTTGTCCCAATGAGAATGCATAGATGATGAAGACCTCACAGATGGAAATCAAACACCACCACAAATGGAAATGAAAATGCAAATGGAATGCTCGAGAAATCTCTACGAACATAAGCACAAATTGCAATGAAATTGCTCCTCTAAAATAATTGCTAAAAGACTTTTGAATGTTGAATGGAGGCATTCCCTTACTGTTATTTATAAGGGTTTTAACCATGAAAATTTAGTTTTTATTTCATGTATTTAGAAATTTTTAATATTTTTTTTTAATTTTTAGTCGTAACCTAAGAATCTGGAATGACATATCTTTCCTCTTTTTCTAGACATGGGTTAGTATGGTTTCTAGTCTTTTTTGTCGTACTGTATCTGTATCATTTTTTGGTATGTTGTTATGCATGCCAACTAAGGGAAGGTTTCATTTTTGGCAACATCAGTTAACATTGCTTTAGATCAGTCCATTGAGATTAAAAATCCAAATATGTCTCTCTTCGTATTCTATAGACCATAAATTTTTATTCATCTACACATTTGATTGATTTTTTTAACATAATCTAAATTTAAAGTCTTAAAGAATTAGCCTCAACACATAATCCAAAGCATTGGTCAATAAGTTGTGAGAGTATTTTCTTGGGTCTACAATATCCAAGCCTGCCATGAATACTAATATGTTAAAGCTACGTTGGTACTTAATATCTAGAGAGACTATTGGAGTATGCATATAGTCTTATGCAGAAGAATGTGATTTAAGAAATATTAAATGGAAGAAACCTAAAAAACCTGATTAAAGTTTTAGTTCATTTGTCTCCCATTGTGGGAATCATTGGAGCTTTACTGATGTCTAGTTGACAGGGATATATGGATACATGATCACAACCGATGCTTCATATTATGGTTCATGGTTTCAATGTAGGAAGGAGTAAAGTCAATCATAATAAACTCTTTTATATTTCAGGTCTCTTTCATTCTCCTGTAAACTTGCAACCTCCAATTGTTATCTTAGAATTTGTTCTTCCTTTTGTTTAATTAGCTGAGATTTTTGTTCCATGGGGAATCTTTGATTGACAAATGTTCCTTTTGTTGATCACTTTGGTTTGGTTCTAAATTGTGTGCTATGACTATCTTCAAGCCAAATTTTCCAAAAAGACTATATGTGACAATATCTTTTCTTACTACAACTTTCTTGGTTTCAAGGTCATACTACATATTGATATAACCTCTTATTGCATTAAATTATAATTATTTTGTTCGACAAGTTGTCAGGTTTGAGGGATTCATATTCTACCAAAACACACTAGAGAATCATCTGGCCTCTCTATATAAAAAGAAAGGTTGATATGAGTCATGGCTATGGCTTATTGTGGTAGGTCTCAAGTCGTGGGTATCACAATGGTTGTTTGCAGCTTAATGAGCATAGAAAAATGCCTTATGTCCAAGTCCTTGGTTTATTCCATAAGCTTTGAGGTGATTGCCTCTAGCTTTGGGCCCAATATGATGAAGAGGACATAGGACCATGCCAAACTAAATTGTCCCCATGTTGGTAAGTCTTGACCCGAAAACATTAAAATCTCTACAAAACATGTCTCGTTTAAAAGTTAAAACTGTGCCAAAATATCTAAAAAGATTCTATGCTTCAAATCATGCTACGTGGATCATACAAAAAATTGATGACAAATAAATCATCCAAATCATTCTTAAAATGCCAGGATCAATTCACACAACATCAAATGTTCCTCCACTAAATATGGAAAAGATATTAATATTAGGACAAGTTTATATTTAACATGAGACCTCAACCAACAACAAAAGCAATTTCTTCATGACCACTCCACTACCTATTGGCCAAAGGAATCATTGGCTAAACAAATAGTCCAAATGCCTACTACCTAATGGCCATAATGCCACTTTAGAAGTAAGTTGGCATTCACTCATCTACCATCAATCAAAGGATATCTTGGACCAAATATATTGTTTGTTGGCACTCACTTCTCTCCTTGTGAATAAAAGGAAATCATTAACCAAATAAACTATGTTACTCACTTCTTTCCTCATCAATCAAACTAAATCCTCAAACTAAACTTACTATCTTGAAAGTCATGCTTCTAGAGAAAAACAACTTCAAGGGACAACACAGTAGAAGAGCAAAGTGAACAATACTATTATTTAGTAAAAATAGCAATGGGGTTTTAATTAGACTTTCTGATCAAGAAGAAGAAACAAAGAAGATTCCCAATTACAAATTCTACATTTTTTAATGTCTTTCCATGCATTTGAATGCTACATTTTTTTAGAACCTACAAAAACCACAAAAGATCAATACTATAACTTTAATTCATCCAAATGGATGCTACTATGTACAAAAATCTTTCTACAATGATACATGTTTGTAGACCTACACTTTTATTATGTTATGCTTTTAAATTAAACACCTATCGGTGCATCCCTTGCACCTTCTTTCATGTACAAAAGTACAAGTGCTAGTATATTTAATACTCATGAGGAGGCACAATTAATATTTTGTTATATCCTTTTCTGCACAGACTGGTCAACTCTTTTTGATTGCCACATGGCACCCACTTTCTAGCTTGCGACCTCAATGAATGACCACCCACCTAGCCTTGCAACCTAGTGACTAGTTGTTATCTCCAACTTGCCAGCATTTTATGCTACATCCTCTAACCATTGCGACCTGGAGAGTATTAACACTAGCACTTGCACCAAAAGAAGGTGCAAGGGGTATGCCGATAGGTCTTTGATGTGAAAGCATTATTGAAAATAATATTTAATTATAGAAGGAAGTCGCGTTCCCAAAATACAAACTCATTTCTAAAATCTCAAAAATTTCTTATAAAACAAGCACAATGATAGATGCTGGAACTTACTCATAAGGAAATCAAACCAACCTCCAAATGGTTGAGATAAGCCACAAGCAAGTAGCCACCTGAGACAGATAATAAGGAACTTTAAGGACAATTTTACTTGCAAGGAGAAAAATAGTCTCATATCATAAATACAATTCACAATATATTGGAAGATAGAATTAAACTACATCTTGAAGAATTAAACAATTTCCTTTATCAAATTGAATGATAGAAAAAATAGACCCATAGAGTCTGTAGGCTTGGCAATGAAAACTTTCCCACTTAAAATCCCTTTAGGACGGAAAGAAACCCAGTTTATACAAGATTGGAAGGCCAAAGCACTCATTCCCAATGACTTGTATGTTGTGTGCAAAGATACAGTAAGCAAATTTGACTGTTAACCACCTCAAAAACCCCTAATCTTCCCTACTAAAAACAAGGTTAAATTACATAGTTAATGCCAAGATTTGTTGTAACCCACCTCAAATAGATGTATATGGTTGGACTAATTATATAATTTAGTGTTAGAACACAAAAATGATAGTCTTGGGTAGTGACCTCCTTCTAAAGTTGGCACACATTTATTTTGGGGACTGTGGTCAGCAATTAATTATGCTAGGGCTACTAAATGGTGGCTGAAAATTAGTCCCTGAGTCCTTTAAATAAATGGAGAAGCTATTTCAACATAAAATCATGCCTTCTTCTTAACTGATTTGGGAATATGTAGAACACATTCAAAACACATGAAAGATAGAATCCTAAACTACAAACAGTATCATTCTCTATCACTCTATTTTAGACCACAATTATATTTCTTCAGATTATGACCTAACATTTTTTCTTAAACTTATCAAGAGAAAGGGAAACCAAATTTAGGAAATCAGTCACTATGATATAGTAATAGTGGGTAAGTCAATAGAGATAATTCAATAAATTCCATAATGGTACAAGATCATTGGTGGATATCAACTGCTCCAGGTTAGCATTAGAAAATATAACCTAAGATAAAGTTGTTAAAATAACATGCTACGACCATTTATTATGCCTGTAACAATAAACAAAGTTAGCTATGACTTAGATTGTAGGATTCTATTGTAATAATATGGAAGGTGATGAACATATTCTCTATCTCATAATATACAACAATTTAATATGAAGATAAATCATAAATTACACAGCACAATCATTGGGTAGATGTAGGAGATTCAACTGTACAAACAAAGACCTGATATAACTTAGCACAAATTGAATCCACTTTATTTCTAAAATTACTGTTAGCTATAAGTCAAAAAAAATATCTTCTCTTTGTATCATAATCCAAATTTGTGGTAGAACTATAAGTTGTTTGTATGTCAATGCAAATACAATCAATTGTCAAATTTTGCCTTCTGTGACTACCATTGATTTAGAGCAATAGACAAAGATAGGGATGTTTTTATTTGGATAGTTGGCATTTGTAAGACAATCATTTTTTCTTAAACTTATCAGGAGAAATAGAAATCAAATTTAGGCAATCAGTCACTATGATATAGTGATAGTGGGTGAGTCAATAGAGATAATTCTAAAAATTCCATAATGGTACCAAATCATTGGTAGATATCAGCTGCTCCAGGTTACAATTAGAAAAAATAACCTAGGAATCCTTTCTAGATGTGGCTGCTCCATTTCTATTATGTTGTCTCAGACTCTCACTGATAATTTGCAATTTTTGTGTCAGCTTACTCCAATTTCAAATAAAAATTTGTGACACCTGAGGAGGTCCTAAATTAAGATTTCAAGTTGTTGAAAAAACAAATAACTTTGACATCAAACTTAGAGTTGGGGTAACAAGCCCCAACATGAAAGTGTATCCACTCTTTCAAGTAAAAATGTGTGAGTGAATGGAATATTGAAGAATTAAACTATTGCCTTTATCAAAGGGAATGGTAGAGAAAATGGACCCGTAGACTATCCTTAGCATTGGTAGCTAAAAATCTTGCATGGTATGAATAAAAAATTACTAAAAGGAAGAGAGATGAAAGAAAAATAACCATTTGAATAGAATATAATAGAATACAAAATTTACATAATTCATACTTTCCCTTTGATAATTTTCTAACCTTGTGAGAGCAATGAACTCTTTTCTTATCAAGCAAATAACTTTTATTTTGTATTAAATAGTGTTTCTACACTTAAAAATTTGTCTCCACAGGATAAGAATTTAAGAACTTTACATTTTGAGGATAAACATTGAAGCAAACATTCTAATATGTGAGATAGTTAGCGTCTAATGAAATGAACATAAAACTAGTCCCACAAGTACCTTTTTGTTGCAAGCATAAATTCACCTCTAGCACAAATTGTTAATAATTTAATGACAACAATGAAAGAGTTAGATATTGTTGAATATTGAAGCCATGGAAGCTTCTTTCGATGCTATAAAACTCACTCTCTACTCTCTGTTGAAATCATGAGCTTCTAAACACCTGATATAGGTTTGCAAGGACATTAAGATAAATAGTTCTCAGAGTTGTAAATCATTTCCATCATTGTGAAAATGGGCAATATTTCGATAGCAAGATTTAATTGAATAGAACAGTGGAAGGCTACACCATAGACAATATTTTCTATTAGATAAATTCTTTTGATTAGGAATTATAAAGAATTTGTTGGGATGTTGACCTATTTTCAAGTTTGACTAGAATTAACATATTGGTAGTTATAAATCTCTCATTCCATGATTAGAAAACTACTATAGAAAACTACTTAAAGATAGAGAGTTGAAAGCAAATTCCAAATAATCAATACCGTCCCAGGTTTTAATTGGGGCAACTCAATAGTATGCCCGCCCTAAATCCTCCTCTGCCAATTTGAACACACAATCAAGAAAAATTCTATTGCTCTGTACATCCAAAAATAAATCAGAATTATCAAAAGCCCTTGAATCTGCTCAAATCAAATCAACAGGTAAATAAAAAATTAAAATAAAAACCCTACAAAAGTAATTTGTCACCAAAAATTTACTACTATCTTTGGTAAGAAACATTGCCAACTTTGTTTAAACAATGACTTCAACCAGTCCATAATACATCTCAGAAACCAACATCTGGATGGTAAATAAGAGCCCACCTAAAATTGCATAGATTAATTAAATTGGCAAAATTGTTAGTTGGAGGTAGTGATGCTGGTCATATGCATAGCCAGGACTACAATTTCAAATGTCAAGTTGAAATCAACCCCAAGAAAAATGGAGTAGATGTAGATTAGGTATAATCATTCACAGAGCACATGAATAACATCAATATAAATAAATAACAGTGGATACCTACAAGAGGAGTAGTTTTATACATGAATAACACCAATATAAATAAATAATCTAATGTAAATACCTACAAGAGGGGTAGTTTTGACACAAGGCAGGGAGCAAGAGGGGCCAAACAATGGCACACCCTAATGATCCAAGCCTGCTCAACACATGCGGAAGCCAACAAACACAACAATGAGAGAGAGAATGCCAGATCTTTCATATATTAGTATAAAATAGAACCATACATGTCGGGCTGTAAGGCCTTCCTGGTTAGGGCCAGATATTACAAAGAATCACAAAAGTCCTCAAACATGCGAGGATTTGTCAAAATCTCTACTTCTATCTTCTACCAACTCCCTATCCAAAACTGCCTCCTAAACTCTAAACCAACAACTACATTTATACAAGAAGCTACCGAACTAAGTCGGCCTTCAGATCCACAATCAATGGAAGGAACGGTCAGATCTAGGATCACACGCTTCCCAATGATGGATTCCAACATTAAATCTATGATCCAATTGTAGACACCTAAAAATCCTTTAGAAAATAAAGTATTTTTATTTTCTGAAAATCTCTAATGACATCATCATTTATTAATTAATTATTTATTTATTTTTATGCCATTAAATCCCTTTATCTTAATTAAAAATATTTAATTAAGGAATCCCTCCCAAAAATGTTTAAATCTTATTTAAACATTATCTCCTTATTTATTAATTATTTTAATTAATAAATTGACCAAAAATCTCAAAATAAATAATTTATTTATTTTTTACCCAAAACTTGGCCAATTTCCTTTAGACCACTAACCTCTTCCAGAATCTTCTAATCCCTCCTTAATTTCGATTAAAAGGCTAATCCCATCTTTTCTAACCCTAATCTCAACTCAAAATATTTAATTAAGATTAAATATTTAATTTTCATATTTATTAAATATATTTTAATAAATATTCCCAAAACCAAAAGCCTTTGGAATGAATAAACATTTATTCCATAAAACCTAAGAAAACTCTAGACTCTTCTAGAAACTTCTCAACCCAACCTCTTCACCCATCCTAATCCTAAATCCCCCTAATCCTAATCCTAATCCTACCCCTAAACATTTGCACAATCCTAACCAAGCTTAAGACTTTCCTAAGCCAAAGTAAAGTCTCCCCTTCCAAATATCTCAACCGCAAAACATTCAATGCATCCACAAAGTCATCAAAGTCCCTTAAAGGCTCATTCAATGCTCTTACAAGCACTTATGAGGGGAGTTATGAGCTTTGAGCCCCCTTTGTTGACTCATCTTTACCCTTCCTTTCATCCACTCACCTTGTGACATGTGTCACCTCCTGATTGGCTGTAGACTAGCACAATCCATGTGCTCCCCTTTGAATGAATCTTGGCCTCTCATAAGGATTTCAATCCTGGCCACTCATTCTTCCTTCCCAAATCCTATAAATACCCCTCCTTTCAAGAGCAAATCAATTAGCTTAACTTTCATTCTCATGCATTGTTATCATGTCCTTTTATTTCTAGACTTAGCACAAACCATTCTAATTTAGTTTACTTTCAAGCATTTTAGCTCATCATAGCTTAGTAATAATGGATTAACATAGTTTTTATTGTTGTTTTGCATAGCATAGCATCATATCACATCTCTATTTGGTTAAAAACAATCTTAGCATAAACATCATGTAGCTTAATATTCATATCAGCATCATTTTGATCCTTGAGGCCTTAGGCACAAATCAGGCGTTCTATACCTATTTTTGTGCCATTTTGGAGTTTTCATGGATTTCAATCCATCCTAAATGCATAAGGAATATGCTCCAAGTGCTTAGAGAGCACACCCACATCCCTCTTATCAGAGAAAATCAAACATTGCTTGGGTGCACCTATTTAGGCTCAATCTGAGGTGGCTAGCTTAGAGTTTCCTTGTTATTGTTTTGATTGTATGCTAGATTAAACTCTTAACATTTGATTGATTGGAGCCTTTTAAAATAGGTAACAGGATCCTCAAAAGCCTAGTCTACATTCTGGCACGCCCGGTGGGACTCAAACCACAATCAGCTTGATCAAATCACACTTTTTCACTCTCGGTGTCACAGAAAATGAAAGAAATGTCACCTGCAAGAAATGAAGTCACGCCTCCAGCCATTTTAGTCACTCCTACAAGCAGTCAAATCATGCCAATGAGCTCTGAAATGACACCTACAAACTGACAGTTTTTCGCCATCAACAATTTCTTTTCTATCTTATTTCTTATTCTGTCACCTTTGCATAAAGAAATTACACCTTTGTATAAAGAAATCACACCTCTGTATAAAGAAATCATGCCTTTGTAGAAAGAAATCACACTTCTATAGAAAGAAATCACGCCTTTGCAGAAAGAAATCACGCGTATGAAAAAAGAAATCACGCGTTTGCAAAAAGAAATTACGCGTATGCATAAAAAGATCACGTGTATGCATATTTTGGTCACGCTTAGGCATATTTAAATGCCACCTATCAATTTTTTGGTGTCGCTTCTGCATTTTCTAGTGTCGCATATAAGCTGGACAATGTTGCTATGACTGTATTTTTTATCTTAATTTGTTCTCAGATTCATAACAGCAAAGGTCAAACAAATCTTGAATGAAATTAAGGGAAAAGAACTTAGGTCCTAAAAGTCATTTTCTTTTTGAAAATCAAACGCAATCTTGAATGATATAAATTTAAAAGAATAAGCATCCCTATTCCTTCTTCTTTGAATTTCAGTTCAAACAAAATCTTGAATGATCTAAGGATAAAACAAAGCTCTTTTCAAAGTTCTTAAATCAACTCGCAAATCTCAATCTTGAATGCCCAAAAGGAAAGAACTTGCAAGCGCTCAAATCATTTACCTTTTGGAGAAAGAACAAATCAAACCTTAAACACTTGTGTCTTCAATTTCAAAGTTCAAAATCACACTTAATCAAATTGGAAGAAAGAACAAACTTGCTTGATGTGCATTTAGGAGTTTTTCAAATTCTTGCAAAATCCTGTTAAAGTAAGCAACGTAGAACATTTGGACTCAGACAAGTTCACTTGTTCTACTTTTAGTGAGGCTTGTCCAGGGAGAAAAGCACTTCCTCCTCGGAGAACGACCTCAAACCGATATCCCCCCCAGCCGGTATATAAATAAAGTGAAGGCAAAAAGTACTCACTTATATCTCCTGATCCACGGGCATCTTGTGCCAAATGCAAATGTCTGGGGAAAGGTAAATATTCCTCCCCCAGCATTGTTGGCTAGGCTCTTAAGTGAGTCACAGGCGGTCAGCATAACCGGGTATGGAGACTCCATGAAACTATTAAAAACTTGATAAAATAGAGGCTACCCTATCTACATCTAAAAGTATCAAAATCCTTGTAAAAGGACCGATTCCAAGGGGTTTACCAGGTCACCTCAAGATTACTCACCATTTTTATTCCCTTCTAGGGGGTACCAAGCTATGGGCAAGCGATTTTGATACTCACCTTCCTTAGGTAGATCTTCTTGAAGTGCTTGACAGTCAAATACTTTGTGAGAACATTGTTGGAACATACACTTTTCAAAGCTTTATCAGAGTCAGTTATCCTGTTTGTATCCCACAAGGTTGCTTTGTCCCTTGTGGAGATTTCTTTTCTGAAAAATCTTTGTTGAAATCTATCCTTTGCCATTGGAAAAAACATCAAATTGATCTACAACTTGGTTCAAGATACTCAGAATAGCCATGTCACTCCAAATCCTCCCAAAATCCAAAAAATGTCCAAGGCTTTCAGAAACTCAAATCATGGTCTTCCAGTCATATTCGATCCAGTCTTGTCATCCTTTCCTCCTATCTTAGGTTAGCAAAGTCATCTCGGCCATCCCCCATCCCCTTGTCTGTCTACCTCTAGAGTCAGTCTTCTTCCAATCTTAAGCCAAATCCAATCCTAGTATGATCCTGTCAGTCATCCCAATCTGAGTCTTAGTCTTCCAATCCATCTTCATCCTTCATTCCTATCCGACTCATCCACAAGTTAGCATGTCTCAAAATTATTATGATGAGTTTGGTTATTATGTCTCTCCCGTCAATCCATCCTATCCCAAAGATGATGAAAGCCTTGCAGATCATGATGCATATTTTGAAAATCTTAGCAAGTTTGCTCCAAACATCCCCGAACATCCCATCATTCCTCCAAAATATCCTATCATGCCTTCATGCTTATCCACTAGCACTCCCTTTCATGTCCTCGGCAAGGCAAATCCATTATCTTATCCATCCATAACTTATCCCTATCTTAAACCTACACATCCTCCATATGCATCCTTCATACCTCCATCTCCTACTATGGTCATATCCCAATCACCACCATCCCCTCGAAACACCTCACGCTACTTCCCTTATCTAAAACCTCCATCCACTTATCCTCCAAAACCCTTTCAAAGTCAAACACCAAGTCTTCCAATCCTTTTCCCCAATCCACCATCCTATCTCAAACCACCATCCTCCATTCAAACCCATGTTTTTGCAAATCCCCTCCCACAAAAATAATGCACCCTTCAGTCTGCTTCATATCCCATACCTCAATCCATCATTCCTACCTCATCCAATAGTCCATCAAGTTCACAAGCTTCCTCTAAAACTACCTATGTGAACTATCCAAACCCACCATCTTCTAGCTCCTCATTTGCACCATCATCCCCTCAAGTAGGTTCCCCTTCATCCACCCCACCTTCATGTGAGGACCATCCAAGCTCCCCATCTTCTACACATTCTAATCCCTCACCTCCTCCAATCTGAAAGTCTCCAAGGAGTTTCACAAGGAAGCCAACAAAAAATCCCACTCCTAAAGTTGAAGAGCCAAACCATCTCAAACCTTCATGTGAAGCCATCACTAATGAGGCTCATCCATTGCTCACATCTATCATCTATCTTTCATACATTGATCCTCTTCCATCTCCTAGCATCATTGAGTCCCTTCCATTTGAAGTTTCCATCCAATCCCCACTAACATCACCTCCTCCTAGCATTATCCAAAGCATATCTGATGAGTCTCATGAATTCACCCCTCTTCCTACCATCACAGCTACAAAATCTTCCATCCGTTCATCCATACCATCTGAAGAATTCTTCCTTCTTCCAGACATCATAGCTACAGAATCTCCCATCCTTCCATCCACTCCCTTTGAAGAGTCCATCCATACATCCCCCAAAACTCTATCCACACAAATCCTATCATGTCAAAATCTTTCCCAAAAGCATGTTGAAATACTCGCAGAAGAAAATCAAGATCTAATCCCTTCACTTCCCCCATCACATGTTCTATTGCTTCCATCACCCCCAATCCAAAATCCTACAATCCCAATTCCTCCAATCCAAGATCCTATCATCCTAGTTTCTCCATCTGAAGATTCATTACTATCCCCCAATCCTAGTCAAAATCCCACCATCATATCCTCTCCTCTTGAGGATCTTCCAATCCAAACTATCCCACTGCCATCATTCTATCCTCTTGGATCACTTACATTTGTCAAAGGCAGTCCACTTGAAGCAGAAGAAATTAGTTTCATATCTTCCATCACGGAACCAGAAAATGGATGTTTATCATATTCCCTAAGTCAGAAATATCCTTGTTTGGATAAAATGCTCAAGAAATGGAATTATCAAGGCAAAAGCCTAGGCATCCATGAACAAGGAAATCTGGAGCCTATCCAAGACAAGAAACATCCAAATTTATGTGGAATTGGTCACACATCAGAAGAAGGCACTTCCTCCAGAAATGTTGGTACAACTAAAGATAAATTCAAGCCTCCTTCCAAACCCACCATCACTTCTTCCAAAACATACAACGCTATTCCTCCTCCTCCATCGTTACAACCAAAGACAACCTATCACATTCCTCCTTCATCCTCCAAATCCATTTTGGGTCCCTATGTCCCGAAATCTTCCAACACATATCCTCTACATACCCAATCCATTTTGGGACCCTACATCCCAAAATATCATCCCCCATCTTATCCTACTCAGTCTTTCATCCAAAATCCAAACATCCCTAGTCAGGATCAACAAAGGCACATGCCCACATATCCTATCTACCAATCTCCTTCCATCTCTCCATCCATATTTTCGCCATCCCAGACATCTCCTCATATTCATTCCAATGCTCCTTGCAATTTGGATGCCATATCAAATATGCATAAAGGAAAATATCCACAAAAATCCAAAGATTTCCATGTCTAGTCTAAACGACATGGTCAACCAAAGAAAAATCCAATCAAGCAATCCAATGTATCCCAATGGCCACAAAGGCCTAGCAAAGCACAAGCAAAATCTGCTACATGGCCACAAAGGCCTAGCAAAGCACAAGAAAAATCTACTACATGGCCACAAAGGCCTAGCAAAGCATAAGCAAAATCTACTACATGGCCACAAAGGCCTAGCAAAGCACAAGCAAAATCTACTACATGGCCACAAAGGCCTAGCAAAGCACAAGCAAAATCTACTACATGGCCACAAAGGCCCAATAATGAAAAAGAAAAATCCTATGCATACCAATGGCCACAAAGGCCCACCAAAGCTAAAACAAAGATGATGTGGATCCCAAAGCAAAAATATGTAATGCATCTAACAGAAATATCCACAATGGCATCTAAAGTTGCTAATCCCCCAACTACTCAGTCTTCTCCTCTATCTCCTCAATCTATTTTGGGTCCCAAAGATCCTAAATCTCCTAGCATAAATCCTCCATCCTATCTACCTCTATCTTTCAAAACCCATCCACTTCATCCATCTTCCTCGCAACATGTGCCAATGTTGGTCCTGACAACATCCCCCTATCATGATCACTTTCCATCTTTCCATCCAAACACTTTCTACCACCATATTTCCCATCTCCCCCATCTCATCCATGCCTTTGCATAATTCCTCCATCCTAACAAAGTTGTACCAACATCCAAGAAAATCAGAAGATCAATGAAGAAAGTCAGCAACAAATCAGAGAAATCAGCAGGTCAGCAAAATCAGAAAGTCAGCATCAAATCAGAAGGTAGTACCAAATCAAAGAATCAACAACAGGTTAGAAATCAATTAGCATATCAGTGAAAGATTAGCACAAAGTCAGTAGAAAATCACAAAAATCCATAAAAATTGAAAAAAATCAAGAGAAAAGTATCAAGAAAATAAAAAGAAAAGACAAAAACATTCATCCTATGGTGAAAACTTGGCAATTCAAGCACCTTGGACAAGTACCATGGTGAAAACTTGGCAAACAGGCGTCATGCGTAGGTCCCCCCCCAATTCCTTTCTGTAGTTGGGGGCCATTCCCTTCTATCACCGTCTTATCCAACATCTCCTCCATCCCATTTGTCTCTCACCTCCTTCATCCTCCTTTGGATCTTGATGAAAAATAAAGACTACTAGGTATACATGCTTTTGGGCACCTTCTTGGCATCCATCACACCTTTTGGCTACATATCCTCTATCCAATCCATTCATCCTAGCTTCCATATACCTTCCTTATCCTCTTGTTAGCATATCTTCCATCCAAGCATACCCCATGTCTCTGAAATACATGAACTATCCTAAGCAGGGGGCATCTTGTTCCTTGGTGACATATTCCTTGGAGACTATCTTTCATCCAAAATCTTCCATCTTCCAATCCTCAAGCAAATCCACCATCTGATCTCCCAGCAGTTTCTCCATCCAAATCCAAATTTTCCTTCATCTAAATCTCCTAGCAGTTCCATCATCCTCATCCTAAGCATTTCCTCCATCTTTCCATCACCTAGTATCTTCCCTTGTCATTGGTATCTAGCTATAGGCTAACCTCATTGCAATCCAATGCCATTCATCCCTATCCAAACATTCCTAGCAGTCTTCTAGCCATCTTCCAATCCTATCCACATCCTCTAGCTATCCAACATCCAAGATCAAGCCAACCCATCCCATCGCATCCTTAGTCTTGTAGCAAGCCTTGATCACAATCCAATCATCATCATTGGGATATGTCCTTCCCAAATTCATGTCATTTCAAGACACATCATTCACTGTCAGTCTATCTTGGCCTTCCAGCCCAACTGGGGCATCATCCCGCATATCTTTGGAGCTTCAGCTTCACCCCCAAGTTCTTTGTACATCCTAAATCTTGAGCTTCTGTACATATCCATTGTAAATATCCTCACGTCTTGTTGTACATATCCTTGTTAGTTCTACAGTAGCCTTTAATCAGAACATCTTGTCCTACCCAGCCTTGTACTTCAGCAATATCAATTGTCGACTATCCTTGATCATCGTGACTATCTTTGAACCGCATCATTTGCCAATCAGCAACACAACATTCTCCCCATTAGCATCGGGTCCGCACAGATGTATGCTTCTATTTTGTCTGACCTAAGCCTAATCATGGGTCCCCTCAGTTGTATCCTTCTTGTCTGACCTAATCTTCCACCAAGCACACCAGGTCCGTGTCGATGTATCCTTCCACACGTTCAGGCCAATCTTCTCACCATCAATCAAATCAAATCTCTCTCCTTGGCAAAGGTTGTCTTTTGGAGTTATCATTTTGACCTTGGATTTTGTCCTTTGGGTCTTGTTAATTTTTTATGGCTTCTCGTTGTTCTCTCCTCAAAGTCGCCACGATCCTTTATATCATGGTGCACTGTGAATGAGGATAATTTGGGGCAAGGTCTTTTGATCTTTTGCTTCTGCCTGTGAGTCAGTCGTGTGTTTGTGATTTCTTCAACATAGTTTCCACCATGCTTCCTCTTGGGTTCATGCGTGATGCTGGGGCAACCCTGTGTGTCTTTTTAGCATCAGTCCTCTGCAACGCTGGTGACAAGGCCTTGTGTTCTTTCGTAACCTTGGCAGGTCTCTAGCATTGCTATATTAAACTAAGTTGTGCTCTCCACATTTGTACTTGGAGCTTCCCCAAATCCCCTGCATCTTGCATCATATAGATTAATCTTGCATCCTCATATAGCTGCATCCTGCATTTTGCATTTAATCTCATCTAGCATTCACCCATCTTTGCTCTTGGAAGCTTGGTTATTTATCTCCCCTTCTTCCTAGGTCCTTCTTTCTCTGTTTCCTTTCAAGAAAATTCCACAATGTTGACTCCTTGCATTATTTTCTCGAGGGGGCACAATCCCTCATTCCTCCAAATTCTAGCCTTGGGCATCTTATTTTCTTGTCTTTGACGCCATGCCACTTGTGGCATCACATCAAAGAGGGGCAAAATGTAGACACCTAAAAATATTTTAGAAAATAAAGTATTTTTATTTTTTGAAAATTTCTGATGACATCATCATTTATTAATTAATTAATTATTTAATTTATTTATTTATTTTTATGCCATTAAATCCCTTTATCTTAATTAAAAATATTTAATTAAGGAATCCCTCCCAAAAATGTTTAAATCTTATTTAAACATTATCTCCTTATTTATTAATTATTTTAATTAATAAATTGACCAAAAATCTCAAAATAAATAATTTATTTATGTTTTGCCCAAAACTTGGCCAATTTCCTTTAGACCACTAACCTCTTCCAGAATCTTCTAATCCCTCCTTAATTTCGATTAAAAGGCTAATCCCATCTTTTCTAACCCTAATCTCAACTCAAAATATTTAATTAAGATTAAATATTTAATTTTCATATTTATTAAATATATTTTAATAAATATTCCCAAAACCAAAAGCCTTTGGAATGAATAAACATTTATTCCATAAAACCTAAGAAAACTCTAGACTCTTCTAGAAACTTCTTAACCCAACCTCTTCACCCATCCTAATCCTAAATCCCCCTAATCCTAATCCTAATCCTACCCCTAAACATTTGCACAATCCTAACCAAGTTTAAGACTTTCCTAAGCCAAAGCAAAGTCTCCCCTTCCAAATATCTCAACCACAAAACATTCAATGCATCCACAAAGTCATCAAAGTCCCTTAAAGGCTCATTCAATGCTCTTACAAGCACTTATGAGGGGAGTTATGAGCTTTGAGCCCCCTTTGTTGACTCATCTTTACCCTTCCTTTCATCCACTCACCTTGTGACATGTGTCACCTCCTGATTGGCTATAGACTAGCACAATCCATGTGCTCCCCTTTGAATGAATCTTGGCCTCTCATAAGGATTTCAATCCTGGCCACTCATTCTTCCTTCCCAAATCCTATAAATACCCCTCCTTTCAAGAGCAAATCAATTAGCTTAACTTTCATTCTCATGCATTATTATCATGCCCTTTTATTTCTAGACTTAGCACAAACCATTCTAATTTAGTTTACTTTCAAGCATTTTAGCTCATCATAGCTTAGTAATAATGGATTAACATAGTTTTTATTATTGTTTTGCATAGCATAGCATCATATCACATCTCTATTTGGTTAAAAACAATCTTAGCATAAACATCATGTAGCTTAATATTCATATCAGCATCATTTTGATCCTTGAGGCCTTAGGGGCAAATCAGGTGTTCTATACCTATTTTTGTGCCATTTTGGAGTTTTCATGGATTTCAATCCATCCTAAATGCATAAGGAATATGCTCCAAGTGCTTAGAGAGCACACCCACATCCCTCTTATCAGAGCAAATCAAATAGTGCTTGGGTGCACCTGTTTAGGCTCAATCTGAGGTGGCTAGCTTAGAGTTTCCTTGTTATTGTTTTGATTGTATGCTAGATTAAACTCTTAACGTTTGATTGATTTGAGCCTTTTAAAACAGGTAACAGGATCCTCAAAAGCTTAGTCTACACCAATATAAATGCACAAGTTAGCCACAACAGGAACTAAAACTTTATTCCCTTAGCACTTTTCTTATTCTCATCAGCCATGTCTCTCAAATCAGATATTCCTCTCGGTTGTGTGCCATTCACAATCTCAAATGGTGTGTTTCCAGTACTCCTATTCATTGAATTATTGTATGCAAACTCTTCTTGTGCTAACACAAAATCCCAATTACTCGATGTGTCTCCAACTAAGCATCTCAAAATATTTTCCAAACTTCTGGTCACAACTTCAGTTTGTCCATCATTTTGTGGGTGAAATGTAGAACTATATTTCAACTCAGTGCCAAATTTCTTCCAAAGGGTTTTCCAAAAGTAACCAACAAATTTACTATCTCGGTCAGAGATAATACTCCTCAGTAATCTATGCAATCTAACAATTTCCTTAAAGAAAAGATCTGCTACATGTACTACATCTGATGTCTTTCTACATGGTATAAAATGTGTCATCTTTGAAAATCTATCCACAACAACAAATATAGAACCATTACCTCTTATTGTCTTCGGTAAGCCAAGAACAAAGTCCATACTGATGTCAATCCAAGGTTTCTCAAGAACAGCAATCGGTGTATACAATCCAGTATTCTGACTTACTCCTTTTGCAACTTGACAAATTCTACAACTTTTCACAAATTTTTGAACATCTTTATACAACTGTGGCCAATAGTATGTCTCCTTAAGCAAATTCCATGTTTTATCAATACCAAGATGTCCAGCCAAACCACTACTATGTTTCTCGTTTATATGATTAGTTCTCATTACTCCTCTCGGTATACACAACTGAATACCTTTAAACAACATACCTTCCTGAATAAAATATTCATCCCATTTAGTATTGTGTTGATCTTGAATAGGTGCTCTACACTTTCTCCATGGCTCAAAAAAATCAAGGTCAAACTCATAAGAATCTCTCATCTCATTAAAACCAAGAACTTCAATTTTCATCTCGGTCATCAAAGATCTTCTTCTACTCAATGCATCAGCAACTCGATTAGTGACTCCACTCTTATGCTTTATCACAAATGTATAGCTCTGCAAATATTCAACCCATTTCATATGTCTCTGATTCAACTTATTCTGACTACCCAAATATTGTAAAGCCTTATGATCAGTATACAACACAAATTCACTCGGTATCAAATAATGTCTCCATTTATTTAGTGCTTGAACAATAGCATAGAATTCTTGATCATACACAGAATATTTCCTTCTAGCATCATTCAACTTTTCACTAAAGAAAGCAATAGGTTTACCTTCTTGACTCAACACAGCTCCAATTGCACTTCCACTTGCATCATATTCTACTTGAAATACTTTACTGAAATTAGATAATGCCAAAAAAGGTAATTCAGCAACCTTCTACTTCAGAGTCTCAAAAATTTTGTCAGCTCCATGTGTCCACTTGAATTCTCTTTTGTATCCTCTCATAGTCTCAATCATATCATTACAAATTGAACTGAAATTCCTTATGAACTTTTGGTAAAAACTTTCCAAACCATGAAATGATCTTACCTCACTAGCATTCGCAGGTGTAGGTCAATTCAAAATAGCTTCAACCTTTTCAAGATCCATCTTCAAGCCATCAGCTGAAACAAAAAATCCAAAATACACAATCTCTTCTTTCATGAATGAACACTTTTTCAAATTTATCAGCAACTTTTCCTCTTTCAATCTCTGCAAAACTTGTCTAACATGCAACAAATGCTCTTCTCTAGTCTTACTGAATATCACAATATCATCAAGATATACAATCATAATTTACCCAAGAATTTCTTCAAAACTTCATTCATCAATCTCATAAAAGTACTCAGTGCATTAGTTAAACCAAAAGGCATAACCAACCACTCATACAAACCTTCTTTTGTCTTGAAAGCAATCTTCCATTCATCACCTTCTCTGATTCTGATTTGATGATATCCACTTTTCAAATCAATCTTTGTGAAATAATTTTCTCCAGTCAAACTGTCCATTATGTCATCCATTCTCAGTATAGGAAACCTATACTTCACTATTATCTTATTGATTTCTCTGGAATTAGTACACATTCTCCATTCTCCATTCTTCTTTGGTGCCAATACAGAAGGTACTACGTAAGGGCTCAAACTTTCTTTGATCAAACCTTTCTCCAGCAATTCTTGAATTTGTCGGTTCAATTCCTGACTCTAGGTAGGTGTTAACTGATGAGGTGCCTTATTTGGTAAACTAGCTCCATGGATTAGATCCATACAATGATCAATGCTTCTTTTTAGTGGCAAACCATTAGGTACATTATCAGAAATGATATCATTGTACTCGGTGAGTAACTTATAAATCTCCTCAGGGACATTATCCTCTATTTTCTTAGTCGATTTGTTAGGGATCATAGCAAAACATGCATCATTCTTCTTCAAAGAGTTAACAAACTTTCTTCCCTCCATCAAACAAACTTTCACAGATGTGCAAACATTACTAACATGTTCTTCCATCAATGGTAACAAGATTTGTTTCTTTCCATCAGCCACAATAGTATACTTATACAATCTCCCATCAAATATAGCATGTCTATCATATTGCCAAGGTCTACCCAACAAAATATGACACAATCCATAGGCATGATATCACATAACACCTTATCATAGTATTTTCCAATCTTCAAATTCACATAACATTGTTCACTTGTCAGGAGTGTATGCTCATCTTTGATCTATGAAATTTGATAGGGTTTTGGATGTACCAACCTTTCCAACTACAATTTTGTGACCATCTCTTCAGATGCTAGATTCTCTGAGCTACCACTATCAATAATTACCTTCCAAACTTTATCAAAAACTCTACATCTGGTCTTGAACAAACTTTTCCTTACTAGGTCTTCCTTCTTGCTTTCATTCCATAGTGCTCTCCTTACCATCAAGTTATTTTCTTTCTCGGGTTCATTTGGTGACTCTTCTTGCACCAAAGCATTTCTACTACTACCAATCTTCTTGCTTGCATGTACACTCAAAAGATCTATGTCCTTATTCTCCACAATTGTAACAAGTTCCTCAAAAACTTCCTCTACCATAACCACCTTGGTAGTTACTACCTCTACCTCTAGATGAACTTTCACCTTTCCACTCGGTCTTGCCTTTGTCCAGATTTGTCTTTTCTGGTTCAGATCTACCATTTTCACCATTAGATCTACCTCTTCCTCTAGGGAATCTACCACCTCGACCTCTTTGTCTTTGCTCATGTCTCTTGTTCAATTTCTCCTTGACCTTCAATGCAAATTGATAAGCCTCTTCGATGTTCTCCAACTTGACCGTACTAATTTCCTCTTGGATGGAAACTCTCAAACCATTCTACTATCTACCGATTCTTTCCACATCATCTTCATCATGTCTAGATCTGATATCTAATCTATAGAATTCTTCAATATACTCCTTTACCAAGCTATCTTTCTTGCTTAGACTTTTTATTCGCTGAACTAGGTTAATCTGATAATCATAAGGTAAGAACTTTCCTTTCAATTTGTTCACCATTTTATTCCATACCTTGATTTTGTCTTTGCCTTTCATCTTCCTATCCAATTGCAGATGTTCCCACCATAAGGATGCATGACTTTTCAACTTTGTGCTTGCAATCTTCACCTTCTTATCCTCAGGGATGTTTTCATATTTAAAGTATTTTTCCATCTCAGTGATCCAGTCCACCAATTCATCAAAATCTAGCTTTCCACCATACTCAGGAGGATTGAAATGTGGTGTTGACTTTAGACTTGTCAAAGCCTTCAAAAATATTTCTTCACCTTGATCCATAATAGGTGCAAGTTTTGCATTCACATGCTCTTCTTCAACTTCATCATCACTAACATCTTCAAGATGTCTACCTCGTCCTTGGGCTGTTTCAATAGCTTCTAACCTAGCAGCAATTTGCCTTAGCATATCTGCCAATCCTAGATCTGCATCTCACCTCCCATGAACCATCTTGACAACCCTCTACAATTGCAAGTCAGATCACAATTTGCTACCCTACAACAATCAACTAGGGCTTCAAGAGGAACCTGCAAACCTAGATCAAGATCTCACCTTGCTTTGATACCACCTAATGCAAGATAGGGAGCAAGAGGGGCCAAACAATGGCATGCCCTAATGATCCAAGCCTACTCAACACATGTGGAAGCCAACAAACACAACAGTGAGAGAGAGAATGCCAGATCTTTCATATATTAGCATAAAATAGAACCATACATGCCAGGTTGTAAGGCCTTCTGATTAGGGCCAGATATTACAAAGAATCATAGAAGTCCTCAAACATGCGAGGATCTATCAAAATCTCTACTTCTATCTTCTACCAACTCCTATCCAAAACTGCCTCCTAAACTCTAAACCAACAACTACATTTATACAAGAAGCTACCAAACTGAGTCGGCCTTTAGATCCATAATCAATGGAAGGAATGGTCAAATCTGGGACCACACGCTTCCCAAAGATGGATTCCAACATTAAATCTATGATCGAATATAAATGCACAAGTCAGCCACAATAGGAACTAAAACTAAACCCGTCGATAAGCAAGATAACCGAGCAACAAACAAGCAATGCCAAGCGCAGTGAAATAACCGACCGCCCAAGAGAGAACCGACCACACTCGATAACCAAAATAAACCGACCAACATGGTCAAAGCAGGAACCAAGAAACACAAAAAAATGCCAAACTATTTTTGGTGACACGGGACTTCCAAGGACCTGAGATGCTCCTACATCAAGTTTAATGCAATTTGTACGCCTGAAAAGGAAACACAATTTTTGTCCAACTTGAGATTGCTTTCGATTGCCTATGAAATGGAAAGTGTGCAGCATTGATTTTTTTAATAGCAGTGAGAGGAGGAAATGTAATTATGAAAACCCTTTATTGCAAGAGTCGATGTAGCTGAGAGGTAAATGCATCCAAATTATCTGGAACACGCTAATATGATCAAGTAATTGGCAATGGTTATGTGCACTGCATTCGGCTGCATCCTTTGAAAACTTATTCCATTTTAAATGCTACTAGCCCCTTTCGATCTGCATTGAGAACAACCAAGAAATCGTAGGGCATAGGACCCCATTATTGCCATGTTGAACAAAGACTATAAATGTTATCATTGTCGAGTGTCTGCAAATGTGTACTCTGAAAATTTATTTAGGGATGTCATAAAAGCAAGTATATATGATCATGGCGATTTGAGGCAATTGGTAAAAATAATTGTGGAAAACAGTCTCTCTGAGAATGGTTTCACTCTTGCCTGTTAACCACTTATGTAGTAGGAAATAGAGCAATTGTCGATTAACCACTTATGTAGTAGGAAATAGAGCAATTGTCAATTTTAGGGCGTGAGACAGGTTTTCCCATGTACGGACTCACAAGGAAAGCCTATCGGCTAATTACACTATCTATCTCTAGCTCTCCACCTTTTTCACTGACCTCTATGACCTAGAGACAACTTACGACTAAACCGGTCGATGTGTCACAATTTTATGATCTTGTGATCCTCTCTCTCCTCAGGCCTGTGGTTCATGAGATGATCACGGGACTTGGTACATCTGATTTGCAATCCACCTCACTGCTCATGCCATGCAGCATCTCCTAGTCTATCACTGTCACCTACGTACATGGGCCCACAAAATAAGTACATTTTTTCCCCATTTATCTACCACATACCTCCCACCTGTGCGTGCGTGAACCAAAATCCCTTTCATTTGGTCATTTACCAAAAGAAATCCTACAAATAAAAACATTGAAGAGAACCATTTCCCTATGCATGTGGGGTAAATCCCACTTCGCACTTTGCAAACACACTATCCAAAGTTTGTGATCAAACATTACACCTGTCAATGTCATTTGATTGCATGGTGTCTAATCTATTAAAACCCTCAATCATAGTGTCTATACAATATCCAATGCACTAAGTCATTCCAAGTCATCACCCCAATCCTATTTCCACACAGGTCAAAAAGGATGTGCACAAAGGTAAAGAGGAAAAATATAGTGATCAGAACTCCCTTTTACCAAATTATTTGGCCATGTTCCCTCAGGCATTGAAAAATATTACTAATAAACTTAATTTATGCATTTTTTGTTCTACACAAGTCCTACAAGTATTTCAATTTCCTGTGACAACGCCATTTTTCTCTTTTATTATGTGCCCCTTGCATAGGCAATATTTTTACAATTGGTGGCCAAACATGTTGTGTCACCATATTTATTTGAGGCTTGTATTTGGACAATATGTCATGAAAGCTCCATCATATTGCAAACGTATCTAGAAGTGTTGTTCAAACAACATCATAGCACCAGTATGCCTTAAATCTTGAAGGATTCCATACTCTATTCAAATGCTTGTATACATGGAGACCACATGTCCTTAGGTGTTTTAGAAAATTTATTTATCCACAATGTTCAGCATTTAAAAATGATAAATCCCCTTGTTTTACTTTGATCAAAGACCATACTCTATTTTGCACATGGAGGACACTGGGAAAAGCCATTAAAATTTGGCTTGATAACTGCCAGCTACATTAGTGTTGAGATCTTCTAAATCCTTTTCAACAAATCCATCAAGTGTGTATCCTTTCTTCATGCACTGATATATTTCCCATATCTAATCCAAGACTTGCACGAAACCTTATTTTCAAACTGCATTTCACACACAGATAGTAACACTTAATAAGGCACGTCAACTCCCTAGGTGGGTCTGGCTAAAAATATTTCACTTTCAATCAACTAAACCTAAGAGAAGTGAAATTGGATGACTTCCATGTATCTCTGAATCGAGTTTGAGCAACAACAAACCATTAAAATCTTGATCTCTAACTCTTGGACATGTTGCAAAAGTTAGTAGACAACCTCCAAAATCACCAATAAGAACTTACCTATTGCCATCACATGACCCCACAAACTAAAAATTAAATGATTCATTACACAATTATTTACCTTGCAAAGTGGCATCCCCGACTATATCTGAGCTATAAGATATTGATTCCAAAAGTCACCAATATCATTTTCTATACAACTGGACTTACTAGAACAAAACTAAGAACTCACTTCCAAGCCTCTGATAAAAATATCATTTGATCCCCTAAGATGCCACCACTAACAAGATTTAATCATTTAGGTACAAGGGACAAGTGTGTCAAGAGATAAAACCAAACACCATTAACTTTACAAGATATCATTAGTCAAACATGCCCACTTTCATACTGTCATGTTTGAATGCAAGTTCAAAACACAAAACATTTGCACTTCAAACTGATTCATTAAAAATACCAAACAAAGCCCGGGGCAGTTGAAACCCTGCATACTAGTGCATTTGGATATCACCATTATAAATTAACACCTGTAACTTCATGAAAATCAATAAGTGGAAAATCATGACACTCCTACAATGGCCACTTGCATATGTATCATAGAATTTTGTAGGAAACTTTGAATAAATTATTTTTGGATTGCATCATGAAAACTCATCAAATGAACACCTCATGATCTGAGATGTTTGGCGTAGGTTCATTCACATACAAACAATATAGGGAAGCAACTAGAATGATATGACAGTCAACTGGGAAAATAATATTAGCTCTCAAAGTTGGCCCTTCAATAGCATTGGCATTTCACACATGGAAAAACTGAATAAATTGGTTTTGGAATTGGCTGAACAAAATGGTCTAATGGATTCATCAAGGTCTGGAACTATGCAAGATGGATATTTTTCATGTCTACAATATAGGAGAACACATAGATTGCACTAGTCATTAATAGGGTACACAAACTAGGTCCACCAATAGGTCATTTCATTAAGTCTAAACAAAGACAATATAGATTCAACAAACTCCTTGAAAATGGTATTTCTCATAACCATAAGTCTGCATGTGAGGGATTTAAAATGGGGCTATGAGATTAAATAAATGAAGAGAGTATACCTTCAAAGTAGCTATTCATGAAAATCACAAAGTACCCAAGATTATCAATGTCTAAACAAGAACCTTAAAAAAGTGTACAAATGTATTATTTCATGTCTTAGCAAGATTCAATATGGTATTCTCAAAAAATTGATAGTATCAACACATACATACTGTAGACTATGATTTTGAACCTGTTACCTGCCTTGAAAGGCTGAAACATTCAAACATTAGACTAATCTAACATGTTCATGAACTAAAAAATAGCATAAGACATGAAAACAAAACCAAAGCCACCTCAAGATTGTTGCTAAAAAAACAAGTGCTATAGAGCAAATGTTTGATTTGCTTCAGTTAGAGGGATGTGGGTGTGCTCTCTAAGCACTTAGAGCATATTCTAATGCATACTAAGATTGATTTTAGACCAAATATAGGTGTGATATGATGCTATATGCTATGCTAAACAATGAAAGAAACTATATTAATCCATTATTGCTAAGCTATGATGTTCTTTAAGAAAGCTTGAAGATGATAAAAAGAAACTAACAATTAGTATTGCTTATGCTAAGTCTAGAGCTAAATGGACATGATAACAATGCATAAAATGAAAGGTGAATGGATGTTTTGCTCTTGGAAATGAGGACTATTTATAGACTTTTGGGAGGATGAATGAGTGGCTAGGATCAAAATCCTTAAGAGAGGCCAAGATTCATTCAAAGGGGAGCACATGGATTGTGCTAGTTCAAGGCCATCTCCTTGTGACAAGTGTCACAAGGGAATTGGGTTGAAAGATGGGAGGAATGTGCACAATTTCAGAAATGTGCCTAAGGTCAAAGGGTGTAAGAAAGGGGTGAGGGGCTTCTTAAATGCATCATAAATGCATGTAAGAGGGATAAGGAGGATTTAAATGCATCATAAATGCATGTAAGAGGGATAAGGAGGCTTTAAATGCATCATAAATGCATGTAAGAGAAGCCTCTAGAAGTTTGTTGACTTTGGTTAAAGTTTAGGAGTTGCCTAATCTTGGTTAGGGAATGTGACAAGGTTAGGGAGGTGATTAGGATTAGGATTAGGATTAGGACTTTCTAGAAGAGTCTAGCACTTCCTTAGGATAAATAAGGATTTTTAGGAAATAGATAAAGATTTATTTATTTCCATGGGTTTAGGTTTGAGAAAATTTATTAGAATAAATTTAATAAACATAAGGATTAAATATTTAATCTTAATTAAATATTTTGAGTTGGGGTTAGGGTTAGAAAATGATGGGATTAGCCTTTAATCGTAATTAAAGAGGGTTTTAAAAGATTTTGGAAGAGGTTAGTGGTTTTAGGAAAAAATGCCAACTTTTGGTCAAAAAATAAATTAATTATTTTTTGGGGGATTTTTGGTCAATTTATTAATTAAAATAATTAATAAATAGGGGATTAATGTTTAAATAAGATTTAAACATTTTTGGGAGGGATTTTTTAATTAAATATTTTTAATTAAGAAAAAGGGATTTAATGACATAAAAATAAATTAATTAATTAATTAAATAATTAATTAATAAATGATGATGTCATTAGGGATTTTTCAGAAAATAAAAATACTTTATTTTCTAAAGGATTTTTAAGTTTCTACATTTTGCCCCTCTTTGATGTGATGCCGCAAGTGGCATGGCTTCAAAGACAAGAAAATAAGATGCCCCAGGCTAGAATTTAGAGGAATAAGGGATTGTGCCCCCTCGAGAAAATAACGCAAGGAGTAAAAATTGTGGAATTTTCTCGAAAGGAAACAGAGAAGGAAGGACCTAGGAAGAAGGGAAGATAAATAACCAAGCGTCCAAGAGCAAAGATGAGTGAATGCAAGATGAGATGGAATGCAAAATGCAGGATGCAGCTACATGAGGATGCAAGATTAATCTATATGATGCAGGATGCAGGGGAGATGGGGAAGCTCCAAGTGCAAATGTGGAGAGCACAACCTAGTTTAATATAGCAATGCTAGAGACCTGCCAAGGATACTGGGATCATGAGGCCTTGTCACCAGCATTGCATAGGACTGACATGAAAAAGACACGCAGGGTTGCCCCAGCATCGCACATGAAACCCGAAGGAGGCATGGTGGAAATGATGCTGAAGAAACCACAAACACACGACTGACTCACAGGCAGAAGCAAAAGATCAAAAGACCTTGCCCCAGATTATCCTCATTCACAGCACACCATGATATAAAAGATCATGGTGACGTTGAGTAGAGAACAATGAGAAGCTGTAAAAGATTAACAAGACCCAAAGGACAAAATCCAAGGTCAAAATGAAAACTTCAAAAAGACATCCTTTACCAAGGAGAGAGATTTGATTTGATTGATGGCGGGAAGATTAGATCGGATAGGAGGAAGGATACATCCTCAAGGACCTGCTGATTGATGAGAGAATGAGTGGTGTTGTTCGCTGGCAAATGATGAAGTCAAAGAATAATCACGGTGATCAAGAATAGTCGACAATTGAGGTTGTTGAAGTACAAGGCTGGGTAGGACAAAGTGTGCTGATCAAAATGCTACTGCAGGACTGACAAGGACTGATGTACAATGGATGGGAAAAGATATACAATGGATATGTACAAAAGCTCAGGATTGGGGATAGGAAGATCTCACTATACAGGATAGAGTACAAGATATATGCAAGATATGGTACAAGATATGTGCAAGAGGGATTGTGGTGTTGCTGAAGGTTGATGGAAAAAGGAATGCTGGGGGATGGTGGATGGGGACGGGAATGGGAGAAAAAGGACTGAGATGGTGGGATGGGGGATGGGAGTTTGATAGATAATGGCTCGGTCCATCATGTATGGCGCCTGTTTGCCAAGTTTTCACCAACACACTTGTCCAAGGCACCTGAATTGCCAAGTTTTCACCATTGGACGATTTTTTTTCTTTTCTTTTTTTTTCTTTTTTGCTTTTTTTTGCTTTTTTTTATTTTTTTTATTTTTTTGACTTTTTTACTGCTTTTTCCAATTTTTATGGATTTTTTGAATATGTAGGATCTGGTTCAGGCATAGAACCTCTTCAGATGTATGATGTTGATTGGATCATTCAAAGGCTCTCCTTCTGGTGTAGATAGCTGATAAGCTCCGGAGCCGAAGCATGAGGTGACCACATAGGGGCCCAGCCAAGTAGGCTCAAACTTGCCTTTCTTTTCACGATTTTCTTGGACCTTTTGATTTTCTTTGAGAACCATGTCACCGACTTGGAACTGTCTAGGATGGACCTTCTTGTTATAACTCCTTTTGAGTTGATTCTGGTATGCAACCAGGTGATCGTAGGCTTGCTGTCTCTTTTCATCTAGCAGATCTAGCTGTGTGAGCCGGGCCACACGATAGTCTTCATCAGTTGTATAGTTCTTCATGGAGACTCACAATGATGGGAGCTTGACCTCGATCGGCAGAATGGCTTCTGCACCATATACAAGGGAATATGGGGTGGTGCCTGTGGGAGTGCGATAGGAAGTGCGGTAGGCCCAAAGGGTAGGATTGATTTGGAGGTGCCAGTCACGACCAAAATCATTGACAACCTTCTTGAGGATTTTCAAGATAGTTTTGTTGGTTGCCTCAGCTTGGCCATTTCCTTGAGGGAAATATGGACTGGAGAAACGGTGATGGATGTGGAGTCTGGCACACAGATCATCCACATGCTGGTTTTCAAAAGGTGTGCCATAGTCTGTGAAAATGGTAGATGGTATGCCGAAGCGGCAGATGATGTGGTAAAGGATGAACTTGGATATTTGGATGCCAGTAGTTAGGGTGAGCAAAATCGCTTCAACCCATTTGGTAAAGTACTCTGTGGCTATTATGATATACTTGTGTCCATCTGAAGAGAGGGGGGTGATCAAACCAATGAGGTCGAGGCCCCAACATGAAAAAGGCCATGGTGGTGCAATAGGCTGTAGATCCTGTGCTGGTGCATGTATCAAATTGGCATGCTATTGACATGGGAGACATTTCTTGACAAATTCACACGCATCATGTTCCATTATTGGCCAATAATATCCAACTCTAAGCAGCTGCTTTGCTAGAACCATGCCACTCGTGTGGGCACCACAAATTCCAGCGTGAACTTCTTGTAAGGCCAGGATGGCCTCATTTGAATCTAAACATCTAGATAGGACATTGTGATACCCGCGACGATATAGGGTGTTGGCTACAAGAGTGTAGCGGGAAGCTCTACGAATAAGGTTTTGGCATTGGTTATTGGTGAGATGGGGAGATATGATACCATTTTTTAGATATGCATGGATGTCATGGTACCATGGGGACTGAGGACCAACCAAGACACACACCATTTCTGCCTCAGCGTTCTCATAAGCTGGCATATGTAGCTGCTCGACTAGGAATTCATACTATGATGCGTCGCGTGGGATTTCTAACAAGGATCCAATGGTTGCCATTGCGTCTGCTACTTTGTTCTGAAGTCTTGGGATCTGTGTGAACTGTAGATGTAGGAAATGCTCTTTCAGTTTGTTCACCAGCTCTTTGTAAGGTAGCAACTTGTCATCCTTTGTCTGATATTCATCTAGGACTTGTTTGATAATCAGCTGTGAATCTCCAAACACTTGTAAGTCTATGATATTCCACTGAATGGCTGTTCTAAGACCTGAGATGAGTGCCTCATATTCTGTAATGTTGTTGGTACATGGGAATCCCAATTTGAATGATTTTGGGATGTAGTCACCTTGAGGTGTGATGAATAGGATTCCTGCCCCTGATCCATGTGATGTGTAGGAGCCATCAAAGTATAGTTTCCACATGGGTTGTTCTTCGATCACACATAAGTGTTCATCAGGGAATTCCATGATTAGTGGATAGGCATCCACCAGTGGTGCTTCTGCTAGCTGATCGGCAATGACTTGCCCTTTGATTGCTTTGCGATCAATATACTGGATGTCAAACTCACTGAGTATCATGACCCATTTTGCCATATGGCCTGTGAGAGTTGTCTTTGATAGTAGATATTTGAGGGGGTCCACCTTTGAAATGAGCTTGATTATGTGACTGAGCATGTAATGTCTAAGCTTTTGAGTGGCAAAGACCACTGCAAGGCATGCTTTTTCCATAGGTGAATAATTAAGCTCATATCCGACAAGAGTTCGACTGATGTAATAGATGGCTCTCTCCTTGTTGTCATCATCATGCTAAGCTAAGAGTGCCCCCAGTGCTGTAGTGGTTGCCGAGATGTAGAGTATGAGAGGGCGTCCTGGAATTGGTGGTACTAGGATTGGAGAATTGGCAAGATACTCCTTGAGCTTATCAAAGCTTCTTTGACATATGGGATCCCATTTGAAGCTTGTGTCTTTGCATAGGAGATGCGTAAAAGGTTGGCACTTGTCTGCTAACTGAGAAATGAACCAACGTACTGATTGAAGCTTTCCTTGTAGGCTTCTGAGCTATTTGAGTGTTCTTGGTGGAGGCATCTCTATTATTTCTTTGACCTTCTTGGGGTCTATCTCTATGCCTCGTCGCGATACTATGAAACCTAGGAGCTTTCCAGATGTAACACCAAAGACACATTTCTTTGGATTAAGCTTTAAGCCATAATGATTCAGATGATCAAAAACACGCTCTAAGATGTTGAGGTGTTCATCCCTTGTTTTGGATTTTGCAAGGATATCATCCACATAGTCTTCAAGGATCTTGTGGATCATGTCATGGAAGATCGCTGTCATTGCTCGCTGATATGTTGCTCCTCCATTCTTTAGCCCAAAGGGCATCATATTGTAGCAGAAGGTACCCCATGGGGTTGTGAATGCTATTTTATGTTGATCTGCTTCTGCTATATGAATCTGGTTGTAGCCGAAAAAGCCATCCATGAGTGATAGCATTTCGTGACCCGCTGTGAGGTCTACAAGAATGTCTATGTTTGGCAATGGGAAATCATCCTTAGGGAATGCCTTGTTCAAGTCCCTGAAATCAGTACAGATTCTAATGTCACCAAAAGGCTTTGTGACTGGCACCATGTTAGAGATCCATTCGAGTAGTCGATTGCTCTGATGATTTTTGCTTGAAGGAGCTTCTCAAGCTCTGCTTTAACTAGTAATGCTACCTTTGGATGCATTTTCCTTAGCTTCTGCTTCACTGGCTTGATGTTTGGATCTACTGATAGATGATGAACAACAAAGTTTGGATCAAGCCCAGGCATGTGGGTGTATGACCATGCAAAGTTGATAACTAATTCCTTGAGCAAGGTGCTGAGAGCCATTTCTTCTCCTTCTGTTAGGTTGACTGCAATGTAGGTGATCCTTGGACATTCTTTTGTTCCCAAGTTGATTGGCTTGGTTTCCTCTATGATGATCGGCGACTACTCTGGTCTATAATCTTGGATAGGGGGAAGAGGCAAGGCTTCATCTTCTAGCGCCTGAATTGCCAGGTTTTTGCTAGAAGATACGCCCTTTGTTTTTACTATTTTGGAATCAGAATGTGCCCCAGAAGGGTTTTCACATAAAGACTCATGATGTTCTTTTGCTTTATCATTTTTGTGACTAAAGCTTGCCTCTTCCCCAAAATATCATTTTGGGTGAAGCGTATAAATAGATGTCGATGTTGGATCCTGGTTGACTGTTGGATCTGATGCCCCCATGAATTCTAGGAGTGCTTGTGTGCTTTGGAACTCATCGATGTGTGCGATGCTTGGTTGGTCCCAAGTTATGAGTTCAGGGTGTGTGAGGGGAAGGTCTATGAGGTTGATGGATAGTTATTGGAGGATAGAAGTCCCCAGGAGGGTGTCGTCGGCAAAGATATCATCGTAGGATGGGATGTCTTTCTCTTCGGGGATGTCTTCGATTTCCACGAGGTCATCCTGGCTATTCGAGAAGTTAACACTAGTCATGTTGGTGCCCCCAGTTGCGGTATTGGGCTCTTGTTTGGGTAGGTGAGGGATATTAAAGCCAAGTCCTCGATGTTCAAGATTTTGTGATGGTGTGATAGGAAATAGATTTCCATCTTCTTGTGGTCCTAGACCACTGCCTTGATAGTTATATTGTTCTGTGACATTATTGTATGGGATTGGATATTTCTCTTTGAAGTACTCAAGAAGTTGCATGTCACGGGATGGGGGATCTTTGTACAACCATCTGTTGATATCTGGCTCCATCTCTTTGCTGTTTATGTTGCCATGAGATTCAAAAGTCATAGATCCGATTTTCTTGATTTCATGATGCTCTTCAATAGGCTTGCTTTGGTGATCTGGGTGCCCTTGAGTATGTGGATCAAGCGGAAGGGCCCCTACGGAAAATGCATCATGTAGGCTATATTCACCACAACCCTGGTTATTGATCTTGACGGAAGAGAGGGTGGAGGTGAGAATGGTTTCTGGATCGCAATGGGATCGGGATGAGCTGGCAATAGAAGTACCAATGTCAGTTCCAGGACAATGAGTGGAGTGAGGGAATGATGCTTCCATCGCATGACAGTATGCGAAGGGTTGGGGGTCAGCATGGATGGTAACCTCAGTGCCTTGATGCAGAAATTTGATGCACTGATGGTAAGTAGATGGTACAGCCTTAATGGAATGAATCCACGGTCGGCCTAGGAGGATATTAAATGGTAGGTCAAGATCAACAACATGGTAGATAGTATCTTGTGTTGCTGGGCCCAGCTGAATGGGCAAAGTAATGGTACCTTCTAAGGTACACTCCAAGTTATCATAGGCTTTGATAGTGATCACTTCATGTGCTATATCGGCCTGGGTGAACCCAATCTACTGAATGAATTTTAAAGTACATAAGTTTAGAGCTGAGCCATTATCTATTAAGACCCGTTTGATGGCAAAGTCTCTGACCATGACGGCAATGCGGAGAGGAAGAGTATGGTCAGGAGCAACATCTGGTATATCAGATTCTTTGAAGGATAAGGCACATGCTGCTGATAGGTGTCCCACAAGAATTTCAAACTGAGTTGTGTTAATGTCCGTGGGGACATGGCCTTCTTTTAGAGCTTTGTCCAAGATCTCCTGATGGATGGGTGATGTGCGGAGCAAATCCAAGATAGATATTTGGGCTAGCATGTTCCCAAGATGCTCTATGATATTGTATTGTACACTTGGTGCATTATGCTATGTTGTGCGTGCATTTGATGCTAGCCTGGTGTTAGACTGTGCTGTGGATGCAGTAGATGTTGGCCTTGGAGGAGCAGCTGATCTTGGAGGAGCACCGGTAACAGTTATCCTACTACTGCGGGTAGTTGCAGCACATTGTCGATCCGGCCCTCTGATGTGTATGGTATTGATGGTGGGCTCATCTTGGATGGGCTCAACTTGAGTTATGTATCTGACATACTTGTCATAGTTGATGTAGACCGCTGTGTGGTCTTCTTGCTTGCCTTTGCCATGATTTTGGGGCTGATTGGCATTGGCTTGATTCTTCCCGGTATTGTGTTGAGGGAACACATTTTGATATATTTGTAAATTGGCATTTGGTGAGGCTTGAGCAGGTGTATCTACTTGAATCTCTTTTTGATCAATGAGATCTTGGATATAGTTCTTGAGTCTCATACACTTCAGGGTAGTGTGTCCTTTCACACGATGGTAATCACAGTATTCATGTTCTTTATACCAATCAGACTTTGGTGCATTGTCATCCTTCTGTGGGATGGGCGGATATGTGATCATATTTGCCTTGGCTAGCCGATAAAAGATCTGATCCAGAGGCTCACCCAAAGGTGTGAAAGTCCTCTTTGGATTGTTCTGATTGTTGGGCTTGTTCTACCTTAGGGCAACGTTAACTGCGTTAACAGGATTGCCTTGACATGCTGGCTATTGCTGTTGGTATTGCTGCCAATACTGTTGCACAGGTGGTTGATGAGCTTGAGGAGGCTGCTGATAAATAGGTGCTTGATATGCGGGAGCTGGTGGTTGCTGATACATGGGTGCTTGTGGCAGTTGGTATGTTTGAGCTGGTGTAGGACTAGCCACAATGAATTGTACATTCTTAGTGTCAGTGGCTCCATCTGTAACAACATTCTTGTTACGATTCCAATAACAGGATTTATCATTGTTGGGTTTGTTCTTGGAATCATCCTTGAAGTGATGAATAGTGCCTTCGTCTAGGAGAGCTTTCTCGATGCCTATGCCTTTGCTCTTGATGTCTTGGTATGTCTGGAGACAGTTCATTCGCATGTGATGGGATAGCTTTGGATGTAGGTTATCAATGAAGATCTTTGTTAGATGCTTCTCTGGCGGCTGATATGATAACCTGGTTGTAAGATTCTGCCATCTTTGCAAGTATTCTGCAAGGCTTTCTCCATCTTTCTGCTTTGAGTTGCATAGGTCTAGCAAGGACAACTCATTCTCCACATTATGGGCATAGTGTGTGATGAACTTCTCAGAGAGTTCAGCAAAAGTTTTTATTGTCCCATGTGGTATTTTGTAAAACCACTCAACATCAGTTCCTCCCAAGCTTTTAGAAAATAGGCGTAGGAGATAGTTATCACTGTAAGCCACTTCTTGGCACGCCATGTAGAACTCTTTGATATGGTTTACTAGATCTCCTTTCCCCTGATACTTGTCGAACTTGGGCATCTCAAAATGCTTGGGGAAAGGGATAGTTGCTATGGACCGATCGAAGGGATATGAGCACACCTCTTTGAACTTGTATGTTTTATTCTCTGTTCCGCTTTGTAGCTCCTTTAGAGCATTTTTCATTGCTTCCCACTCAGCATTGAGTGGCGAGGGAACTGGGACTTCTACTTGTGATGGAAGCTGTGGAACTGGATATGGCGCTTGCTGTGGATAAATGGGTTGGAACTGATTTTGGGGCAATGGTTGCTGGAGATATTGCTGGTGTGGCATAGGGGGATATTGTGGTAAATGATATGGAACCGCTTGATGTTGTTGGACTGCTTGCTGTTGTTGAACTGGCGGTTGTTGTGGGACTGCTTGCTGATATTGGACATTTGGAACTTGTTGTTGTAACTGATGGGTGGGAACTTGTTGTTGCTGGGGGATGATAGGGATTTGTTGCTGGGGCTGATAGTAAGGGACTTGTTGTTGTTGAGGAATGATGGGTGTTTGCTGAAAAGGGACATGTGGTTGCTGTGGGGGAGGCTATTGGAATGATACTACTTGTGGGTATGATGGTGGTAGTTGCTGAGGTTGGCTTTGGGTTTGGCTGATATAAGCTGGGTACATGCCTGCGTTACTTAGAGGTGGAATAGATGTGGGGAAGCTAGAAGCAAAGGGTGATGGGGTAAGATAGCTGGGGAAAGTTGGCTGTTGAGGTGGTGGAACTTGCTGGAAGGTATTTGGGATTTGGAATGAATAGCTTGAAGCCAGCGGTGGTTGGGGTAGTTGCTACTGTACTGCTTGGGCGAAGGCGGTTTGTTGACTTGCAACCATAGATGTAGGGGATTGAGATGGGATCCCCCATGCCTTCATTTCTTCTTGTGTAAGGCCCCACTGAGAGCTTGTGTTAGGGTGCACTATAGCGGATGATGGAATGGTAGGAGCAATGGGAGCTTGGGACATGAATGATGGTTGAGAGAAAGGAGCTTGTTGAGGTTGTGGTTGAGCGGATGCTTGTGAGGAGGAAAATGAAGGAAACACCCAAGAGAAAGATGAGGTTGGAATGGGAAGTGATTGTGCTAACCCCAAAGAAGAAGGTACGGGTGCTTGGGGGGTGAAGGGTGACGATGTTCCTTTGATGGTGAAAGGCGTTGCTTGACTTGCGGATGGTGGCGAAGCTTTTGGTGTAAAAGCTTGCGTGAGAGGTGGAAGCTGACTTTGGGTTAAGCATTGGATTTGGGCTTGGGTAGCCATAGCAGATGATGAAGCAAAAGGGGTAGGAGATGGAGCGGATGGCACTGCAGCTTGTGTTGCGGGACTGGTGAGGCTTTCTTGCAAGAAAAGGGGAATGGTGGAAAGCTCTTGGGGTGTTTGCATGATAGGATCGGGGAATGATTGGACAAACAGAGAATATGCTTGTGCTAGAACTTGGATAGTATTGATGGGGATGCGTGGATAGAGAGATGGTGGGATGGAGGTACTTTTTGGTAGATAGTGGGCAAATGTGCTTTGCTGATGTTGCGGTACAAGGGCATTGGTCACTGGTGGGCTTTCTGGAGGATTTGCAAATGCTTGGATTGCCAACGGGGATGAAGGGATGTTTGGATCTTCACATGGGTTACTGGCTTGGATCTGGGGATTGTAGGTCATCATGGTGTTGGTGAAAAGGTTGGGATCGAATGAGGTTGTTGGTGGATAAGGATTCATGCTTCTTCTTTTCCAAGATCTGGTCTCAACAGGCATGGAGATGCAAGTGCTAAATGGATGCAAGATGTTTGGCTAAAAGATGTTGATGGATGCAAAGTTGATGAACTTCTAAAGATGATGACTTTCTAGAATGCAATGCAAGGATGGATGAACTACTCGGATTTGGATCAAGGATGGTGGAAGATTGGTGGGAGATGGTGGAAAATTGGTAAAAAAGCTTGGTGATGATGGAGGATTGGTGGGATGCTCTGATTTGGGTCAAGATTGGGTGGAGGATTGGTGGGATGCTGGTGGAAGATTACTAAGTGTCCACAATGAGTTGTTATTTTTCCCTGATGGAGGGTCAGTGATAGGATTTGGGCCAACCTAGGAGACTGATGATCTTCGGTTAACTGGATGCTTATCAATACAAGCCAATCTCTTGCTCGAGATGATGAGGCTGTGCAAGGACAAGTTGGATTTCCTTTAGACAATGCTCTGTCAAAAAAGGGGATGCTTTCTGATTTAGGATAAGGGATGGAAACAACTCAAAGGTTTTGAACACTAAGTGTTTGTGGATTTTGGATCTCTGGATTTTGGTACAAAAGATGGTGGGTTCTGATTTAGATGATGGATGCTGGATTTGGATGAAGGATATGGGATTCTGATGGTGGATTGTTGATGAAAAGATGGTGGAGGATAATGGAACAATGCTCTTTCTAAGAGGATGATGCAGATGCGACTGGGATGGATGATCTATGACACTGCTAGGAGGATGATGGTGCATGCAACTAAGAAGGATTTCTAGGATGTAACTAAGGTTTGGTGATGATGCAAGGATGAAACTAGGATGAAGCTAGGATGACGGACTGCCGAGATAAGATTGTGAGATCTGAAGATAGAATGGACATGTTATGAATCCAGCTAATCTTCTCTTTCAAGGTTGATGTAGCGATGGTTTACTCGGAAATGGTAGGCAAACTGTTTGACTCTTGCATTATAGCCAATATTATCAAGCCTTTCTTGATATTTTTCTTCTACTTGGGTTGCTTGGACAAAGGATTGATGGCTTTTAAGGTTCCTCTCTGCAACTTTCTTCTCTTGATAATCTTTGGATTTGGGCAACTTGGCTTTTGGATGTTTGATCAAATTGGGCATATCTTTGGAAAATTCTGATAGGTTTGGTCCGAGAACAAAAGACTCTTTGGATATTTGATTTCTGTAAGATTTTCTGAATATCAATTTTGTTGATTGGTTTGATTTTCTCAAGTGGCAAAGGATAAATTAAAAAGACTTCTGACAAAGCAATCTCCGCAAAGGGCAAAGCAACCTTGTGGGATACAAACAGGATGACTGACTCTGATAAAGCTTTGAAAGTGTATGTTTCAACAAGTGTTTTCACGGAGTCTTTGACTGTCAAGCACTTCAAACAGATCTACCTAAGGAAGGTGAGTATCAAAATCACTTGCCCACAGCTTGGTATCCCCCAGAAGGGAATACAAATGGTGAGTAATCTTGAGGCGACCTGGTAAACCCCTTGGAATCGGTCCTTGCACAAGGATTTTGATACTTTCGGATGTAGATAGGGTAGCCTCTATTTTATCAGGTTTTTAATAGTTCTGTGGAGTCTCCATACCCAATTATGCTGACCGCCTGTGACTCACTTAAGAGCCTAGCCAACAACGCTGGGAGAGGAATATTTACCTTTCCCCAAACATTTATATTTGGCACAAGACGCCTGGCGATTAGGAGATGTAAGTGAGTACTTTTTGCCTTCACTTTATTTATATACCGGCCGGGGGGGGATACCGGTTTGAGGTCGTTCTCCGAGGAGGAAGCACTTTTCTCCTTAGACAGGCCTCGCTAAAAGTAGAACAAGTGAACTTGTCCAAGTTCAAATGTTCTACGTTGCTTACTTTAACAAGGATTTTGCAAGAAGATAAAGCTCCTAGATGCACATCAAGCAAGTTTGTTCATTTTCCCAATTTGATTTAAGTGTGTTTGAACTTTGAAATTTTGAAGACACAAGTGCTTAAGGTTTGATTTGTTCTTTTTCCAAAAAGTAAGCGATTTGAGCGATTGCAAGTTCTTTCTTTGATCATTCAAGATTGAGATTGGCGTGTTGATTTAGAACTTTGAAGTGCTTTTTTTTTTGTCCTTTAAGGCATTCAAGATTGAATTTGCATTTTGCTTGAATTGAAAAGGAGGGAATAGAGATGTTTGTTCTTTTAATGCATTCAAGATTGAGTTCAATTTTCAAATGGACAATGACTCTTAGGACTTAGCTTCATTCCTTTAGTTTCATTCAAGATTTGGTTTGCTCCATTTTAGACTTCAAAACAAAGTTGCCTAGATTTAGTTTGATGCATGAATTTTAAAAGACATTCAAGATTTTGCAATAAGAGACTTGTTCGCATCAATAACAAAGCTTTAGGACTGATTTAGGAAAATTTTGAAACCTTTAGGAAAGTTTAGGAACCAAATTTGAAAAGTTTTAGCAAAGCTTTTTGATGATTTTGTTCCTAGTTTGCTTTGAGATTTTTAACAAAACTTTGAAGACATTGCAAATGAAGTTCTTTTTTAGCTCTCTTTGATGCTTTTTAATTTTGATTTAGGACCATTTAGGATGATTTTTTAGTTGATTTAGGGACCACTTAGCTTTCCAATGCAAACTTGATGTTCTTCTTATGCTCCCAAATCATAAAATGTTCCTACTTTGCATGAATGCATTTAAAACCTTGATGTTGCAAGGATGTAAATGTTTTGATTGATTTTTTTCTTGTTTGTTAGAATAAATTTTGCAAATTTTAGTTCTTAATGCATTTAAGAATGATTTGGGGGTTCATTTTAAGCACTAAAACAAGGTTTGTATGATTTTGCTTCCTTATGGATTTTTTTGAAAAAAAATGGCCATGACCTTGCTAGAAGAAGAAGAAGTAGATGGAATAGAAGAATATAGACAAGAAGAGGAAGAAGAATTTGAAGAGATCCATCCACCTATAAGCTTGAAAAATCTGAAAACACTCCAAAATCTATCAGAATGTTTGCAAAGAACTCGTGAAGTGGGTCCAACCGGGCGTGCCAGAATGTAGACTATGATTTTGAACCTGTTACCTGTCTTGAAAGGCTGAAACATTCAAACATTAGACTAATCTAACATGTTCATGAACTAAAAAATAGCATAAGACATGAAAATAAAACCAAAGCCACCTCAAGATTGTTGCTAAAAAAACAAGTGCTATAGAGCAAATGTTTGATTCGCTTCAATTAGAGGGATGTGGGTGTGCTCTCTAAGCACTTGGAGCATATTCTAATGCATACTAAGATTGATTTTAGACCAAATATAGGTGTGATATGATGCTATATGCTATGCTAAACAATGAAAGAAACTATATTAATCCATTATTGCTAAGCTATGATGTTCTTTAAGAAAGCTTGAAGATGATAAAAAGAAACTAACAATTAGTATTGCTTATGCTAAGTCTAGAGCTAAATGGACATGATAACAATGCATAAAATGAAAGGTGAATGGATGTTTTGCTCTTGGAAATGAGGACTATTTATAGACTTTTGGGAGGATGAATGAGTGGCTAGGATCAAAATCTTTAAGAGAGGCCAAGATTCATTCAAAGGGGAGCACATGGATTGTGCTAGTTCAAGGCCACCTCCTTGTGACAAGTGTCACAAGGGCATTGGGTTGAAAGATGGGAGGAATGTGCACAATTTGGGAAATGTGCCTAAGGTCAAAGGGTGTAAGAAAGGGGTGAGGGGCTTCTTAAATGCATCATAAATGCATGTAAGAGGGATAAGGAGGCTTTAAATGCATCATAAATGCATGTAAGAGAAGCCTCTAGAAGTTTGTTGACTTTGGTTAAAGTTTAGGAGTTGCCTAATCTTGGTTAGGGAATGTGACAAGGTTAGGGAGGTGATTAGGATTAGGATTAGGATTAGGACTTTCTAGAAGAGTCTAGCACTTCCTTAGGATAAATAAGGATTTTTAGAAAATAGATAAAGATTTATTTATTTCTATGGGTTTAGGTTTGAGAAAATTTATTAGAATAAATTTAATAAACATAAGGATTAAATATTTAATCTTAATTAAATATTTTGAGTTGGGGTTAGGGTTAGAAAATGATGGGATTAGCCTTTAATCGTAATTAAAGAGGGTTTTAGAAGATTTTGGAAGAGGTTAGTGGTTTTAGGAAAAAAGGCCAACTTTTGGTCAAAAAATAAATTAATTATTTTTTGGGGGATTTTTGGTCAATTTATTAATTAAAATAATTAATAAATAAGGGATTAATGTTTAAATAAGATTTAAATATTTTTGGGAGGGATTTCTTAATTAAATATTTTTAATTAAGAAAAAGGGATTTAATGACATAAAAATAAATTAATTAATTAAATAATTAATTAATTAATAAATGATGATGTCATCAGGGATTTTTCAGAAAATAAAAATACTTTATTTTCTAAAAGATTTTTAGGTGTCTACACATACATATATATATACATATATATATATATACATGTATATATGATATGTATATATATGATACATACATGATACATATATACAAATATATACATGTATATACATATATATCCATGTATATACATATATATGCATGTATATATACATATGTGTGTGTGTGTGTGAATGTACACATATACATGTATATATGTATATACACACATACATATATATATATATATATATAAATGAAAAAATATATATATATATATATAAAAATTGACATAATTACATTAAAAAATATTGAAAAAATCCTAGAAAATGATGTTCAAATGTCACTTTCCACTGCAGCACTTATGTTTCAAACAAAACCCCACCATCCAAATAAAAGAAATGATGGGGTTAAAACTGAGGTTAAAAACCCCAATTCCCTACTTTCCGTCATAGTTACTTTCGATCAAAATATTCTCTTTTTTTAATTTTATTTTTATTTTTTAACTTTCAATCGTAAGTTACTTTCAATAAAAAGTAACCGAGCATGGTATTTTTTATTGAAAGTTTTGTAGACTTTCTATTGAAAGTTCTTTCTGATCAAAACTTGCAAATTTTAGGTTTTGGACGAATTGGAGGAATTCCTTCCTCCAAAAAAGTGTAACCCACTATTGTAGGTTCACCCACCTTTGATTAGCTAAACACTAAATATAGACAAACACTAATAAATGAAGTATGCAAATAGATTAAAATGTTTAGATTACTAAAAATGAAATAACTAAATATAGAGAACAAACACTAAACTTTGTAAACTCACTATCTCAGACACCAGCACAAGTCATGAACAATAGTGCGGGTATGGGATGTCTGCACAGTGCATGAATGTCCTGCACAAATAGAGTATAGAGAATAGTAGAATAGTTAAATAATAGTAATATAAACTAGATAAATAGACTAAATGAAGAGAAATATACTAACAGAATAACAAATATTACTATTAAATGTGATTGAAATGAAGAAAGGAGAGAGAGTACCAAATTTGAAGCTTGATGAAGTGGCTTGTTGAACTCATTCCTCCAAGTAGCTTACGCACAAGAAAATAATGAAAAGTGTTAGTTGGTTTTTTCGAGACCTGCCTTATTTAGATCCTTGTTTTGGTGTCTAGACCTCTATAGAAGCTGAAAAGACACAATAAAATGGTGATAGATAATCATATGGGATAGAAAATGATAATGATAGTGCAACTAGAGATAGATAAAGAATATAATATGCAATCAAAGATAGAAAGGATGAAGTGAGAAGACTCCATTCAAATAGATGGCGGTGAGTCCAAGGAATGGACCCATTTTGTCAATAGTTTCTATGTTTTTGTTGTCCTTTTCACATGTCTATTCTTTTTTAAAGGGTTTAAGACTTGGTTATTAGGTATTCACTGATGTTTAACTGAACTTGATATTATGGTTGAACTTATCTTTAAAATATCTCCTTAATGATAAAACTTCTAAATAGTTATGGTTATGCAATTTATCCATGTTAATTATGGTTATGGTTTAAATTAATGTTATCTTGTAATGAAATGGATATACCTATGTTTTTGTGTACACTAATTCTATGATGCAAGAGTAATTAAGGAGTAGAATCAATCAAGCTTGCACTCAAGAAGATTCATACCATGCATGTAGCCAAGGAACGAGTCAAGATGGTTGAGCATTAACCAACAATTGAAGAATTCTCATCCTTGAGAAGGAATAAATATAGAAAGTAGTCATGCTTTATCTTCTCTACAACCGAATAGCGAATTATTCCTTCTTTCTTGCAAGAAATAATGTATATCTACCTATCTCTTAGAAATGGTCTGGTTATTTCTTAAGTTAGTTAGTAGTTATCTTTAAATAAGTTCGAAAGCCTTTTCAAAATGTTAGCTAAAGAGGAGAGTTTCATATGTAATATTTCTTTCAATTTTAGCAATAGACATAATAGTTTTAGTTTATGTAATAGAAATTTCTTAGATGAATAAAATGATGATTTGAATTTATAAGCATCTTATTTTAATGTTGTAAATACTCATCCAAGGGGGCCCACTTGGTGAGGATTTCCCTTTTTCAGCTTAGTAGTCTATTTTCCTACAGTTTATAGTTGTTGTTTTAGTGTTTTCTATTCTTGGAGCCACTAGAAACAATTTCCTATGATTGTTCTAGCAGACAAGGTAGAAAGAGTAGTTTCATGTTTGTTTGTTCTAAATAGTAGTGTTGTTAGTAACTTAAGTTCAATTCCATCATTTGATTCTATTGATTTTTTGAGTTATTTCATTTCCTAGAATTTCCCTTAAGCTATAGGATAGTACTGCTTTAGTTGGGACTTAGTGCACATACAATGCTAGCCCATTTCAAGTACATGTTCTATAGGTTTACAAGTAAATGAGCCTTCACCATAATAAAGATAGCTAATTAGAATGTGTGTCCAATCCCTAAGTTGAGTTTTACAGCCTAGTTATTGATCTAATTAGGAAGTCCAACCTTTTTCAGCACAGTTGTTGGGGATGGTGACAAACTAATGACCTATTGCATCCATTACTTTTAGTTTCTCTAGTCTCTTTAATGTTGTATTTAGCTTGTCTTAGATTTAGCCAATGTTAAGTTATTCCAACACAAGTCATTTTAAATCTATCATAATTTGCATGCATAGAGAATGAAGAAGACATATCTTAGGGAGATTCCTTCCAAATGACCCATATCCTAGAAACCATTTAGGTGAGATCTTTGTTCACCAAAAGAAGAAGAGGAAAACCCTTATGTTGATGCAATAGAAATATTAGCCCCTACATCTTCCTCTTCCTCAAAAGAAAACCCAATTGGCCCAAATCCCTTTGCTGATATATTTTCCCATCTGAATAATCCTCCACTTGTGGACCCATTTTCTCAAAACCAAGGTGTTGACCACTAGCTTCAGTAATATATCAACCAAGGAATAATTGAAGAATGGCAGTGCCTAATCACTCAAATTTTAAATTCCCCATCACTTATTAGAATGATAACAATAACCTCAATAACATTCCTTCTTCAATACTTCCTAAGTTTTATGGCTTGGTAATAGAGGACACACACACATTCTTGTTTGAATTTGATATTCTCTGTAGAAGCTATGACTACACCACATATTCACATAGGCTTAAGCTATTTCCTACTAGTTTGAAGGAATAAGCATTAAGATGGTTAATGAGCCTAGGAAGAGATGTTGTGAGAAACTAGTATGATATGTTCCTTCATAGTACAAATAATATTGTAAAGGAGATAAAGGGAATGATATCTTTAGAATGCAAATAGAAGAAGATGAGAGTTTGGAGGAAAATATTTTAGGATTCTTGTTTAGTTTGAATAAGTCCCCACTCCATGAGCTTAATGAAGAGTCTCAAAAGTTTCATTTTCTAAGAGGAATAACTAGATGTTTTATTGAAGCTCTGGACCTAATGGGGGGAGGAGATATAACTCAAGCATCTTGGGATGGTCTCAAGAAAATATACTTGAATTATTCTAGAGTTTTCAAGAATGGAAGAGGTTATCAACCTACTATGGTCAATTCATATACCAATGGGTTTTCAAGGAAATAAATCACATATCTAATGTTAGACTTCAAGAAAGACATCATCAAAAATATGGATACCCAGTTGGATATAATGCAATCCAAGAAGAAGCATTGGGAGGTAGAGACAATGGTAGCAGAGTATCATCCTCACTCTATATAGAAGAAGAAGGATTGAAAATGCAAGATGGTGGATAACATAGAAAGAAATAAAATTCCTATTGGATTCAAGTCAGTATAGGGATATGATGACCATATTTTCTTCATTTCTCAAAGAAGTCCATGGGATCGAAGACAAGGTATGCCACAAGACCCCTTATCTTTTAGTGTTCCTTATTAATATGCATATAATAATCAATGGAAATGTCCATACAATGTAAATTTAGGAGGTTATCCACCTCATCCTCAGAATAATCCTTAGATTACTTGGCCAAATTATAAAAATGTTGCACCCCAATGGTAGCCTCCTCAAGGGAACTAGTAACAACCTTAGAGAAGCTAGCCAAAACCTCAAGGTTCATGACAACCACCTCAAGGTAACTGGAAGAAAACTACACAATGGAGAGGAGGTCAGTAATGGAAAATTTAACTAGTTGACTATCTTCAGTAGCCTTAGCAATTGGCCTTAATGCCACCTCCTGCAGCCAATTCTAATTCCCCTAAGCCTAATCATTTACCTACACAACATGTTCCTAATCCTAACAAAAATTCATAGAAGCCTCATGTCTATTCTGTAGATCCTAACCAATACCCTACATATTTTGTCAATATATGTGATATACAACTTAGGTATGGAACAACTCTACAAGCACCAAACCCACTAGTTATAACTGAGATCATGATAGAAGAATTAGAATGAGAAGGTACACCTCCTATACCTATCCACCCAAATCTGATGAAAGAAGATGAAGTTCCAAAATAATCAGATGCAATGCATCTATTTCCTCACAAATTAGAAGAAGAAGTAATCAAACCAAAAGATGATTAAACCTTTGATATTATAGACCAACTAAAGTATATATGTGTCAGGATACCTCTCTTCCAATCTATAAATTATGTCTCTATTTATGGTAAATCCATTTAGGAAACTTGTCTAAACAAACTTGGGAGAATGAACAAATAACCTCAAACCTTGCATGTCTTAGGTCAGTTAGCAAGTATTATGCTTGGAATGGTGATAGTACCCAAATATTTTGATCTTGGTAGTCATGTAGTTGGGGTTATCATTAATGATGTTCACGTTTAAAATTCCTTAATTGATTTAGGGGAAACCATAAACATAATAAAAAAATATGTCATGTAGCATCTCCAGATCACCAATCTTAGACCTACACCTATTGTCTTATGATTATTTGATAGTTCTATTGTTAAGCCTAATGGAATGGTAGAGGATTTAGTTTTCACCTTGGATTTTGATTCAATCAAGGCCAGAGGGACCAAGAATGATCTATCCAATCCTTGCATCCAAAGACTCCACATTGTAAATTAACCCTCTTAGCTCAGTAAGAATACACTATTGAACATCCAACATGCACCTTCAATCATTCACATTATCAAAAAATCAAGATTTACATCAAGTCTAACTGCCACAAGAAACTTACATACATTCAGCATACATGCCTAATTAAACCCCAATATCCAGATCTATATTATATGTGAACCTCCAATAGGTTACTCTACTAAACCTCCTAAGCTATGAAACATAAGCCACAATTTATACAAATCACAATCCACAAGTCATCCTGGAAGAGATTCACAATCTCCAAGAATAGGAAAATGTATTACACTATAGGTCTGGACCTAAATCATAAGGATATCCTTTAGATAAATAAACCATAATGTGCGATCCATAAGATAAGTTAACCATGACCCCAAGATCATTGAATGATGCACCAGATTGGTTTGCAAATCATGAATATCCATCACAAGAGCCAACAACCAAAGACTAGTCAATAACATGAAGAACAATAGGACCAAACCATGAATCTAATAAATCTCCACCAAGACCTAACAGAATGCAATGAGAACCTAGACATAGATTCCACATGATGCCTAGAATATTACCTCAAGGTTATAGCGGCAAATGCTCCAAGGCTAAGAACCACAACTAAAAACACTAAAAATAGAAAATAGGAACAAACTATGAATAAACTGAAAGGAAAACATTTTTGGTTGATGCAATATTGCTAATAACTAAAGGATTCTCCTAAATCAGACACCTGAGGTAAGAAGAAAGTGAGCCTCTCCATTTGATGTTGTAAGAAGAATCCACATCATGAAGAGAATTTGATCACAAAACTTCATCTTGACCTTTGACTTCCCAACCTTCAAGGTTGACAAGATGAATCTAAAAATACCAACTCTCTAACTACATCAATCAGATCTCCAAACCCTTTGCACTATAACACACTAGCTAGAAATATCACTAACAAGGACAAACTGATCAACAACATAACAATGCATCAAATATGCACTATCCTTATCAAACTCTCTAAAAAACTTATGCAAATCAATTCCATCTTTATTACATATCTGATTACTCTCAACCATCTGATCATCGGCAACAAGGAACTCAAGTTTTCCACCACCTATATCCATCATCCACACATCCTCAATCAACGACACTAACTTTTCCAACCCACTATTTATCTTCACTTTCAGAATATCCATCCTTGAGTCCAAATGCCAATTCCTTCCAAAGGAACTCTACTCTACCTTCCAAACCTATGCTACAACCAATCACATCAGCATCCACAAGGTGACTCAAACCCTTACCTTTACATACAAAAAGTAATCTCTATAATAAGCTAGCATCAAAATGAAATGCTTCAATCTACAACCCTTCACTCACAAAAATCTCATCCAAATTACTATCATACTACTCAATAATAGTACCATCAACAACTACACTCTTTACAACTAGTATTTCTTCAATCATCTCAACAAGATTGCTAGATCCAACTACATGAAACTATTTCTTGATTGTAGGAAAAAAACTCTCATCAACCTTACCAACCAAAGTATTCCACTCAGCTTCTACCTCAGTAATTTTCATCAAAATTTTATCTTCAATCAAACTATCAGATGCAACCATAGGAAGCTCACCCAAAGGAACCTCATAATTAGAAACATCTACAATAGAAAGGAACTCACCAACTTTCTCATGAGATCCATTCTACCAATTAAGGAACTCATCAAAAACCCCATCTTCTTAATCCACAAGCATCTCAGAAGAAAAAACACTCACCGGTATATTTTTCTCAACAAGCTCCACCTCTAATCCAACAAGATCCTCCAATCCTTCAGTAAGACTTCTTCCCTCTACAACATTCACATCAACAACATCTCCTATGCCTTCATCAACCTTAGTTTCATAAAAACACTCTAGAGAATCATCTTTCTGACAAGAAAATCTTCTCTGCAACTCCATCTCTATTTCCTCCACTTATCTCTTCAACTCAATCATACCAACTCCTCTCTCTTCTCTCTTACTTAATTTGAATTTCTCCATCCTAGGAATTTGAAGAATCCACCCAATGAAAAAGGTCATATTCCTCTTTCTCTTCTCCATTACATGCTTAGTCCTTTTCATCAACATATCCTCTCTCTTAAGGTGCAACTACCTCACTTTGGCGGTTGGATTCCAATACTTAAATTTCCTCTCCATTAGTGATATATTGACAACCTTCATAATCTACCTCAAATCAGAAATATATCCACCAACAGGATGCATCTAGGAACACAACATATTCCAAGGTTTATAACCATCATAAGAAATAATTCATCTATGAACCATCTCACATGAATCCATAGCGAGTGCAAGTTAGATCCACTTTATTCCACCCTACAAGAATCCCTTCATAGATTTGCAAGCTCAAGAACAAACATCTATCACACCAAGATATGCAACTCACTCATATCATTACAACACCTCAACCTTCCAGTAGAAAATCCCTTCTGACCACCTTGCACAAGCCCTTCACTAATGTGAATCAGATCTACACTATGTCAGCTTACAAAAAACACCCCAAAAGCTTCACAAGTTTAGACACCAAGATTCACACCATTGCAAGATCAAAACAACTCTAATACCATCTGATTCAGTCAAGGATGGAGGGACCAAGAATGATCTATCCAATACTTGTAGCCAAAGACTCCATAGCATAAATTAACCCTCTCAAATCAATAGGAACACACAATTGAGCATCCAACATGCACCTTCAGTCATTCACATTATCATAAAATCAAGATTTACATCAAGTCTAACTACCAAAAGTAGCTTATGTACATTTTTCATACATGTCTAATTACACCACAATATCTAGATCCATATTAGATGTGAACCTCCAAGAGGTTACTTTGCTAAGCCCCCTAAGCTATGAAACATTAGCCACAATAAAAACAAATTGCAAGCCATGATTCAGCCTTGAAGAGATTCACATTCTCCAAGAATAGGAAAATGTATTACAATATAGGTCTGGACCTAAATCATAATTATCTCCTTTAGATAAATAAACCATAATGTTTGATCCATAAGATAAGTTACCAATGACCCCAAGATCATTAAACGATGCGCCAGATAGGTTCACAAATCATGAAGATCCATCGCAAGATCCAACAACTGAATACTAGTTGATAATGTGAAGAATAATAGGACTTAACCATGAATCCAAGAAATCTCCACCAAGAAAGAATAGAATGTGATGCGAACCTAGACATAGATTCCACATGATGTCCAAAAGATTCCCTTAGGTTCACAGCAGAAAATTCTCCAAGACTAAGAATTGCAACTAAGAATATTGAAACTAGCAAACAAGAACAGACTATGAAAAAATTGAAAGGAAAATATTTTTGGTTGATGCAAGATTTCCAATGACCTAAGGATATTGCTACATCTGATTCCTAGGAATACCCAGCTGATTTTATGATACTCTCTTCTAAGGCCACATTAGTGGGATATGTTATCATTTTAGGAAGACTTTGATTAGCTACAACTAATGTATATATAGGGTGTCAGTCATGAGACATCACTATTACATATTCTCTAACCACAAAAAACCTCTCTTTATCCACCAGCACAACCTCGGCCCGATTTAGTACAAATAGTATGGCCAAGTCTAGGAGAAGTGAAGGAAGTTAACTTAGTTGTTTATCTTATGATGATAGATAAGGATCCCTTTGGTTATCTTTAGGAAGAGAATGAGGAGCTCAGAAAAATTCTTTACAATTATTATGGAATGAATGACAAATCTTTTGGATATTCATCACATCAGGCATGTTCATTATAAACAATCCTTCTTGCATGTAGTTCATCAGGATTTCTTGCAGCCACAGATATATTTCATACATTGTTGTTGCATGAAGTGAAAATTTCATACCTCATTGAGGCATTCATGATTGATTTAACTAAGTGGATGTCTCCCCAGGTTATTTTCTAAACATCAACAACAAGCTCACTCAAGAATAGAAAGTGTGTTTAACAAAATTTCTCCAGTCTCACGAGAAGCATTTTCCTAGGATTAAAATGATATGAAGGTTTTGGATCCTAATTTGTGCACTTATAGAATATATATAAAGGAGAATAGTATGCCAGTAAGACAATCACAAAGAATAATTAACCCTGCACTAAGAGAGATAATCAAAGGATATTTATAGAAATTTCTAGATGTTGGATTTATTTATCCCATCTCTGATAGACAATGGGTGTCACCCCTTGTAATAGTTCCTAATAAATGTGGCAAGTGGAGGGTCTGTTTACATTATAGGGAATTGAATACTATAACCAAAAAGGACCATTTTCCCCTTCCCTTTATAGATCAAGTCTTAGACTCTCTAGCAGGGAAGCAGTATTTCTTATACCTAGATGGTTTAAGTGGATACAACCAAATCATAATTACATGAGAAGATCAGGAAAAGACCACCTTCACTTTACCATGGGGAAATTGTGCTTATTTTTTTCTCCCATTTAACTTGTGCATTGCTCCAGTCACTTTCCAAAGAGCAGTCCTTAATATATTCTCAAATATTTTACATGACTGCATGGAAATTTAAACTAATGACTTTACTAGATATGGAAATACCTTTAAGGAAGAATTGATTAATTTAGAAAAGGTACTACAAATGTGTGAAGATCACAATCTATCTTTGAATAGTAAGAAGTGTATCATGATAATGCGGGAAGGGGTGGTGTTGGGCCACTATATTTCTCAAGATGGTATTCAAGTTAATCAAGAAAAAATTGAAGTTATTCTTAATCTTCCTATCCATAATAAAAAAAATGATGTAAGAATATTTTTCAAACATGTGGGTTATTATAGGAGGTTTATCAAGGTTTTTAGCAAAATGGCAAGACCATTATATACTTTGTTAACCAAAGATTTAGATTTTGAGTGGACATCAACATGTGAAGAATCTTTCTTATAGCTTAAATTAGTTATTACTAAAGCCCCTATCCTTAGAGGACCTAATTGGACAATACCTTTTTAGATTCATACAAATGCATCAGAAAATGCCATTGGGGCAGTTTTGGGCCAAAAAGAAGGTACAGTAGAAAATACCATTTATTTAATCAGCAAAAATCTACAAGGGCCGGAGTTAAATTATACTATCATAGAGAAAGAATTTTAGCAATAATTTATGCACTTATGAACAAACAGATCATACAGCCATCAAGTACCTTGTGAAAAAACCTTCCATAACAGGTAGATTGGCTAGATGGTTACTCTTGATGCAAGAGTTTGACATTACCATTATTGACAAGACATGTAAAGAAAAAGTAGTGGCAGATTTTCTTTCTAGGCTGCAAACTAAGGAATATTATGAGATTATTAATGATTCCTTTCTAGATAAAAATATTTTTTCTATTTCTATTAATACACCTTGATATGTAGATATAGCTAGATATATAGTTTCTAATAGAATCCCTACTCATTTTTCTCCAAAGGAGAAAAAGTTTCTTTTTTAAAAGAGTTTCATTTTTTCTTGGATAGTTGGTTGTTTGTTCTATACATGGCCTAACCAAGTCATGAGGAGGTGTGTCAAGGAATATGAGACCTATGATATCCTTCATGAATGTCATTATGAACTTTATGGAGTCCATTTTGTAGCTAAAAGGACAACAACAAAGATCTTGAATACAAGGTACTATTGGCCTACTCTACCCAGAGATGTAGAAAAATATACTAGGAAGTGTGATAGATGCCAAGGATGGGTAGACCTATTAAATTAGTTGAGATGCCACTATACCCTTAAGTGATTTTTACACCATTTGACAAATGGTGATTATACTTTGTTGGACCTATAGATCCTCCTTCAAATGGAAAATCATATATCTTGGCATGTATTGAATATGTAACTAAGTGGGTTGAGGTCAAACCAATGAAGCATGCCTAGGACAACAAAGTTGCAAAGTTACTTTATAAGGAAATCTTTACCCACTATGGGGTTCCAAGGGAGATTGTGACTGATCAAGATGCACAATACACTTCAAATTTGATCACATCCCTAGTTAATGAGTACAACATAAGGAATAGGAAATTCATTCCTTATCATATTCCATAGGAAAATGGGTAGGTTGAAATTAAAAATTCAAAGATTGAGTCCATATCAACAAAGATAGTGGCATCCCATAGGAAGGATTGGAAAAATAGGTTTCCTGAAGAATTTTGGGCCTACAGGACCACATGAAAAAAAAATCATTGATTTTACCCCTTTTGACATGTGTGGAAAAATATCTATGATGCATGTTGAATTTGAACACAAGACTCTTAGAACAACACTTGAATTAGATATGGATCTCTCCACAACACAAAAATAAATGATCCTATAGCTAAATGTCATGAATGAACTTAGGAAATCATCCCTGCAAAAAATAGAAATAGTGCAAATCAAAAAATGCAATGGTGTGATAAGTACATTAAAGAAAATAAATTTTAGGTTGGTGATTGGGAACTTTTGTATGATTCCAAGTACAAAGACAATATGGGGAAACTAAAAACTTGTTGGTTAGGACCCTATGAAATCACAAAAGTCTTTCAGAATGCTTTTGTGTATCTCTCAACCATTGATCCTATAAAATTTTAACTACTGGTGAATGGTCATAGATTAAGGTTATATCACAAGCCAGCTATAAAAGAGTTCCTGCAATAATTCAAAGATCCTAGAGAGTCTGAAGCTCCTACTACAAAAGTAGGGGAACTTAATGTTCCACCTTCTTTTCAATCTCTATTATTATGCAATCATAATAAATACACTCACATCCCATGTGTGTACATTTCTCCATGATAACTTTTTCACCTCTATATCATTCCACATGTCTTCCACCTCATCCAAATTTTCACTTCAATTCATTAGTCTTTCGTAAAAATAATGCATGATGGTTATTTAAACTTATTGATTGACATCATCAATCACTCAATGCATATTTATGGAGAAAATCCAAGTACACGCACTCAACTTATGGGTATTTATTATTAGTTAAGATTAATTTACTTTTTTGTAACCTCATTAATATGATTAAATTGCATAAGTTACATTTTAAGCCTTCTACTTTCACCTCTATATGTGTTGACAAATGTGACTATTTAGGATGGGGGGAGGTACAATTACATGTCATACCCACGTGAGTTGAAAGAATATTTTCTTTTTTTTCTAGTGTTTCATTTCCATGTCACTTCATGAGTTAAATTTTTTTTATTTCATAAAATGATGTGACTACTTGCGCATAATAAATCTTTTTTTATCATCCTTCTATATACTTTTAATCATATTTCTTGCTACCACCATTTCAATATTAATTATCTTTCTTTAAGGTATTGTATCTCTATGTGCTAAATGACTTAATTGTTTTAAACAAACGGGGAAACGAGGGTTGTAGAAAAATTTCTTGGTTACAGAAGTAAATTTGAAGGGAGGTTGTTATTGGACAATTGGGTTCCTTTTTCTAAAATTCTTGATTACAGGAGGGTTCCATGTCATTTTCTTTCAAAATTATCAGCTTTAGAGCTTAGATGTCTCCCAAGGTTTTCGTATATTCCACCATGAACCCACATTACATGATATTCTACTTCAAGACCCTCTATGTAAGCCAGGATTTTGTAATTGCAGATGGTCGGACTATTTCTTAAAGTTGAATGGGTTTAGTGATGATGCAACCATGGAATTTTCTTGAACTTTTTCCAATGGATAAGTGAGAGTGAAAGGACTAAAGGTTACTACTACAAAGGAATAGATTATAGAGGTTATTGGATTATTTGTAACTGGTGAGGAATACCCTGTAACTTAGGATATTTGTAGTTCTAGGGTACAATTCATCCATCTTGATGGGCCTCTACTTGTATACAAACAAGGAACTAGAAGGTTTTATTTGCATCATAAATGGAGCCAAGTGGCTATTTATGTCATGAAGTATCTAACGTGTGAGGGGAGGTAGTCTTTCCTACACTCAGTTCCTTTAAAAATTCTAAGCCATATGTGATATGGAAGAGAGATGAATGTGCCTAATGTTCTTTACAACTTTTTGTTAATTGGTACAGAAAAGACACAAAAAGGTAGGTCGCATTCTATGAAATATAACTATTTGATTAAGTTATTAGTGACAAATTCTTTGATTGATGTTTCTCCCATGATGTGGGATGAGTTCCTTAAAGTTAAAAACTTTAAATTTGATAATGTGGGACCAAGAGGCCAGGCATTAACCCACTGAATCACTGGACTAGAAGGGGTTGTTAAAATGACTATGGGGGCTTCATCATCTAGATCATCCCCTATTGTAGAGTCTCTTATATCCAATCAATTTTTTCCTAAAACTTCATCCACTACTACTAGTGATAATCCTTTAGAAAATCCTAGCATTAATATATATATGCAAATCCACATTAGAAATAGGGCTATTGTTAGGAGGGAAAAAGGGAAAGCTAAAGAATTTGAGATTAGAGAAGAGGAACTATAAAATAAATAAAGTAAATAGACTTCCCCTAATCTCAAGAAAAAAAATATCGAGAAGAGAGATGCTCCTACAGTCGTTGTGCAGATTGACATATCCACTAGAAAATCAAGAAAACTTAAACCTCCTAGGGTTTTAGAGGAAACACCATAGAGGAGAAGCCACCAACTTAGAGGAAAATCCAAAAATACAACACAACCTATTTATTCTAGTGCTAGTCTGCACATAGAGTTATCTGAATCCTCTCATACTTCCCTTAAAGAATAAGAACCACCTTCTCATAGTACTCTAAGAGAAAACTCACCACCTCCTAGTAGTCCATGAAGGGAAGTTTCATCACCTCCCATACCTATTGAACAAGAATATGAGTTTGAGGAGGGAGGTGCATCTGAAGAGAAAGGGGTGAGAGGAAAATTTCCTGGAGAGGAGAATTTTTTTTTTATGGAAGAAGATTAGACTCAAGAAGACCATGGTTTTCCAAGTCTTAATGAACTGGTTACTTCTATAGAAAATATGGGAGAACAAGTACCCAACATAAGTGGGGAAGGTAAGAGAAAAGGGATATCAGAGAAAAAACCTCCTTCTCTCACCAATCATGTTGTGGCTTTATATTATTACAAATATATGTTGTATAAATAGACTAAATCAGAGTTGGAGAAAGAAAATATGCAGAAAACCATTGATAGACATAAGAGACAAATTGATTTTCTAAAAATAAGGTTGACACAATATTAACTATGGTTCCTCAATTTATGGAGTGCAAAGCACCACCTCAAGTGTATTCCCTTTATTTAGAATAACTACATCTTCTCTTTAAGTTGATAAGGATTTCTAATGATAAGAACCCTTCCTTAGAAACACCCCAAGAGTTTTACTAGGTGTATCAATCCTCTCCTACAGCCATAAGAAAGTTTCTTTGTGAATTTTACCTTCAAAATTATGTTGTTTCCTAAGACACTGAGTGGAACCCCCTACTCTATAGTAGGTACATCCATTTGAGGGCTCTCATATCTTGTAATAATAATGAAATTAGTTGGGGTGAGAAATCTAGAGCATACAGAGAAAGGGAATTGAACATCTCATTGCCATTGAGGGTTGAAGCTTGGAAGTCTAGGGACCTGTATTATGATTGGCATAAGATTCAATGAAATGATGGCTATAGGAAGAGAATTCTATGTCTAAAAGAAGAGGAATTCTGATAATATATATGAATGGGCATGGTTGAAGGATATATAGTGATAGGACACTTCATACAATGATGGAACAGTTTACCAGATGATCTTAAAAGGGTAGGACTTCCCTCTTTTCCAAATAACTATTCAGTTGTTAGAAGGGAACATAGGAATATAGAGATAGGAAGGACCAAGAAAAATGATTGGTTTCCCCTTATCTTCAAACCACTGATATTGTTATGGCCACTACCCAGTTGTAGGGACAATAGAAATGATTACAATGAGGATGCAAAAAATGTTAGGTGGGACAAATTGGAAAAGGCTAAAGGATTGTATTGGATCCTAGCTCATGGAGGAATAAGCCAAGTTACTCCTGGTGATTATAGGATTAATGCTAAAGTTAGAAACATTCATGTGCTGCAAGACTAGCAAGAAGCTAGGTTGCGGGGCAATGATGAGTCCAAGGAATGGCCCCATTTTGTCAATAATTTCTATGTTTTTGTTATCCTTTTCATGTGTCTATTCTTGGTTTAAAGGATTTAAGACTTGGTTATTGGGTATTAATTAATGTTTAGCTAAACTTGGTATTATGGTTGAACTTATCTTTAAATTACCTCCTTAATGATAAAACTCCCAAATAGTTATGGTTATGCACTTTATCCATGTTAATTATGGGTATGGTATAAATTAATGTTGTCTTACAATGAAATGGATATACCTATGTTATTGTGCACACTAATACTATGATGTAGGAGTAATTAAGGAGAATAATCAGTCAAGCTTGTACTCAAGGATATTCATACCATGCATGTAACCAAGGATCAAGCGAAGATGGTTGAGCAGTAACCAATAATTGAAGAAGTCAATATTTGATTGACAACTAATTGTATGGAGAAAGTTATGGAACTTTAATGCTCATCCTTGAGAAGGAGTAAATATACGAATAAGTAGTTGGGCTATATCTTCTCTATAATGGAATAGCCAATTGTTCCTTGTTTGTTACATAATCTTCCTTCTTTCTTGCAATAAATAATGTATGTCTTCCTATCTCTTAAGAGTGGGATAGTTAGTTGTTAAGTTAGTTAGTAGTTATTTTTAAATAAGTTCTTAATCCTTATCAAAAGGTTAGTTAGAGAAGAGATTTCCATATGTAATAGTTCTTTCAGTTTCAGTAATAGACATAACACTTTTAGTTTCAGTTTATCTAACAATTATTTCTTGGATGAGTAAAATGATTTTTTGAGTTTATAAGAATCTATGTTAATTATGAAAATACTCATCCAAGGGGACCCACTTTGTGAGGATTTCCCTATTTCAAATTAGTAGTTTATTTTCCTATAGTTTATAGTTGTTGTTTTAGTGTTTTTTCTATTCCTGCACCCACTAGGAACAGTTTCATGTTACTTTTCTTGCAGCCAAGGAAGATAGAGTAATTTCATATTTGTGTATTCTAAATAGTATTGTTGTTAGTTTCTTAATTTCAACTCCATAATTTGATTCTATTGTGTTTCTTAGTTATTTCATTTCTTGTAATTTCCCTTAATTTGTAGGATAGTATGGCTTTAGCTGGGACTTAGTGCACATACATTGCTATCCCATTTCAAGTACACATTCCCTAGGTTGACTAGTAAATGAGCCTTCACCATAAGAAAGATAGATACTTAGAATGGATGTCTAATCCCTGAGTTGAGTTTTACAACCTTGTTATTGAGCTAATTGATAATTCCAATAGATGGAAGTCCAATAATTATGATGAGACAAATGCAATGGATCCAAAGAGCTAAGGAGCCAAGAGATACTTTGAAGCTATGAAAAATGAATGATCAAGAGTTGTACATGAAGAAAAATAGCTAAAAAGAGTGGATGATTCACCAAGATCTTTTCAAGAATTTGTCTAGAAGCAAGAACAAGGCCCAATATGGATGAAAGAAGGCCATATATTTCATGCAAGGTGAATCCCATGTAGTCGGACAAAGGATTCAAGTGTTACGAATGATAGTTAGTAGTTTATAATGCCTCAATGATAATGTAGTCTCCACCCATAATTTGATTTTTAGTTTTATATTGCCAAACTCTTTTAGGCCAATTTTATGTGTGTGTTGATTATTTTAATTATTATGTGGTTTTGGATGTATGACATTACATGGTAATTTTGATGATTGGATAATTATGGATATTATATATATATTTTTAGATGATGTTAGTTACTTTCATGATGATTATTTATATGTTTGAAATGATGCTTATGGTTATGATTTTACTTACCTCATACTTCCATGTGTATGGTTATCATGTATGATTTTTCTTTCCTATTTGACATGTTTGATATGCTTGAGGGACGGAGTCGTAGCTACCTACTTGTAGGATCCTCACCATGCCTCAATCCCTACCATTGCTTGTTATATATACATGTATGTACATGCTCAAGTCTTTTATGCAGGTTTGTGGGTATCGGGCATCGACTTCCCTGAATTATCAAGATGAGTGTGCCCTATCACAAGTATCAATGGTAAGAGAGGGGAGATAATGTTTAGATCCAAATCCCAACCTAAGCCATTCTATTGTCCTGAAATAGTGGACAAGTTTCTGATATTTTACCCTTCTTGAATTTGTCCAAGTGATGTGAGTTCATAGTCTTTCCCTTGAGCATGGTTATGGTTTTATTAGTTTAGTTGATTTCAGGTTGGTTGATATGTTTGTTATAATTAAATAATTTATTTAGATTAATTATGTGATTTAAATAAATTAGATCTTGCTATATATGGTTATTTTAAATGCGAGAGTATTTAATTAATAAGAATTAATTAGATAAATTTATTAAATTTAAATTTTTAATTAAAAATATTATTTGTGGAAATAAAAGTATTTAATTAATGAAGATTAATTAAATACGTTCTTTTTAAGATTTAATTAATTATAAAATTCAATTTTTCAAATAAAAGATAATTTATTAATTGAAAATAAATTATTATGTGGAAAATAACATTAGACTAGATTATGATAATTTAATTTAATTTAAATGCAATTTGGTTGTACAAATCAATTAGAATAAATCAGTAAAAGATTAATTAATTGAGAGTTAAGGGAGTTGACAGAAACAAGGAAGGCAAAAATTGAGTTACAAATTGAAATTGAGGGAATTATAGAGTTGATGAAAATAAGGTTGTTGAGTTGAGTTGAGTTCTAAAATTCACATGTTGAGTTCAATTCCTATATTGGAAAGGCTTGGCCATTATTATGAACACACAAGTTTGAAGATTTGGGTGAAAGATTCGAATTGGAGAAATTTTATGTGAAAGCTTGGATTTTCTACATTTCTGGTCTTCGTCATATTCTCTTCAATTGGTGGTTTGAGGTAGGATTTAGAAAACCCCGTAGTGTGAATTTTGGTATTTCTAAAAGATTGTCTTCTTTGTTCCTGACAGATCCGGGTATTATGGATTGTTTTGTGATTTCCTTTCATGAAGAAATTCTAGAAATTAATTGTAGAAAATTTGGTGTTTGTATGAATTTCATAATTCAATTTTGCTTTAAATTCAATTAGGGTTTGGATTGATAGTATTGTTAAAATTTAGAATATTGTTCGTATGTAAAATTATCTTTGTCATTTTTTTGTGAAAGAAATTATGCCTAGTAAAACCCTAGTTTGAAAATCTATAGAATATTGTTTTAGAAAATAAGGATTTGGAGGAATTATTAAAAGAAACACTAGAAAATAAATTATTAGTTGATTGTAGAAAATATCCAGATTAAATTAAGTAAATTAGGTTCTCAATTTGTCTGTTAAAAAAATATATGTATATACATCTTTGTGGTTTTAAAATAATAATAATAATAATAATAATAATAATAATTAAATAATTATATATATATATATATATATTGGAGGGAGGTGGGGGCCTCTCCCGCCAAACTCCCCCTGACAGCCTCAAGGGTTGTCATGGTAGCTAAAGTTGACGATGGCTAGCTCCCATCGTGGCAACTAGGCTAATAGCGACAACCTTTGTTGCCTATGGTAGCCTTGGCTATCGTAGGGCACCAAAGCTATCGTACGGCAGCCAGGGGGCTGTCATCCCTATTTTTGGTGTTTGTTTTTTTTAATATTTTTTTTTTATATAAAAAAATAATATAATATGTATTATTATATATAAAATATACAATAAAATAAATAAGATATATATAATATAAATAACTATATATATAATATAAAATATAAAATAACTATATATATATATATATAGACACACACACACACACACACATATATATATTGGTGTATTTTCAATTCAGCCAACATTTAATCTTATTAAAATGGTAGTAAGATTTTTACTAGTATTTTTATTTTGGTAATTTTATAAATGATTAAATTATGTTTGTTTTAATTTTAAATAGAATTAGGTTATTTAAGTGACTGTTTTAATTAAACTTATGATGAAATTATATTATCTTTAGTAATTATAACCATGGGATCAATTTATTTTAATAATGTAATAAATTGATTTATTAGGTTATTATAATTTAATTTGATAATTGTAATTATAGTTTGTTAGTGATTATTTAATAGATTATTTTTTGCAATGGAACTTTACAAATTAGTTTATTTATTAAATTCTATTGCACGTTTTATTTTATTCCTTTTGTGTTTGGGGTTAGAAGGGAATCTTTTATGTCAGCCTATTAGGACTATTATCAGACGCGGGGTTAGGTTTGTGTTTATTTTTTTTCCTTGCATACTTATGTGGCAGTTGATCTTGTTGTAACACAACCTTATGGAATGAATTTTTATGATGGAAATTATTAGAGTGTTCTTGTGATTCTTTGAAACTAGATTTGGAAATTATGATTTATGATGACCTTGAGTTATGGTTTTGAGATTTTGAACCTAGGCTAGGTAATCTAGGTGTTAAAGTGGAAGTGGCTTGCTTTGGAGGTGTCAGAGCCCAAAAGTGGCTACTTGTGTATCCTTAGTACACTACATAATCAAGTGGTAATGTAAATTAAATGGGGTTAAAATAAATTAATAAGATAATGGTTTCCTCTCACATGCATTGAGTGATAGTATAGGCTAAGGATGGGAGTGGGAGAAGATGCTTTCTTTTCTAGTAGTGATAGTGAGTCTATCATGGTTGGTTATCCTTGTCTGGAGGAGAGGATTTTATATTCTGCATATGATCACACTTGGGATTCAGAGTCCAGTGAGATCATTCCAAGGGGTTGACATATGTGATGACACTTCCTTGATTTCATCTTAGGTTTCCTACATGTATTGGTTGCCTCTAGATTAGTATGTGTACCTTTGATTTTGAGATGTATCCTTGAGATAGGAGCTTCCAGGATCCTTTCTTAGTTTTACCTAATTGGTTTGGTATATTATCTAAGTGAGATATGATGTTATCTCCTCATCATAGTGGGAGTGGAACCACAGGTTTCCACAAGGTTGGGAGGTAGTGATTCTTTTACCATTTGAAACTCTGACATTCCTGTACCAGTGCTAGATGACCCTTGTTGCAGTTTCTTTCTATCCTATCTTCTTGGAGACTTATTCTTGTATTTTATCTATTTTGTACTTTGTATTTAAATTTTTTACATACCCTGCAACTTGTGCAGTGGATTTTGAAGATTATGTATACTTCATTATTTAGATCTACTTATGATGTAATATGTAGATGATTTAGATGATTATTGTAATTAATAGATGTAATTGTATTTGTGTAGTTTCTATGTCAATGAACCCTTGAGATGTGTAATCTGAAATGGAGATTATATTTATGTTTATGTGTAGTTATGGACTTTATGTTTTACTTCCTCTTGTTTATTCATTATTGTTTGTAACAACTTAAGAAAAAAAATTATTCTATAAACTTAGTAAAATGTTCCCTAGCGGGGCATTAAACTTGGTATCAGAGCCCATGTTTCAAACACTAGGAGCTCTGGGAATTTTGGACACCCATTAGATATATAGTATTTAAAATGTGAAATAAAACTTAGACATATAACACTCTTGTATTTTAGACCATTATTTTATGATTTCTTCATGTCTTAATTATTGTGTCCTTGTTGAATGTTGTAGAAAAGATGGTCACTGAGACTAGATTCATTACTAGAGGTCAAAGTGGAGGCCGTAGTAGAGGACATGGAAGAAGCAGACTTCCTAAACCTCCTGTGAGTTAGAGATTTGAGGAGAGAAGGGAAGAGGATGGTGGAGAACATAATGGTGATCAGGAGAACTCAATGCTATTTAGATTCTCCAGACTATTCTAGAGTGTTTACCTGTACAAGACAAGGTCGAACAAGAAGCATCACACCATTCTGATAATGAGGAGAGGTAGAGATCTAGAAGTCTAAAAAGGATAGACACTACCCTCAGTCAGGGAGCCATAAAGGAAAATCAGATGAGAGACCTTTTTAGATCATGACCTCCTTGTTTTAATGGTCTTGGCACTAGTTTAGAGGTAGATATTTGGCTCATTACCTTAGATCAATAATTTTCAATGAAAAAGTTTGATACCAATGTTAAGGAAAGATGTGTTGTTATGAGCCTCGAGGGTTTTACAGCTTCTTGGTGGAAAATTGAGGAGAAGAAAATGAGACTTACCATGGAGACTGTCACTTGGGAGATTTTCCTTGAAAAAATTTGTGAGAGTTTCTTATCTGATCAGTGGTAGAAGTAGTGCATAGATGAGTTCCATAATCTGCAACAATTGTCCATGTTTGTTAAGGATTATGAGTATCATTTCTTTGAGCTCAGGCCCTATGTAGGATTTTGTGAATAGTCACTACTCATGTTATAGGATTTCATTAGGGGACTCAATGGCTACATCATCAAAGGGGTTAAGGTTTTCAAACCCAAGACCCTCAAGGAAGTGGTTATTAAGGTTACTTTGGCTGAGGAAAATTTGGTTCTAGGGCTTGGCGGACATATAGGAGTACAGACTGGAGTTTCTTCATCTTCAGGCTATAGAGGAAATCAGAACCAAGGTGTAGGGAACTTCAAGAAACCTCCTCCATATTTTCTTAGTCAACAGTAGAAGGGAGTGAATGCTCCAGTGCATAACAGTGGTTCTCACTCTAAGAACTTATGTAAATTTTTGTGAACATGCACAATCAGCCCAGTCATCATGCACAAAGAACACATTCAATTGCAAGAAGAGGAAGCTATAAGTAGTCTATTGCACCCTCCCTTGGGAGAGGTAATGGTAGATAAAATGGTTTCTTATCATGTGGGAAGCATGGTCACATTGTAGTGAATTGTCCTCAACGTGCATCACAATTTTTAAGATGGATACCTACAGCTTCTGAGCCTACTGTAGGAGATGTCAGAAGATCTCATAGGGTATTTGTAGTAGTGGACCATCATCAACAAGAGCATTAGGGTACTATGGTAGATACTTATGGTGCCACTAGAGGTATTTCTCTTTCTATTTTATTTTATTTAAGAGCTATGGATACTTTTGTATCTCCTTTTATAGTAGAGAGATGTGGACTAGTGCCAGTAAAGAAAGACATTGGTTGGCAAGTAGATTTATTCTCTAGGGAAAGGATATCGATAGAATCTCTAATGCATAAGTGTGATTTGTATCTAGGTAAATTCACCACCATATTTGACCTTCGTGTGATTCCTTTGGATCATATGATGTTTTCCTTGGAATGGATTGGTTAGGTTCTCATGGAGCCAACATTGATTGTAGACAAAAGATAATCAGGTGCAAGGATAATGTTGGCAAGGATTGTAAGATTGTGGTAATTCAGCATCCTATTCTCTTCATATGGTTTCTTCTATGCAACTCAAGTGAAACATGCAAAAGGGATGTCAAGTATTTTCTATAACTATGAATGAGCTGGATGAAGTAGAAATAGAGGAAAAGACTCTTGATTATCCTATACTTCAAGAATTCATCGATGTCTTTCCTAGTGAGATTCTAGGTATGCCACCTAAGAGTGACATAGATTTTTGCATTGATCTTGTTTCAGGAGCACAACCTATATCTAGAGTGCCTTACCAAATGACCACACAGGAGTTGAGCGAGCTTAAATTGTAGTTAGAGGATATTTTGGTGAAGGATAGTATTCATCTGAGTGTTTCACCATGGGGAGAACCTGTAGTCTTTTTTAATAAGAAATATGGATCTTTACACTTGTGCATTGAGTATAGATAGTTGAACAAGGTAGCGATCAAGAATAGACCCCCTTTGCCAAGTATCGATGATCTCTTTGATTAGATGAAGGGAGATAAGGTATTATCCAAGATTGATCTCAATTTAGGATACCATTAGTTATGCATTTAGGATGGAGACATTCACAATATAGCATTTTTCACTTGCTATGGACATTATGAGTTCACAATCTAGTTACTTTTGGTTTGAAAAATGCTCCATATATTTTCATGTGCCTATTGAATGGATTATTTCATTCTTACCTTGATCATTTTGTTCCCATCTTCCTGGATGATATATTGATATATTCTAAAACCATGGAAGAGCATGAGGAACATCTATGACTGGTTCTACAGTGTCATTGTGACAATCAATTGTATGCCATTACAGAAAAATGTGACTTATTTCAATCCAAAGTTTAGTATTTGGGGCATGTAATCTCAAGTGAGGGTATCTCAGTGGATTATTCCAAGATTCAAGATATAGTAGATTGGCTAACCCCAACCAATATATCTGAAGTTCATAGTTTCATGGGATTGGAAGGATACTATCACAATTTTTTCAAAGACTTCTCTAGGGTTACATATTAGATTAATTCTCTCCAAAGGAAAGGGAAGAAGTATGTTTGGACAGAGAAGTGTGAAGAGGCTTTCTATAAACTTAAGAAGTGTCTAACTAGCACACCTATCCTAGCAATACCTGACCCAATAGGTGATTTCATGGTGTGTGTTGATGCTTCTTTGGAAGCTCTATTAGCAGTCCTTATGCAGGAAGGATGGGTGATTTCCTTCTTGTAATGGCCTAAATTTGCACTCTTTTGTAAATTTCCATTTTGTATCACCCTCACCTTAGCCCAAAACTCAAATCCTCATTATAAAATAGCCTCTTCTTCCATTTCCAATTCATCACCCACTTTAGAATCCCAACCACATAGCCTAGATGACACAGGATGCATGTGTATTGTAGAGATGTCAACTTGGCATGCTAGTGTTCATGAATCTCTAGACATACAGGATTTCATTGAGGAATTACGAACTACCAACCTACATTTGTAATACCTAAACCCTCTTCCCACCTACACACGATTCACCTTGCATGCAATATATAGACTTCTTTCACCCTCATTGGGCCTTCTTATTTCTTTTGGTAAGCTTCTTGACAATCTCTTGGTGAATCATCCACTCTTCTTGTCTATTTTTCTTCATCTACAACTTTTGATCATCCATTTTTCATAGCTTTGAAGTATCTCTTATTTTCTTAGCTCCTTGGCTCCATTACATTAGTCTCATCATTATTATTAAACTTCCATGTATTTGAAGAGGGTCTTCTCACTTCATCCTTTGTGTCTTTGATAGCATATAATCTTCTTTATCTATCCCTAGTTTCAATATCATTATCATTTTCTATTCCATAAAATTATCTCACCGTCTTATTGTGTCTTTTCAGATGCTCTAGAGGTGGAAACACTAAAGTAGGGATTTGATTGAGGAAGGTATCCAAACAACCACCAAATAATTTTTAGTGTGTTCAGGTTACTTGGAGGAACAAGATCAATAAGCCACTTCATCAATATTTGAATCTGGTACTCTCTCTCTTCTTTCTTCGTAATATTTATCATATATAGTAATATATGTTATTTTGTTAGTATATTTATCTTTGTTTAGTCCGTTTATCTAGTTTCTATAAGTTTTATTTGATTTTTCTACTATCCTCTATACTATATCTATATAGGACGTTTGTGTATTGTGTTGGCATCCCATACCCGTGCTATCATCCATGACTTGTGCTAGTGTCTGAGAAAGAGAGTTTATAGATTTTATTGTTTGTTCTCTCTATTTAGTTATTTTTTTTAGTAATCTATATATTTTTATTTGTTAGCATACTTTGGTTATTAGTGTTTATTTTCATTTAGTGTTTATTTAATCGAAGGCACTTGCACATAAATAATCTAGATTAATTAAACTCTTCTATAATAAAACTAAATTTGACCTCCCTAAATTTTTGTGCTAGTTAAGTGAGGTGGCACAAGGGAAGGTTCATCCCTTGAGAATTTAACTTGTCTCTAGGTTGGTGCATTTATTCCTTCTCCGCATTTTGGTGATTCAGATCAACATAGTTAGTGTAGTTGTAGTTAGAAATCTTTCTAAACTTAGTGATAATCTCATCGTGAACATGGTGACTATCTCTCCAATTTCCCCACCAGTTAAGAGGGTACTAGAAATGACCATCACATTCACTTCTCTAAATGAGCCTTATAGAGGAGAGACTTATCTCCTCTATGTCCTATATTTTATCAATGGTGTCTTCATAAGAGGTGCCTTGGTTGATCCAACGTGCTAAGTAGATGTCATTATGGAGGAGGACCTTTTTGTCAATGGTCTAAACTGGGGTAAATATGAGGAGTATTTAGCCACCATTAGGGCACATGATGAATTTTCCCTTCTCCCTTTTGGGTCTACCACATTGATCATCTAGGTGGAACCCAAAGAGGTTTTTTTAACATTTGTGGTAATCCCTGAGTTAGATCTCTTTAGGGTCAAACTAGGTATTCCTTGGTTGACTTCTATGGGAGTTGTCCCATCCGTTATTCACAAGTTCTTGAAGTTTCCTCATGAGGGGACCATCAAAACTATCTAGGATACTAGATATCATCCCTTGGTTTCATGTGGGGGCTTCTCTCTTAATCATTTCTAGCCTACTCTGATAGGGCCCCTATGTCCCCAATAAGATGTCACCTTTCTTATGTATAAGGCATATAAATATAAGAAAATAAGTTTAAGATTTGTAGTGCCTTCTCCTGCTCATCATGCTCATGAGGCTCTACGTGCTTCACCTTTTGTCCCTTCCTCATCAGGATCTCAAGGCAATAACATGCCCCATGGGAAGCCTCCTTTCTCACCTTGGGCCACGTAGCCTTTGGCAATGCCTTTAATCCCAAAATCCATATCTAATGTAGAAAAATAAAAGGAACAAATTCTATCAAATCCCAAGGCATGTCTACCTCCTCCCATCCCCATCATCCTAGATATACCTCTCCCAACTATCTATCTCTAGGGTAAGAGGTCTCATAAGGTCTTTGGCACTTGCTTCTAAGCCTTTGAGGGCACCACCTATTCCTCTATTTTCCCATAGGAAAAAAAGAGAAAGGCCACTCATGATTGAGCTACCGGCTCCTCTATCAACTCCACCTTCGACTCTAATGGTAGGTCCTTCCACTATGTCGGTAACACCCCATGTCAAATAGGTCTAGGTTTTCATCTTTCCATTGTAGGATCACTGTTGATCACCACCTTGCTAGATTTTCCTCCATTTCCTGAGTTGGTAAACATGTTGCACACCCATGTGGTGTCTAGTGTGGTAATATTTACCTATCATGTGCTAACCCCATCTTGATCATTGGATAATAATAAGATATTGGACTCATTGTTGGTGGACGTAGCCTAGGGATTGGGTGAACCATGTTAAACATTATGTTATTGTCTTCACTTCTGTGTGTTAATATTTGCAAAATTCTACTTATTATCCTAACACATCTTAGGACCACCATGCTAGCTTTCATGTTGTCTTTAAGGATTATAACGCCCTGCTAGGGAACCCAAGAGAAGTTAACCTAAAACATGCTACTAAGTTTGGTGAATAATTTTTATTTTTTTTCTAAAGTTAACATACAAGATAAACAAAAGTGCAAAAGCAAATACCATTTACCCACATTGATACAACATCCAACATAGATTACAAAACTCGAGGGTCCCATGATGTAGAATTACTTAAGAATAAAACACCACTAGAACTAACATCAACAAAAGATTCCATAACTTAAATATTACAATTACATGATATAACAATAAATACAAATCTCATGGACATCCATGACATATAAATAAACTAACATCCACTACACATGTCACAAGGTATGTAGTAACCAATCTAACTATATTAGTACAATGTCCAGATTAGGTATCACAAGCGATACTCTAATACATGATTACAAATAATGAAGTTATGAAAGAAACATCAAAGAAGAAGCATCATAAGGAATCTAACTACAGAATTCCCAGCAAGCACCAGCACCAGGACATCGAATCTCAAATGGTAAAGAATCACTACCACCCGTCCGTGTAGAACCACAAAGGCCTACCCCACCATGCTGAGGAGATAACAACAAAGCCCAACCAGATAACCAACACAAAACAAGGATAAAACCCCAAGCAGAAGGATCTTGGAAGCACTCTAACTCAAGGTAAACATAATAAAGTAATAGGTACAACTCACTATTCTAGAGGCAACTGACACATGTAGAATAACTAGACTATGCATAGGAAGGTGTCATCATGTACGTCTAACCCTTGATTTTTGTCTTGGTAATCTATTTGGATCCCAGCACCCAAGTGACCATACACAGTATCAATGACTTCACGTACAAATGAAGTCATCAACTATGCCAACTCATCCCTTAAAAGGGGCTAGTCATCTTCTCAACACCATCTTAGTCTATACTAGCACTCAAGCATGGGTGAGGACTCATATCTTATTAGGTTCATTTAAATACCCCTTAATTATATTAGGTTATCACTTGATTACTGATACTTACAATAAGTGATCCTGGCAGCCACTTGTGGGCCCTAGCACTTCTTGAAATCCACCTTCTACTACATGTCTAGGTAAACTACCCTAGGCTCACAGATCTCTCCTAGATCTAAACAGGTATACAACTAGGTAATCCTAAATCCAGTTCACACAAAAGAACTAGGAAATGATTACAGAGATACCATTAACAGAATATAAAACATCATGAGCCCAATGGTCAAACAAGATTGATAATTAGATAAAGTAGACTCACACCAAACATAGCTAAAAAAGAAACATCTGACACATACCCCAACCTCTGTATCCTTCTAGGTCTTCTAGTACTCGACAACCCATAATGTAAAAGAAGACATGAAGAATACAACACTCACACCATTTCAAACTGAAATAAAACTATAATCAAATACATTCCATATTCATCATATTTGAATTCAAGTATATAAATAACAAGGTTTACTAGGAAATTCTAAAAATAATCATTCCAATAATAACCTAAGTAAAGCAAATCCCCCAAGGAGTACCTAAGAATCCAACATAATGAAAATGCCCAATTTTAGTAGAAAAATTACCAATGTGATTCCATGAATGCCTTTAGGTTATAATTTGAAAAGTTTGATTTAAATACCCTACAAAGACATTCTAACATTCAAATGATTAATGTATAAAATCAAAATTTATAATGATCCATACAGGGTTCAAGTATAAATTCTCCCCTTATCACAAATACCTAAATAGGTCTATGAAATAATTAAAAAGAGTCAATTTGCATAATAACACCTAACACTCATTTGAAAATCAATTTAAAACAAACTAATTTTGAAAACAAAATTTACTCATAATTAATTAATTAACAAATAAAATTATGAGATAAAAACAAATTACAATTTAAATAAGTTAAATATTAATTAAATTGTAAATTAAGTAAATTACTGATTAAATGAATTATGCGTTAAGAAAATTATAAACTAAACAAATTATAATATAATTAAATTACAGATTAAATAATTTATAAATTAAATTAAATATAACATAAACCAAACTATTAACAAACTAAATTAATTAATAACGAAATTAACTAATGGATCTGAAATTAACTAAATTTAATATAAACCAAATTTAAAACAAATAAAATTATGTGGGGGGCCCACAGCCACCCACCACGCTGCCATTCACGGCAGCCTAGCCTGTTGTCGGTAGTGCTTTGACTACCGTGTGATAGCCTAGACTGTCGTGCGACAGTCTCTGCACTACTGTCTGACAGCCTACGCACTATCGTACGCGGTCAGTGGGGGGGTTGGGGGGTTGGTGGCCCCCACCCCCATTCAATATATTTTTTTCAAAAAAAAATTTCAATAATATTTTTTTTCAATAATTATATTCAATAATAATTTCTATTTTTGAAACAAATATTTTTAATAAATATTTATCAATGCATATCTCTTTTGTTTACATTTATTTTTATTTTTTTTTAAAACAAATACATTTATGAAAATGGAAAAGATAAAGGGCCTGTATCTTTTTTCCAGAAAAGGTAACAAGTCACTTTTACATATTTCCCTTCACATATTTTTGTCTTAACTAGGCAATTAATTGACTGTATTTTAAAACAGAGACATTATTTTGCACCAGAATTAATATTTTCAACCAAATTGCTTTTTCTTTCAATGAGACATATTTTCTCTCCACTATATAGTTCAACTATAGTCTAGGTTTAATTTTTTTCATTTTACACGCAAACTATAGACAAACTTTTGATAAAATTTTGTCAGCATAATGGTACAATGCCAAATCATCATAAAAATATAAAATAACAGATCTAGGGTTCCTCTAATACCCAAAATAAGAAAGTTCATACAGATCTAATAAAAAGAATCTAGATATATTCAAACACATAATTTTACCAAACAAAATAACAAAAGGCACACAACAAGAATTCCATAACCTACCTTAGATCCAATGCTAGAAACTATAATGAAACCCCTGTTGTAGATCTGAGAGTGAGATTTCTTCCAAATCTAATCCTGTCCACAGATCTAAAAACTATGATGAAAGTAGGAACCAAATCTAGATGCATAATCAAGCCCAAATCAAAAAGCAACCACAACAAACCAAGAATCCTCCAAAAACTCAAGCACACAAGCTCTCCAAAATTTTCCTTCAAAAGAAACCTGTCTCCCCCAAAATGAAAATCAATTTCCCCCTAATAGGGATTCAACTCCACCATTCATGCAAACCCTAGATGACTCACAATACAACTCCTAATCAAACTCACACTCTTAAGTTGAAAGAAATTACTAATTAATAATTAAAAATATATTTAATTGTGCACAACTCAACTCAGACTCCTAAAGACAAGTTGTCACCTTTTTGAAACAAATAACATTCAAACTCAATAAAGCACATGTTATTATTAAAATCTATTATTAAATAATTTAATATTCCAAACACCATTAAATAATGTAATTTAATAATTTAATATCTAATGGACAATATTAATCCTATTTTCACATAATTAATTAATTAAAACCAAATATCCTAATATTTGATTTTTAATTAATTAATAATCATACAAAAACATAGGAAATAAATTTAATATTATTTTCCAATCATAATATTAATTTCCATGACTATAGAAAATCACATAATCAAATAGCAATAAATCAAGATCATCAAATAAACATACAAACTCAAAGAAGGGATCCACGAACTTTGTCACCTGACAAATTCGGGTAGGGTAGTCAACAGATACTTATCCAACAATTAGGATAAATAGGTTTAGGATAGGGTTTTGGGTATGTATATTATCTCCCCTCTTTACCGTTGAGATGAATGTTTATGAGCACGCTCACTCCTGCCAATTTAGGGAAGATGATACCATGTACCTACAAACCTATCATCACAAGATGAAGCATGTATATACAATAATATATAGCAAATAATGATAGGGTATGGTTGGTCGTGTGGATCTCAACTATGCAAGTAACTACGCCTCCATCCTCTACCACACAAACATGCCAAATATATACACTTACATGATAACCATACACATGCTAGTATGGGTTCAGTACCATAAATCAATATAAAACATAAACATAACATCATAAAGATATCAACATCTAATCTATGCAATCACATGATATACATAAAATGAACAATAATCCATAATCTTCATTTATTGAAACAATAACTGATCACAACAAAAAGTGACCTAAAAGAATTTGGTCACACAACTAAAATAGAAAGAAACCTAAAAGAAAACTACGAGTGGGGTACTACATCCACCCCCCTAGGATTATGCTTACACCTGGAAGCTTGAATAAGTAGGGATGTAATTCCCATAAACCTGACTGCACTAAAAAGGAATCTAAGACAAGGATCACTAAGTAGGTCTCATTGGACCCTTTCCTACCTTAGGGTTCAAACATTGAGGATCATTCCCTATTGCAAAGGCCCTATGAGATCTACTTGCATCACCCACAGTAGGCTCAAAAACTAGCGGTCTCTGTCCTGAATGCTGAACTGAAAACTGGGGACAATCGTACGATTTATGACTGGGTTGGCCACAAGTGAAACAATCTCCCTTGAAAACTCTCCTTGTTGTAGGAGTACTGGTCTGCTGATAACTACCTCCACCAAGATTTTGGTGTGAACTCTGAGTGGGTTGAACATATTGATTGCGCACACTATGCTACCAATTGCAATAGTTCTCTAATTGAGAACCGCCACCATTACCATTGAAGAATTTCTTATCTTATTAATTTTGATTACCTTTCAAAAAGGTAGAAGGATTCTCAAAATTCCCATTCCTCTAAGACCAATTCCCCTTGGAACCACTAGGCTGAACACCTCTCTGACCACCATAACCCAACACTAGATTCACCTTTGTAAGGGTAGCCTTAATGACTACTTCCTGGAGGGTCTTAGGCTTAAAGAGTAAGACCTCCCCAATAATACATGCATTAAGTCCCCTCACAAAGTGCTAAACTCAGAGAGTTGTATCATGTCTGAAGCCAGCATACTGTTCGAGCTCAAAAAACTAGCGCTCATACTCTCCCACTGACAAGGTCAACTGTCTCAGATTGTGGAACTCATCCGCTCTTTGTCACCTCCACTGATCTAATAGGAAGCACTCTTGGAAGTGTTTCAAAAACAACTCCCAAGTGACAGTATCTATCTGAAACCCTAACTTATGCTCCTCTATCTTCCACCATATAACTGCAAAATCTGTAAGCTGCATAACTACATACCTAGCTTTAGTATTACTACTGAAGGGACACATCACAAAACTCCACTCTAAATCTATCAACCAAGTCTTTGCCTCTAATCTAGTACCTTTCCCATCAAAGGGAATGGGTCACCCTCTCATCAGGTCCCTCATATGGTTCCTTGCCACAACTGTAGGGTCCATAGTAAAGTTCCTCCTTAGAGGGCTCTTGGATCTCTCCCTCTCTCTCTCATTCCTTTGGTAATGATGGAAGGCATCATGTCCTACCCTATTCTTCTCAGGACCAAGATGATTAAGAATCACCTATAAGAGTTGTCTCATGTCAGGACCATCCTAATGATCTTCCCTCTATTCACCCCTAGACTACTGGTGGTGACTCTCCTGACTGACACTTGTAGAAGGGCTAGGCTATCTACCCCTTCCATGGTTACCAACATGATCTCTACCATGACCTCTAGCGGATCTAGTCACAGCCATAATTCCTGCAACATACAGAGATCCAACAACAACTCTCAACAAAGCTCTTAAAAAAAAACAAAAGGAAACATAATCATAAAGCAATGGTCTGAAAATAAAATGTTATATGTTTATGTTTAGTTTCAAGTTTAGACTACACAAAACCTAATAGGCGTACATACCTAGAGTTCCCAATGTAGAAACTCCGCTCTGATACCAGATGTAACGCCCCGCTAGGGAACCCAAGAGAAGTTAACCTAAAACATGCTACTAAGTTTGGTGAATAATTTTTTATTTTTTTTCTAAAGTTAACATACAAGATAAACAAAAGTGCAGAAACAAATGCCATTTATTCACATTGATACAACATCCAACATAGATTACAAAACATGAGGGTCCCATGACGTAGAATTATTTAAGAACAAAACACCACTAGCACTAACATCAACAAAAGATTCTATAACTTAAATATTACAATTACATGATATAACTATAAATATAAATCTCATGGACATCCATGACATATAAATAAACTGACATCTGCTGCACATGTCGCAGGGTATGTAGTAACCAATCTAACTATAGTAGTACAATGTCCAAATTAGGTATCACATGCGATACTCTAATACAGGATTACAAATAATGAAGATATGAAAGAAACATCAAAGAAGAAGCATCATAAGGAATCCAACTACAAAATCCCCAACAAACACTAGCACCAGGACGTTGAATCTCAAATGGTAAAGAATCACTACCAGCTGTCCATGTAGAACCACAAAGGCCTATCCCACAGTGCTGAGGAGATAACAACAAACCCCAACTGGATAACCAACACAAAACAAGGATAAAACCCCAAGAATAAGGATCCTGGAAGCACTCCTAACTCAAGGTAAACATAATAAAGTAATAGGTACAACTCACTATTCCAGAGGCAACTGACACATGTAGAATAACTAGACTATGCATAGGAAGGTGTCATCATGTACGTCTAACCCTTGATTTTTGTCCTGGTAATCTCTCTGGATCCCGGCACCCAAGTGACCATACATGGTATCAATGACTTCTCGTATAGATGAAGTCATCAACTATGCCAACTCATCCCTTAAAAGGGGGCTAGTCATCTTCTCAACACCATCTTAGTCTGTACTAGCACTCAAGCATGGGTGAGGACTCATATCTTATTAGGTTCATTTAAATACCCCTTAATTATATTAGGTTATCACTTGATTATTGATACTTACAATAAGTGATCCTGGCAGCCACTTGTGGGCCCTGGTGCTTATTGCAAGCCACCTTCTACTACATGTCCAGGTAAACTACCCTAGGCTCACAGATCTCTCCTAGATCTAATCAGGTATACAACTAGGTAATCCTAAATCTAGTTCACACAAAAGAACTAGGAAATGATTACAGAGATAACATTAATAGAATATAAAACATCATGAGCCCAATGGTCAAACAGGAGTGATAATTAGATAAAGTACACTCACACCAAACATAGCTGAAAAAGAAACATTTGACACATACCCCAGCCATTGTATCCTTCTAGGTCTTCTAGTACCCAACAACCCATAATGTAAAAGAAGACACAAAGAATACAACACTCACGCCATTTCGAACTAAAATAAAACTATAATCAAATACATTCCATATTCATCATATTTGAATTCAAGTATATAAATAACAAGGTTTACTAGGAAATTCTAAAAATAATCATTCCAATAATAACCTAAGTAAAGAAAATCCCCCAAGGAGTACCTAAGAATCCACCATAATGAAAATGCCCAATTTTAGTAGAAAAATTACAAATGTGATTCCATGAATGCCTTTAGGTTATAATTTGAAAAGTTTGATTTAAATACCCTACAAAGACATTCTAACATTCAAATGATTAATGTATAAAATCAAAATTTATAATGATCCATATAGGGTTTAAGTATAAATTCTCCCCTTATCACAAATACCTAAATAGGTCTATGAAATAATTAAAAAGAGTCAATTTGCATAATAACACCTAACACTCATTTGAAAATCAATTTAAAACAAACTAATTTTGAAAACAAAATTTACTCATAATTAATTAATTAACAAATAAAATTATGAGATAAAAACAAATTACAATTTAAATAAGTTAAATATTAATTAAATTATAAATTAAGTAAGTTACTGATTAAATGAATTATGCGTTAAGAAAATTATAAACTAAATAAATTATAATATAATTAAATTACAAATTAAATAATTTATAAATTAAATTAAATATAACATAAACCAAACTATTAAAAAACTAAATTAATTAATAACAAAATTAGCTAATGGATCTGAAATTAACTAAATTTAATATAAACCAAATTTAAAACAAATAAAAAAAACATAATATAAAATTATGTGGGGGGCCCATGGCCACCCACCATGCTGCCACTCATGGCAGCCTAGCCTGTCGTCAGTAGTGCTTTGACTACTGTGCGGCAGCCTAGACTGTCATGCGGCAGTCTGTGCACTGTCGTGCATCAACCCACGCGCTGTCGTACACGGTCAGTGGGGGGGGGGGTTGGGGGTTGGTGGCCCCCGTCCCCCATTCAATATATTTTTTTCAAAAAAAAATTCAATAATATTTTTTTTCAATAATGATATTCAATAATAATTTATATTTTTGAAACAAATATTTTTAATAAATATTTATCAATGCATGTCTCTTTTTTTTACATTTATTTTATTTTATAAAAAAAAAAAAAAACATTTCCAAAAATGGAAAAGATAAAGGGCCTGTACCTTTTTCCAGAAAAGGTAATAGGTCACTTTTACATATTTCCCTTCACATATTTTTTGTCTTAACTAGGCAATTAATTGACTGTATTTTAAAACAGAGACATATTATTTTGCACCAGAATTAATATTTTCAACCAAATTGTTTTTTCTTTCAATGAGACATATTTTCTCTCCACTATATAGTTCAACTATAGTCTAGGTTTAATTTTTTTCATTTTACAAGCAAACTATAGACAAACTTTTGATAAAATTTTGCCAACATAACGATACAATGCCAAATCATCATAAAAATATAAAATAATAGATCTAGAGTTCCTCTAATACCCAAAATAAGAAAGTTCATACAGATCTAATAAAAAGAATCTGGATCTATTCAAACACATAATTTTACCAAACAAAATAACAGAGGGCACACAACAAGAATTTCATAACCTACCTTAGATCCAATGCTAAAAACTGTAATGAAACCCCTATTGTAGATCTAAGAGTGATATTTCTTCCAAATCCAATCCTATTTGCAGATCTAAAAAATATGATGAAAGCAAGAACCAGATCCAGACGCATAATCAAGCCCAAATCAACAAGCAGCCACAACAAACCAAGAATCCTCCAAAAACTCAAGCACACAAGCTCTCCAAAATTTTCCTTCAAAAGAAACCTGTCTCCCCCAAAATGAAAATCAATTTCCCCCTAATAGGGATTCAACTCCACCATTCATGCAAACCCTAGATGACTCACAATACAACTCCTAATCAAACTCACACTCTTAAGTTGAAAGAAATTACTAATTAATAATTAAAAATATATTTAATTGTGCACAACTCAACTTAGACTCCTAAAGACAAGTTGTCACCTTTTTGAAACAAATAACATTCAAACTCAATAAAGCACATGTTATTATTAAAATCTATCATTAAATAATTTAATATTCCAAACACCATTAAATCATGCAATTTAATAATTTAATATCTAATGGACAATATTAATCCTATTTTCACATAATTAATTAATTAAAACCAAATATCCTAATATTTGATTTTTAATTAATTAATAATTATACAAAAACATAGGAAATAAATTTAATATTATTTTCCAATCATAATATTAATTTCCATGACTATAGAAAATCACATAATCAAATAACAATAAATCAAGATCATCAAATAAACATACAAACTCAAAGAAGGGATCCACGAACTTTGTCACCTGACAAATTCGGGTAGGGTAGTCAACAGATACTTATCCAATAATTAGGATAAATAGGCTTAGGATAGGGGTTTGGGTCTGTATATTATCTCCCCTCTTTACCATTGAGATGAATGTTTGTGGGCACGCTCACTCTTGCCAATCCAGGGAAGACAATGCCCTATGCCTACAAACCTGTCATCACAAGATGAAGCATGTATATACAATAATATATAGCAAACAATGATAGGGTACGGTTGATCGTGTGGATCCCAACTATGCAAGTAACTACACCTCTGTCCTCTACCACACAAACACGCCAAATAGATACACTCACATGATAACCATACACATGCTAGTATGAGGTTAGTACCATAAATCAATATAAAACATAAACATAACATCATAAAGATATCAATGTCTAATCTATGCAATCACATGATATACATAAAATGAACAATAATCCATAATCTTCATTTATTGAAACAATAACTGATCACAACAAAAAGTGACCTAAAAGAATTTGGTCACACAACTGAAAAAGAAAGAAAACTACAGGTGGGGTACTACAAGGATAGTATAGTAGAGTGGAGGTATTCTCCCCCATCCTTCAAGATTAAGTTTGAGAAGGTCCCTATTCCAAAGTCTAGACATCAAAAATATACTCTGACAGATCCTCTTTTGGTGTTTGTTCTCATAGTGGAGTAAGCTCTAGCTTCTCCTTAATTGTCTTTGCCCCTTTCATTGAGGTTGGTGAAGAGAATCCTTTATCTATGTCTCTTCATGGGTCTCTTGAAAGTGTCAAGGATTTCATATTTGACTCAGTATAGAATATTTTGGCATTGATAGGATCTTCATGTAATCCCTCTCACTCTCCACAATTGAGCTACTGGATAATAACACTGAGGTGGATTTTGTTAGAATATGAAGTTGATGCTATTTATGTTGTTTTCATTAATGGATTTCATTGATGTCAACATATCCTATGCATTTTCATATTTTGGTTGTATTGATTGATGTGTACTAATAGTGTTGGTGGTATTAGTAGATATATACTAATAGTATGTGTGTTTCGGTAGAAGTTTTTGTTGAAAGATGCACTTCAAATATCTATCCTTATTCATTTTAGTGTTGGTACTATGTTGTGTGAAAAAATTTGTGGATCTGTTGTTTGGGTTTGATCCTATTTGTAGCATGTTCATTTGTGTTTTGGTCCTAGCCATATTTATATAATGTGTTCATCATGTTTGTTATAAATGATGGATTTGGAGATGGTGTTGTGTGTTTGCATGTGCAAGACATTTTTTATTGGTTGAGGTGGTCCACATTTCATTCCTTACCACCACGAGAATATCTTGGTGTGACCTATAATGCCCTGGTAGGGAACCCAGGAGAAATTAACCTAAAACTTGTTACTAAGTTTACCTAGTAATTTTTTTTCTTAAGAGTTTACAATAAAAAATGAATAACAATGTGGAAGAAATCTAACATAAGACAATACATACTCATAAATGTAACTCATTTACAAATTACAAGTCTCAAGGGTTCCATGATGTAGAATTGCATATATATAAATTAATCTACAAAGAACAATCCATAACACAATCACATGATATATCTTAGGTTCATTTTAAAACCCAAATTGAAGTATTCCTAATCCTTTACTTAATCATAACAAAAAGAACACAAATCATAAAGTACGCTAACATATTCATTACATCTAAATAATAAGATAAATTCATTTCATCAACTGATACATCATGGCATACATAATAATACAACTTCCACTGTGCATGACACAAGGATAATGATAATACATTACAAGTACATATACATCTCCTGAATCAATGTCACTAACTAATACATAAAATAGAATACAAGATATACATCTCATCATGATAATAAGAAAGTCTCCAAGCAATAAACAAGAAGATATAAGTAACATCAAGGATTATCCAAGCACAAATTCATGAACATCGGATCTTAATGGTAATAAAATCACTACCACCTAACCACGTGGAACCAAGAAGTCCACTCCTACCGTGCTGAGGAGATAAAACCAAGTCTCACTCAAGGAAACATCCAAAAATAAGAAACACTAATTCCAAGGTACATTGGATAAAATGGTAGTAAAGGATATAAGGTTATCAAGAATAAATGATCAATACACAAATCAGGTGTACCACATGCAATATAGGAACCTAGGACACATATAGGGAATTTTCATTACATAAGTCAACTCTAGGATGACCCTAGTAGTCTCTCTAGACTTCAAACCCCTAGTAACTCTATGCAGTATCAGTAGTCCTTTTGTACAAATAAGTAAAACCAACTATGCAAGACCTCAACATCTCTCTAGATGGGAAAGCATCTTCTCCTACTCCCATCCTAACCTATACTATCACTCAAGGCATGGGCAAGGCACAATTATCTTATTAATGTTTTCTCTTAATAAATTCATTAAGTTATCACTTATAAGTCAACTTACAAAAGATACCCGGGCAACCACTTTAGAGCTTTGACGCCTCCAAAGTAAGTCACTTACCCTCTATGCTCCTAGATAGCCTACCCTAATGCTCCAAGAAAAAGAACCAAAGTGAAATAAAAACTAAAACCATAAAATACTTCTCGTGATATAGTAAAACATGCATGAAAGTCATCAAAGACAAGTGATGGAGCATAATAAACAATATCTCATCCTATACAAGGATCCAAACTGTCCATCCCATACTGGACATTGTAATAAATCATTTTCTAAATCATTGGTTATCATATTGCAAGATAAATCAAACTCAAGAACAAGTCATCAATGACTTCACTCTCCAACCTCGAGTAATAACATAATCAAAGACCATCACTTCAGATATAGATCAACCATAATAAAAGAAATGATGTGACCAAGTAATTATAATCTCAACAACATAATGGTCGTCACCTCCTCAAGGTCAAATATAGTAATGATCGAGACTTAATAGAAACATGGCATGACATCACATAGGTACCCAAAATAACCCTCACATAATCATGACATCAAAATGGTTATGAACTTTCCACCGAATAAATCCAAAGTATAAAGGACATAAATCCATAAAAATAATTTTAAGTTTGAAAGACAAAATCCCACCTAGGGTTTACTCTACTCTCATGATCAATTAATCAAAAGAAAAATCAACTAAACAAAACCTCTATCACAAAAAACCATGACATAAAACACACACATAAATGAAATGCATTTATTGCCTTATCAAAACAAATCATTTAATGTTATTAATTTCAATGATCTTAAGTCATAGCTGACTTGATTAATAACATAATATTTATCGTTAGGCTAAATGTAGATACTAATTCCATTAACAAAATATTAATTTAATTTTTATAAATTAATTTGTAACATTTCTTATACAAATTAATCTATTAAATAAAATTATAGAATAACAACATAATTATTTTTTTCTAAAAATCAATAAAATAAACCTTTATAAATTAATTTATAAAGTTTTTGATATAAATTAATGTATTAAAAATAATTACTAAATACAATAAAATTAAATAATGATTATTAATAAATTATTAAAACTTAAATTTAAAAACAAATTATAAAATTTAATTTAATTTAAAAAATTATTAAATTAAATTAAATTAAATATATTATAAAAATGTATAATGTGGGCGGGGGGTGAACCGGTCTCACCTCCCCTTCCCTTAAGCCCTACACATATCGCAAGGGGTGTTGACGGCTCCCACTATCGTACGATAAAAGTAGTTATCATGTCGGCAGTGATTGGTGTCGCACCAATAGGGGCACTCTTTTGTGCCAGTAGTGCTTGTCGGGTCAACAGGGGGTGGTGGGGTTGAGAGTCATCGCCCCCTTCATCCTTTTTTTTAATATATATATATATATATATATATATATATATATATATATATATATATATATATATATATATATATATATATATATATATATATATATATATATATATATATATAATTTATTTTTAAAAAAATTCTATCAGAGAAAAATCTCTAGATAGGAACAACAACCCCCTTTTTTTTAAATTAAAAGGATCACACATAAATACATATATATTTATCTTTTCAAATAGGATTTACCAAATAAGGTTCACTAGATTGATTCCTACCAGGAGATGAATTTTCTTTTAAATTTATAAACTAATTACGCCCATAAGAAAATTACATATAAATATACAACTAATAATTGATTTAATTCCTAAGGTTTCAACAACAAATTTCAAACAAACCCTAATTGATCTAATACAAGCTTTTTCCTCAACATATTTCTAACAAAATACCTGGTATTCACAATCACGAGATTTCTTCAACCAAAAAGATTCCAAATTTTAAAAAACCCTAAAAATTCCAAGCTTTCACAATTTCCTTCAATTCAAACTCAAAGCCAAAACCTGTAAACCAGTGTCCCCAAAAATGACCAAAAAGGACTCTAATATAGAAAACCCAACAAACCAAACTTAAACATGCAACTCACAAACAAGAATTAGAATTCAACTCCTAACTTTATTTTCGTCAACACCTTTTTGCATGATTTCATTTTAATTTAATAATAATTACGTGTACTTTTTCAAATAATATCTTTTAAATTATATTTTTATTTTTATTTTACTAATATTGAATGCGTAACTTTAATTGCAAATTAATATTTAATTGACAATTAATATTTTTAGTAATATGCAAATTGATAATTAAATATCAATTCATTAATTACGCCTTTAAATTAAAATTTTGGAGTTAATTATTAATTAAGTCCTATATTTCTATAGTTAGACTTTTTAATTAAGTCTTTTTTAAAATAAATATAAGTATTTAATTAATTTTCATTAATTAAATACCTTATATTTAATATTTTACTATATAATAAGATTTAATTACCAAATCGTTTAATTAGTCTTCATTAAATCTTTAAAGAATTCTTAACACAAAATCACATCAAACCATCTGACATGAAACCAAGATAGAAACTAACTAAATCAACATGCAGTTCAATCAAGATAAAAGGATTGGTTCATGAATAACATCACCCTGACAAATTCAAAGGGTTAACCAATCATAAACTTGTCCACTATTTTAAGATAATAAATAGCTTAGGATAGGATTTAGACCTGGATGCTATCTCCCCTCTCTTACCATTGAGATATTATGATAGGGCATTGCTCATCTTGGAAATTTGAGGAAGTTGATTCTCGGTACCTAAAATCCTACATAAAAGATGAACATGTACATACATGTGTGTGTGTGTGTGTGTGTGTGTGTGTGTGTAACAAACAATAGTGGGGATCGACTGATCATGTGGATCTCGCAAGCAAGTAACTATGACTTAGTCCCTTAACCACATCAAGCACATCAAACAAAAATATAAAACATGCATGCCAACCATACACATGCAAGTATGGGGTTAGTAGAAACCATAACATAAGTAACATCATCATATGTAAATAACCATCATCATCTAACTAACATGATATAAACCAAACGATTAAAGTATCATAGCATTGAATCATTAAATGTTATCAAAGATCTAATATTCATAAAAAGTAGTCTTGAAAGGGTTGGCATGATAAACATAAATGGCGGTAAAGAGGTGGGTATGACACGACCTATTTCAAAATGTTTTTGGCCGACATGGTTAATGGCATCAAGAAGTATAAGAAGAGAAAGGATTTTTGTTTCTCGTGTGGCCTATGTGTTTCTTGTATGTGAAGTGATTGTAAATTTGTTTCTGGAGATCTGTGTTGTTGATCACGTGCATGGAAGAGTGTTGGTGATAGTGATCTTAGTGGTGGATTCAATCTTTTTTCATATACTTTTGTAGTGAGCTTGTTTGTATTGGAAATAAGCCTTTTTGTATTGACAGTGGGCCTATTCATATTTAAGGATAGTTATCCCAACTACAAATGAGCCTACCTATTGTGAGCATAACTAGTAGTGAGAATAATCAACAGTGAGCCTTTGTAAAAATCACCTTAACCGGTGTCACCCTAACAAGTATTTTCATTTCATGAGAATTGGCTTCTCCATGGTTTTTCCCAGTTTGGTTTTTCCAAGTAAATCTTGGTGGTCTGTGTGTCGTTGTTCTTGTGCTTTCATGTTTACATTTTCTATGAATATTTTATGTGCTTAACCAATAGATCATAATTTTTTATTATTGTTTTTTATTACTTTATCAAAAGAGAAAAAAATTTGTAAAGTGTGTGGAAATAATTGATTCACCCCCCTCTCAATTATTCATCTTGTTCAACAACTTCATCCTTGGAGCTTGTTGTTGGTAGGAAACCTAGGTCTTTCATTGTAGTCATGCTATTGCACTCGCAACCTCCCTCTGCAGATGATCAAGATTGGGAGGATGATGACTTCATGATGGACTATTTGTCAAGGTATTACTTGCTTCTACATCTGTATATTAGAGTGTATTTTCATGTGTTTCCCAGTGCTTTTCTTTCAATGTTTTTCCCTCTTAGAGAACACTTTTACTCCATTGGTACCTAGAAACATGAGGTTTTCTATTGTGTACCTTCTTCTATTTGTTATATTTTTGTTCTATCTTTCATACATTTGATTTTTGACATTTGGGGATGATGCAAAGTGTTGGGGCATTTAGACACTACTTCTATGTTGACCTAGATTTTTGTTTTTCTTTATCTTCATGTGATTTTATTTAGATTTGATCCATGGTTGGTAGTGATGAGATATCCCCTAAGAGAATTTATCATTTCTTTTCTAGGCTATGATGCCAATCCATCAGATCCTCCTGTCCTTGTGTAGATATTGTGGAATCATGTCTCACCTATCAAGAAGTAACATTCCATGACATCTCCTTTATTAATGTGCCACAATGTCTTCTCTCTCCTTAGAATGTATTATGCTCCCCTTTGAGAAGCATAGCCCATTCCAAGGGGGTTTTATTATCTGTGTTTGATTTGGCTTTTATCTAATGATCATGATATCTCTACACCATAGGATTTTCTCACAATTTTTTTAAAATTTGATCATAGAAATGTCTTCCTTTGTGGGGGCCAATCTACTATCTTAGTGTTTTGATATTTCCCTATCATATACCCATCTAGATCAACACTATCCATATCAACATGATCTTAAGTCACCCTTGTTAGGAATGAATGCAAAGTGTTTTGGTAGTCATTCTGTAGCAGTTGTTGTTACATTCATGACTTGGATTGTCATTGATGTCAACACGGTGATATTCTGGATATTAGCAGGAAAGTAGGTACAGTTTTGTTTTGCGCACATGTTGTATTGTAGATTGGCTTTTTTTTAGTTGATGGTATGTTCTTTGGTGTGTTATTAACCTATGGTTAACAATGCAAAAATAAATTCATTCATTTGTAAGAGTTATGAGCATTTTGGTGAAAGCAGTGTTTAGACAGTGTTTCTATGTAGCGATGTTTGGAAATTGGAGGATATCTCTTAGCTGGGATGGAATCTGATTTTGCATAGTTAAAAGGATGTTGGAGACTCATTAATGATGATGTGGTTCATAGCACAAACTTCAAAGATATGTTTGGAGAAAGTTACAGTAACTGGAAGCCGATAGTTTTATGTGAATTCTGTGTGTAGCGTGTAGAATTTATTATTTTGTAATTGAGGACCGACTCATTTGTAATTATTTGAGTTTGGTATATAAGAAGGAATTTTTTCCTTATTTTAATGTGTACTATGAAGATTGTGATGCGAATATATGCATGAAGTGAAGAAAAGAGCTAATTCAGTGATGAAGGAAGACTTGTGAGTACAGAGATCTAGAATTGTGATCTTGTGTAGCAGAGAGTGCAGTTTTGGCACAGTGTGAAGGAGGTAATAAATTTCCTATTATTCTATTGAATAATTCTAAGATCTTTTGGACAGTGGGTTCAGAGATCTTGCCTTGAAGTTGTTTGGGCAGTGGGTCCTTCTGTCTTCCATAAACTCTTAACCGGGTTAGACTCTTTTAATAGGGATTCAAAATCTCCTAACAGGGATTTATATGTACTGAATGTATTTCATAAGACTCCTAACAAGGTCCATCCTCTAATAAGGAACTTTCATATTAGTGCATCATTTTGTGGGCATCATTCCCACCGCGGTTTACTCTTTTCAAGAGGTTCCCTAGTTAACATATCTTGTGTTATTGTGCAATTGTGTATGATTATCTTTCTATGGTTGATCAGTATATTGATTATATTGCTTAAAGCTATTGAATGGATAAATTATCTGATAACTAATTCACCCCCCCCCCTCTCAGTTATCTTGGAGATCTTTACTTTCTAACAATTAGTATCAGAGCAGCAGGTCCTTGAAAGAAAAGTTTAACAACTTAAGGAGATCCATGGTGAATTTTAGAAAAGAAAGCCCTAAGTTTGATGGAGTAAATTTTGATAGCTAGAAAGAAAAGATGAAGACACATCTATTGTGTTTAGGACCAAGTTATTGGTTGATTACAAAGAATGAGAAGACTATCATTGAGGAAGACAATCTAGAGGTAGGAACTAAAGATGAACTAGATCTATTCATGTGTAACATACTTGCAAGAGAAGCACTTTTATCAGCACTACCAGAGAATGAATATAGTCAGGTAAGATGTTTGAAAACATCTCATGCAATTTGGAAAGCTTTACATTCTACTTTTGAAGGTGATGAACATGCAAAGAAGGCTAGATTACATAATTGGATTTGTGCATTTGAAGATATCAGAATGATGGAAGATGAATCTATTAGAAGTTATATTGGTAGGATGTTTGAGATTGTGACAAGAATAAAGTCTTGTGGAGGTGATAAGACAGAGAATGAAGTGATATGAAAAATTCTAAGAACTTTGACACCAGTATTCAAGTAGACAATGCAGATGATTGAACAAGTGATACCTTGTACATCAAACTTTTCAAGAGATACTCTTCTTGGAAGATTAGAAACAGCAGAGATGAACTTGAGATTATCAGGAGAGCTACCTAGAATGGAAACAACATTCAGTGCTCTTAGCATTAGACCTACAAGAAGTACTAGTGTGAATGGAGATTATGCCAATAGTAGTAGATCTAAGGAAGATAAGAAGATTGAAGAAGGTATTGCATTACTTGTAAAAAGAGAACCAGATGGTAAGAAAATCTTTAAATGTTGGACTTGTCAAGAATATGGTCATTTTGCATCTAAATGTCCTAAAAGAGTTAAGAAGTATAGAAGCAACTTTAAACCTAGGAGATCTAAAGAATGTTATTATGCAAATGATGAAGATTTTGAAGCAAGAACTGAAAAACATTTAAGTGACAGTGATAATGATAACTTTGAGGAAATAGGATTTGTAGCAATTAAAGAAGAATGTTTTGAATCTAATAAAAGGGAAGAAAAAGTATTAGTTTCACAAGTTGAAAAGAAATCTGATTGGATTATAGATAGTGGTTGTTCACATCATATGACTGGAGATAAAAGAAAGTTTGTTAAGTTAGATAATTATGATGGAGGAATTGTTAGGGTTGGTAACAATGCACCTTGTTTGATTAAGGGTATAGGATCTATTACTCTTGATGGAAAGACTAACACTGATGATGTTTACTTTGTTGATAGACTAAGACATAATCTACTAAACGTTGGACAATTGGCTGATAATGGTTATCAAGTTTGGTTTTCTGAGAAAACTTGTGTGATAAAAGATAAAGATGGAAATCTTATTGGAAAAGGATCCAGAACCAAAGGTAATGTATTTCAGTTGAATCCTACTGAGATGACATGTTTGATAACTAGGATTTATGACAGTTGGTTATGGCATAAAAGGTTTTGTCATATAAACTTTGATAATATTGTCAAGGTGGGCACTACACATGCGGTAAGAGATTTACCTAGAACTATGAAACCTACTAACATGATTTGCAAAGAATGTATGATGGCAAAGTAGAAAAGGAGTTCATTTCCCAATAAGAAGTTCACATCGACAGAGAAGTTGGAGATTGTTCATACAAACTTGAGTGGTCCTACTAGGACTAGAGGATTCTATGGTGAAAGGTATTTTATGATTTTTGTTGATGATTTTACAAGAATGATGTGGATTGCATTTTTGAAAGAAAAATCTGAAGCATTTGATAAATTTAAGATCATGAAAAGTAAAATTGAGAATGAATCTGGAATGAAGATTAAGTGTCTAAGATCTGATAGAGGTGGTGAATTTACATCTAGAGAGTTTAACACTTTTTGTGAAATGAATGGTATTAAGAGACAACTTTCATCCCCTAGAACACCAGAACAAAATGGTATTGCAGAAAGAAGGAATAGGTCAATAACTGAAGCAGCAAGAGCTATGTTGTTTGAAAATGATTTGGCTAAAACTTTTTGGAGAGAAGCAATGAACACAGCAGTATACACTATGAACAAAGTACAAATCAGAGTAGATACAAACAAGACACCTTATGAATTATGGTTTGGACATACACCCTCAGTTAAGTATTTTAAAATTTTTGGAAGTAAATGTTATATAAAGAGAGATGATGATATAGGAAAGTTTGATCCTAGAAGTGATGAAGGAATATTTCTTGGATATTCTTTAAAAAGAAAAGCATATAGATGTTATAACAAAAGAACTAAGACTTGTTGAAAGTGCAAATGTAAAAGTTGATGAGAAGTTTAAAATTTAGGAAAGAATGCTTGATTATGAACCTGATGGAGAAGCACAACCTCAGCCTAACATTGAAAATGCAAAATTATTTTTTGAAACTAATAGTGACTTGCTGAATGAAAGTCATACTAAAGAAGACAGAGAAGAAAATAGAGAAGAAAATAGAGAAGAAAGCAGAGAAGAATCTATAGTCAGAACAAGATCAGTAACTATGACACCTAACAGGTATACTTCAAGACATCACCCTGTTGAGCAAGTTATTGGAAGTTTAGATAGAGGATTTTTGACTCAGAATAAGGTACATTTATGTTTGATTTCTCAAATTGAACCTACTAATGAAGCTTGTGAAGATGGACATTGGACCAATGCTATGAAAGAAGAACTAGAGCAGATTGAAAAAAACAAGACATGAGAATTGGTCCCTAGACCTGAAGACAAGAATGTGATTGGAACAAAATGGGTATTCAGAAACAAGATGAATGAACAAGGAGAAGTGATAAGAAACAAAGCAAGATTGGTATGTAAAGGATATTCACAACAAGAAGGAATTGACTATGAAGAAACTTTTGCACCTGTGGCCATACTTGAAGCAGTGAGAATGTTTCTAGCATATGCAACTTACAAGAAATTTAGAGTGTATCAGATGGATGTGAAGTTAGCATTTTTGAATGGTGAATTGGAAGAAGAAGTCTACATTGAGCAGCTTGAAGGCTTTCCTTTGACACAAGAAGGAGATATGGTATGTAAGTTAAAGAAAGCTTTATATGGATTAAAACAAGCACCTAGAACCTGGTATGTAAGATTGGATAAGTATTTATTGAAATTGGGATTTATAAAAGGAACAGCAGATAGTAACTTATACACAAAAGAAATTGAGAATGGTTTGTTGGTTATAGTTATATTTTTTGATGATATTATCTTTGGAGGAGAAGATGAAGCTAGTGACAAATTTGCAGATGAAATGAAGACTGAATTTGAGATGAGCATGATTGGAGAAATGAAATATTTTTTGGGATTACAGATAACACAAAGCAAGGAAGGTGTATTTGTAAGTCAGACTAAGTATTTAAATGAATTATTGAAAAGATTTGGAATGGAAGATTCTAAACCTGTTGGAACACCTATGGTAACCAGACATAAGTTATCTAGCAAAGATGAGACACCAGCAGTTGAGCAGAAAAAGTACAGATCTATGATTGGAGGATTGTAGTACTTGACACATACAAGACCTGATATAGCACATTCAGTGGGGATTTGAGCAAGATTTCAAGCAGAACCTAGAGAATCACATTATGCAGCAGTAAAGAGGATACTAAGATATCTGAAAGGAACAATGGATTATGGATTATGGTATGAGAATTCTGATGATTTTACTTTATGTGTGATGCAGGAGCATCCTGGGTGTAAGAGCAATCTTGCATCACCCAAAAATATTCATTTTTTTGTATTCAATAAGGGCTATTTTGTGCAGAGCTGCTATTTATGGAAAGTTACTATTTTTGGTAATTTTTGTATGTGCTCAGAATGAGCTGATTTCTTTCTTGGAGGTTCATTTTGGTCATATAATTCTGCCAGTAAAGTTTCATTGCCAGGTCAAGTGTACATTGGAAGATATTGAAGATTTTCGGTATTGGCAGCAGGGTATAGAAACTTTGAACTCAGTTTTGAAGGCTTTAGAGGCCCGGATGAGGTTGAAAATTTGGGTGACGAGCGCTTGCACTAGTTGAGCCTGTAGAGCACTTCGTGGTGTTTCTGAAATGGGGTTATAATAGCCGATCGGGTCAACTAGTGATGACTTATGGTCTTCGGAAGTTGGGTCACCTGAAATGACAGAAAATAATTTTCTTCAAAATTTCTGTTCGGGTTTCAAAGGTTATCTTGAGCCGACTATGATGTAATAAAATGTAAAATAAAATAATTCTAAGTTTGGTCGGCCTTATTGGCTAAAATTCTAGAACCTTCCCAGGCGGTGGAAAAATTGCCTATATAAGGAAGGCTGTATTATTGTCTTAGGCAGTTAAGAATAGTTCTGGGTAGTAGATCTGGGTAATAGTTCGAGGCTTTGTCCTACAAAATATTGTAAGGGAATTCCCATGTGGCTTTGCATATTGTAATTCTGAAAGTTTGTAATTCCACATTTGTGGAGATAATAAGAAGCCAATTTTCTATTCTTGCATATTGTTGTTGTTTCTCTATTTCTGTCATGTGTTTGTGGTATTAAGGGGAGTACCCTTCATCAATGTGCCTATACTGATGCAGATTGGGGAGGCAGTGTTGATGACAAGAAAAGCACCAGTGGTGAAGCCTTTTTTCTTGGAGGAAAATTGGTCTCTTGGCTAAGTAAGAAGCAGAATTGTACTTCACAAAGCACAGCAGAAGCAGAATATGTTGCAGCAGCAAATAATTGTAATTAGATTATTTGGATGAAGCAGATGTTGAAAGATATTGGAATAAAGTTTGATGAGCCTGTTGTTATACATTGTGATAACACCAGTACCGTGAGTATGTCAAAAAATCCTATTTTACAGTCTAAGACTAAACATATTGAGATCAAGTATCATGTTGTAAGAGAGAAAGTTGCAGAAAAAGAAGTAAGACTGGAGTACATAAGTACAAAGGAGCAGATAGCAGATATATTTACAAAGCCTTTACCTAAGGATACATTTTTGTATTTGAGAGGTATGCTTGGGGTTATGCCCCAACCTATTTTTGAGAATTGATGCAGATGATTGCATCCGTCCAGTGGTATATGAGCCCTATCTTTCTTCTGGATTGGATGTTGGAACTTCCTCTATGGGGGAGTTTATGAGCTGAGTCATGAGGACTCTTGTTATTGTATTTTTTTGAAAAGTGTCTTTTGACATTAAGTTGTTGTTGAATTAGTGATGGAATTTCTATCATTGATGTCAATGGGGGAGAGATATACATGAAAAACATTGTGGATTGTATGAGAGAGCTGAATAGGAAAATGAAGCAAGATTTGATTTGATATTTTGCAGTGATGTTGCAGCATTGGATTTTTGGAACATTGGATGTTTTTCATCTATTTTGCCATCAATTCCAATGGGGGAGATTGTTAGGAATGAATGAAAAGTGTTTTGGCAGTCATTCTGTTGCAGTTGTTGTTGCATTCATGACTTGGATTGTCATTGATGTCAACACAGTGATATTCTAGATATTAGCAGGAAAGCAGGTACAATTTTGTTTTGTGCACATGTTGTATTGTAGATTGGATTTTTTGCAATTGATGGTGTGTTCTTTGGTTTTTTATTAACCTATGGTTAACAGCACAAAAAGAAATTCATTCATTCGTAAGAGTTATGAGCATTTTGGTGAAACCAGTGTTTAGACAATGTTTCTGTGTAGCAATGTTCAGAAATCAGAGGATATCTCTTAGCTAGGATGGAATATGATTTTGTGTAGTTAAAGGGATGTTGGAGACTCATTAATGATGATGTGGTTCATAGCACAAACTTTGAGGATATGTTTGGAGAAAGTTACAGTAACTGGAAGCTGACAGTTTTATGTGAATTCTGTGTGTAGCGTGTAGAATTTATTACTTTGTAATTGAGGACCGACTCATTTGTAATTATTTGAGTTTGGTATATAAGAAGGAATTTTTTCCTTATTGTAATGTGTACTATGAAGATTGTGATGCAAATATATGCATGAAGTGAAGAAAAGAGCTAATTCAGTGATGAAGGAAGACTTGTGAGTACAGAGATCTGGAATTGTGATCTTGTGTAGCAGAGAGTGTAGTTTTGGCACAGTGTGAAGGAGGTAATATATTTCATATTATTCTATTGAATAATTCTAGGATCTTTTGGACAGTGGGTTCAGAGATCTTGCCTTGAAGCTGTTTGGGTAGTGGGTCCTTCTGTCTTCCATAAACTCTTAACCGGGTTAGAATCTTTTAACAAGGATTCAAAATCTCCTAACAGGGATTTATATGTACTGAATGTATTTCATAAGACTCCTAACAAGGTCCATCCTCAACAAGGAACTTTCATATTAGTGCATCATTTTTTGGGCATCATTCCCACCGGGGTTTACTCTTTTCAAGAGGTTCCCTAGTTAACATATCTTGTGTTATTGTGCAATTGTGTATGATTATCTTTCTATGGTTGATCAGTACATTGATTATATTGTTTAAAGTTGTTGAATGGATAAATTATCTGATAACTTATTCACCCCCCCTCTTAGTTATCTTGGGGATCTTTACTTTCTAACACCCTATCACACACATATCTAACATTTGCTACGCATGTTAGTGCATGTGTCTAAGCTACCATATAACATGCTTATCTAGAATTCACTACATATGTCAATGCACTATCAAAAAATCCCTCTCACTTGCCTATCTATCATTTTATATACATGTCAAAGCACTATCAAAATCACCCTATCATATGGCTATCTAGAAAAATACAACTTTCCACTCATATCAGTGTATCATCAATGGTTTTGTGTCTACAAGTTGTCATCTATTGGAAAGTTGACTATACTAGTGTATATGACTAAGTTTAGTGTTTTCATTATGGTAAAAAAGTCATATGAATTTTTGAGGTCAGTGCAATAACTTACAAGATCAGAATTTGGCTAAGTATGGAAGATAGAGTAGATAGTAAAGCACCTAATGAACAGAGCATCAGCCCACGTATGTATGACCGAGTTTTGGTATGCCCCATTAGATATAATCTTTTGAGTATGTTAGTAAGCTATGGTTAAGCATGCATGGTCAGAAATGACAATATGAAGAAGCTACAGCAAGTTGAAGTGATACAAACAGTGAGTGGCAGAACATAACAGAGCATGAAGCCGATAGGAAAGATTTTGATTAGCGTATAATATTTAATTTTGTTAAGGCTATGCACCTATTTTAAATATGTTGTAAACATGTTAATATCAATTTATGTAAACACGCTTGAGCCAATTCATTTGGAAGCGTTGTATGTAATAGGTTATAGGCCAACTTAGTAAATAGTTTTGGTTGCACTTATATATAAGACATACGCTTTTGTATTTGAGCATGAAATGGATATAGAAGTTGAAATAGAAGAGAAGAAGTATGTGAAGTATGTGTTAGATTATTAAGAATGATATAGAGATTTACAAGAGGTTAAAGCATCAGCACACAAAAGAAACTAATCAAACAGCAGTGTCATAGCAGCAATTCACCCTTGTAGATATAGTGTGTATCTGATATCCAGGAGGTTATAGCCTTCTCTATTGAGTAGTGAGCCTTACACCCCTAATAGGGTTTGTTACTTCAAGACTCCTAACAAGCTCTGACCTTTGACCAAGTCATTGTACTAAGCATTGTAAAGACTGCTCCTAATAGGGCAAAGGAAAATTAACAGGTTTATAATACAAAGTACAATCATTAGTGGGTATTAATTCCCACTAGGGTTTTTCCTTTGGCCAAGTTTTCTCCATTATCATATTTGGTGTTATGTGTTATGGTTGTTTACTTTATTTTCTTTAATATTCAATTTAATAATTAAGTAATTGGGCTAAGTTTCAAGAAGCAAAAAAACGTTAATATTATAGAACATTGATTCACCCCCCCCCCCCCCTCCCCCCACTCTTAGTGTTCCCATTCCTAACAATTAGTATTAGATATTTGGTCCTCTGAAGATAATTTTAACCACTTGAGGAGATCATGGTTTTGGAAGAAGTGAAACATCTAAAGAAGAATCTTGAAGCAGCTCTTGAAGATCTTGACAGATCTGAAAAAGAAATTGAAGAACTAAAATTGAAGGTCAGTAGTTCTCAAGTATTCATCAAGAAACTAAGAAAAGATTTGAAAGATTGTTCAACTAATGATTTGGGAAAAATGGTCAAAAATTTGAATGAAGAAAACACATCTCTTAAGGATCAAATTGAAGATTTAGATGAAAAGCTAACTAACAATCAGGAAGCCTATGAAGAACAAATCAAAGAAAACAAATAGTAGGATGAAGAACTGAGGCAAGCAAACATGAAAATCTTGGAGTTAGAAAACATCAAGAAAAAGGTGGAATCTAAATTTATTGAAGCAAAGAATCATATTGACAAATTGCACACAAGTAAGGATCTAATAGAGTCACATTTGTATGTACAAAAGATTAAAGGAGATACCACTGGTATTGGATTCAATGAAGCACAAAATCAAATCAATGATATGCGAGAAAGAATGAAAACACCAAAAGAATCTACAGAAGCTAAGAAGATGATGAAGGGTGCTCCCCTTAATATGACAAACACATAACAGAAATAGAGAAACAACAACAATATGCAAGAATAGAAAATTGGCTTCTTATTATCTCCACAAATGTGGAATTACAAACTTTCAGAATTACAATATGTAAAGCCACATGGGTATTCCCTTACAATATTCTATAGGAAAGAGCCTTGAATCAATACCCAAATCTACTACCCAGAACTACCCTAGACAACACTACGGGCCTTCTTTATATATGCAATTTCCACCGCCCGAGAAGGTTCTAAAAATTTAGCCCTTAGGGTCGACCAAACTTAGAATTATTTTATTTTACAATTTATTACATCAAAGTCAGCTCAAAATGACTTTTGAAACCCAAACAAAAATTTTGAAGGAAAATTATTTTTTGCCATTTCAAGTGGCCCGACTTCCGAAGACCATAAGTCATCACTAGTTGACCTGATTGACTATTATAACCCCATTTCAGAAATGCCACAAAGTGCTCTACAGGCTTGACTAGTGCAAGTGCTTCTCATCCAAATAGCAGCTCTGCACAAGATAGCCCTTATTGAATACAAAAACATAAATATTTTTGAGTGATGCAAGATTTCTCTTACACCCAGGATGCTCCTACATCAGACACCTGGGGTAATTTGAGAAGTGATCCCGTCACGACTCAGGTGTGCAGAGGAAAACCAAGATGGTTAACCTCCTCCTTTTTTAGCCATGATGAATCATCAACAGGTCATCCTTTTCATTTGACCAAATACTCTTCATATGTCATGTTCCTTGTGCTTCTGCCAACATGACTATCTAGTATGTCTTCAATCTCCTTGATATCTGAACTGGTTGCTGGAATACTCCATTGTGCTGTTGTAACCTCATCTTCAACACTTCCTTCATGATACTCTATCAAATCTAAAATGTTAAACACTGGTGAAATATTCAACTCACTAGGCAATTCTACCTCATATGCATTTCCTGAATCATGCTTCTTTAGTATCTTACATGGTCCAAACTTCTTCATTTTCAGCTTGTTATATGTACCAACTAGAAATCGCTCCTTTCGCAAATGAACCATGACTTCATCCCCAACCTGAAATTCTTTATGCCTCCTTTTCTCATCTGTCTTAGCCCTATACTATGCATTCATCTTGGTAATGTGCTTCCTCACCTCCCCATGGATGTTCTTCAAATGTACTGCAAAATCCTTAGCTTCAGCACTACTTATTTCTCCTTTATCTATCTTTCTCAATTCAGATGCATTTCTTGGACTACTTCCATACACAATTTAGAATGGTGATTTACCAGTGCTCCTATTGGAAAAATTATTATATGTGAATTCTGCCTATGGTAAAATCAAATCCCATCCTGTTGGCTTATCTCCAACCAAACATCTCAGCAAATTTTCCAAACTCTTATTCACCACCTCTACCTATCCATCAGTCTATGGATGATGTGATGAACTAAACTTCAAATCTATCTTCAACTTTTTCCACAATGTACGCCAGAAATATCCAATGAACTTAGTGTCTCTATCTAAAACTATGGTCTTTGGCAAACCATGTAGTCTCACTACTTCTCTGAAAAACAATTCTGCTATATGAATAGCATCATTAGTCTTCTTGCAGGGAATGAAATGTGTCATCTTCAAAAATCTGTCAACTACTACAAAAATTAAATCATGTCCCCATTGTGTCCTCAGTAAACCAAGAACAAAGTCCATACTGATATCCTCCCAAGGCTTCTCTAGTATAGGTAATGGTTGATACAACCCTATATACTGCTTCACTCCTTTCACCATCTGACATACTCTGCAACTCTATACAAATTTCTTCACATCTTTCTACAACTGTGGCCAATAATAATTCTCACTAACCAAAGCAAGGGTTTTATCATGACCAAAATGTCTAGCCAATCCTCCACTATGCTTCTCTTTGATGAGATTCTCCCTCATAGAACTTCATGGAATGCACAACTGACTCCCTCTTAATAGCATATCATCTTGGATGATAAAATCCAGCCATTTTATCCTGTCTAGAGTAACAGGTTCTTTACAAGCTTTCCAAGCTTCACCAAAATCAGGATCCTTTGGATAAAAATTCTTGACTTCCTTGAACTCAACCACCTTAATTTGCATCTCTATCAGCAATAGTTTCCTTCTGCTAAGTGCATCTACAACCCTGTTAGACTTCCCACTTCTGTGTTTCAAAACGAATGTATAACTCTACAAAAACTCAACCCATTTCAAATGCTTTTGATTCAACTTTCCTTGACTATTCAAATATTGCAAAGCTTGATGATCAGTATACAAAACAAACTCCTTAGGAAGCAGATAATGTCTCCACCTCTTCAATGCCTGAACTATAGCATAAAATTCCTGATCATAAATAGAATATTTTCTCTTGGCATCATTTAACTTCTCACTGAAATAAGCAACAGGTTTACCTTCTTGGCTCATAACAGCTCCTATTGTAGTACCACTAGCATCACAGTCTACTTGAAACACCTTATTAAAATCTGGAAGTGCTAAAATAGGTTTTTTTGTAACTTTTTGTTTCAACAATTGAAAACTCTTTTCTGCCCCATTAGTCCACTTAAACTCTTTTCTATCCCCTCTCATTGTTTCAGTCAAGGGACCACAAATACTACTAAAATTTCTGATAAACTTTTTGTAAAAATTAGCTAGACCATGAAAAGATCTTACCTCAGTAGCACTCCTTGGGGTAGGCCATTCAAGGATAGCCTATACCTTCTTTGGGTCCATTTTTAGACCTTCTAATGAAACTACAAATCTCAAATACACTAACTCCGTCTTCACAAAATTGCACTTCTTCAAATTAATCAACAATTTCTCTTCTCTCAACTCCTCAAATACCATACAAATATGCATCATATGCTCCTCCAATGTCTTACTAAAGATCAAAATATCATCTAGGTAAACAATGACAAACTTACCCAGAAATTCTTTCAAAACCTCGTTCATGAGCCGCATGAAAGTGCTCGGTGCATTGGTTAGCCCAAAAGACATGACTAACCACTCATACAGTCCTTCCTTTGTCTTGAAGGTAGTTTTCTATTCATCTCCTTCTCTAATCCAAATCTGGTGATATCCACTCTTCATATCTATCTTTGATAAATACACAGCTCCACTCAAACAATCCATAATATCATCCATTCATGGCAATGGAAACCTATACTTGATTGTGATCTTGTTTATTGCTTTAGAATTTGTACACATCCTCCATTCTTCATTCTTCTTTGGTGCTAATACCGCTGGTACAGCACAAGGTTTCAAACTTTCTCGAATCAACCCCTTTTGCAATAACTCATGTACTTGTCTATTGAACTCTTCACTTTCTGTTGGTGTCATTCTGTGTGCTGCCTTGTTTGGAAAACTAGCTCCTGGAATCAAATCCATTTGATGACTGATCTTCCTTACTAGTGGTAATCCATCAGGTACATTATCAGATACAATATCTTGAAACTCATTCAACAAATCTGCAACCTCTACAGGTACATCATCTACTTCTTCTTTACCAGCTTTTGGAATTAAAGAAAAACACACATGCTCATGCCTCATACCATCTATGAATTTTCTTCCATCAACAAATGTTCTTCTTGCATTACCACATACCTTTTCTTCAGTCTCCTTCAATGGCTTTAGCTTATGTCACACTCCATCCTTTGTCAAGGAATAGGTATTTGCATGACCATCGTGTACAGCACATCTATCAAACTGTCATGGTCTACCCAACAACATATGACATGCATCTATAGATATGATATCACATAATACCTCATCTTGGTACCCACTGATCTTGAACTTTACCAAGCACTGTTCACTGACCATGACCTTGTGGTCATCCTGCACCCAGGTAATCCGATATGGATGTGGGTGTTTCTATCTCTTGAGCTTCAACTTTGTCAGCATCTCTTCTGACACCAAATTGTTAGTGCTTCCACTATCGATAATCACATCACAGCATTTACCCTCACACTTACATCTAGTGCGAAACAAGCTCCTCCTTTGTTCAGGTTCATTCTCACCACTCAGCAGGACTCTTCTATTAATCAGTGTTTCTCCTCTTTCAGCATCTTCTAAATTTGATGATCTGGCATCTTCATCTACATGTGTAACTCTGGCCTAGCCTTCATTCCTCCTATCTATCCTTCCTTGGCATTGAGGATATTCAAATGCCCTATGACCTTCTTCTCCACAGTGAAAATATGTTCCATGGAAGCCTCCTCTTCTTGAACCTTGTCCTCTTCCTATTCCTCTCTTATCTCTATTATTCTAATCTTGGAAATGATTAGAATTATTTCCTCTCTGATTTTGACTACTATTGGCCTCATTCTTCTTTTTCAGATCTTCATTTCGGCCTCCATATGACCATCCACCAGATCATCCACTATGACCTCTTCCATTTTGTCTGCTCTCAAACATCTTGTTCAACTTTTCCTCCACTTTTAGGGCAAACTGGTATGCCTCTTCAATACTATTCATTCAAACCAAATTTAGCTCCTCCTAAATTCTGGGCCTCAACCCATTAAGGTAATGAGTAACTTTCTCCTTATCAGCTTCCGCATGGCCTATTCTGATGAGGATTTGATAGAACTCTTCTGTATACTCCTGAATAGATCATCCCGCTTGCTTCAAACTTTGCATTTTCTTCAGTAGGTCAAGCTCATAATCAACAGGGATGAATTGTCACTTCAATTTATCAACCATCTGATCCCATCTTGTGATTTTATTTTTCCCTCTTCTACTTTGCTCCAATTGAATCTCTTTCCACCAGATCTTCGCATGACCTTTCAGTCTGGCCTTCACAAATTTGACCCTATCAAAATCCTCAATATCTTCATACTCAAAATATTCTTCACATTCATTGATCCAGTCGATCAATTCTTCTGGGTTAAGATTTTCTGAAAATGCAGGAACCTCAATCTTAGGTCTTTTTCTGATCTTGGAAATGGCTCGAAAAAGTCTTTCTTCCTCCTGGTTGACAACTTCAACTTCTCCTTCTTGATCTCCTTTTTCAGCTTCATCCTCACTTTCATCTCTGACATTAAGATTCATTCCTCTGTGAATCTCCTCTTGCAATGCTCATGCTTGTCTCTGGAGCACTCTAACCTTAGGTGTTACAACACCAGCTCTTCTGCCACGTTCCCTTTGCGGAGGCATTTTTGTGATGCATGCTAAAACCCTAACCACGGTCCTGGTGCAAACTACCTCACAGTCGGAGATCTATTTACACACTCATGAACTCCTGCTCTGATACCACTTGATCAAGGGTGCTCCCCTTAATACCACAAACACATAACAGAAATAGAGAAACAACAACAATATGCAAAAACAAAAAATTGGCTTCTTATTATCTCCACAAATGTGGAATTACAAACTTTCAGAATTATAATATGTAAAGCCACATGGGCATTCCCTTACAATATTTTGTAGGAAAGAGCCTTGAATCAATACCCAGATCTACTACCCAGAACTGCCCTAGACAACACTACGGGCCTTCTTTATATAGGCAATTTCCACCGCTTGAGAAGGTTTCAAAAATTTAGCCCTTAGGGCTGACCAAACTTAGAATTATTTTATTTTACAATTTATTACATCAAAGTCAGCTCAAAATGACTTTTGAAACACAAACAAAAATTTTGAAGGAAAATTATTTTCCACTAGTTCAGGTGGCCCGACTTCCGGAGACCATAAGTCATCACCAGTTGACCTGATTGACTATTATAACCCCATTTCAAAAATTCCACGAAGCACTCTACAAGCTAGACTAGTGCAAGCACTTTTCACCCAAATTTTTGACCTCATCTGGGGCCTCTAAAGCCTTCAAAACTGAGTTCAAAGTTTTTGTACCCTGCTGCCAATACCGAAAATATTTAATATCTTCAAAACTAGACCTGATCTAGCCATGAAACTTTGCTAGTAGGCTGATGTGACTGAGATGAACCTCCATATGTGAAATCAGAAAATTCTGAGATCGTAAGACCAACTTACTAAAAATAGCAAGTTTCCATAAATAGCAGCTCTGCACAAGATAGCCCTTATTGAATACAAAAACATAAATATTTTTGGGTGATGCAAGATTGCTCTTACACCCAGGATGCTCCTACATCAGAAGACTGAAAATCATACTAAAGCTAAAGTAGAACCATCTAAAGATGAACACAAGCCAGTAATCCAAATTTGTTATGCCTGTAACAAGAATGGACATATAGCAAGAGATTGAAAAGAGGTAAGACCTTTCAATGGTTATTGTTATTCATGTAATAAATTTGGTTATAGATCTATGAATTGTAGATCAAATCAAAGAAGTCATACTTAGCATAATCAAAGAAATTAACCTCGGCAAAATGTTAGAAGTCCTTAGAACATCACATGTCAGATATGCAATTACAATCGTCACATAGCTAGACAATATAGTATGGTAACTCACAACAATGCACTAAGGAATACAAGGCCTCTAGTTATTTTTTACTCTTGTAACAAGGTTGGACACATCTCAAAGTTTTTCAGATCACAAATGCAAGGACAAGAAAGACCTAATAAGTCTCAAGGATCAATTTTGGATGAATCTAGAGAAGTCAAGTTTGTGAAAGCTACAGAAGATGCGAGGAAGATCTGGATGGAAGTGAAGAAAGATAATGTTAGTGGCATAGTAGTAGATGCATCCTTAGTGGACACACCTTCTACTTTTGGATAAATGACCCTCATGGTCATAGGGGGAGCTAGATTATCTCTATACCCCTGTGCGGCTGGTATACTCACCCTCATAGTATGCGCCTTTGGTTATAGTTGTTTGGATACTAGTTGATGTAGTATACAAGATCACATAGCCTGATTGTCAGTAGAAACAAAGATTGGAATTCTTTGTTACATTTCATATTATGGCAGCAAGCATTAATTGTAAAAATTTTTTTAATAGTCACCGGAGATCCATTATCCACACATTTTCATTTGAGATCAAGCCTTTGGAGAGCACAGGAGATCAAGCAGTTAGTGTTGAAAGATTGCAGCTATTTTCATCATCGACAAGAAGTTTAAGTTGGTTACGAAACCCTTGTTCAGATGCGACGGTTCAAAAATCATTTGGAAACCTATTTAAGAGTTGATCAAGTAAGTAATGACCACTCTAGTTGTATTTGATGTTATAGAGAGGAAGAGATATGTATTCAAGAAGCATCCTTTTAAGTCAGTACTAGATGATTTGGAAGGGGCATTTTCTAGAACTCCGATGGGAGTAATGTACGTAGAAGATATTTGTGCATATATATATTGTAAGAAGGAACCTGTAAGATTGGATAGAATTAGGTCACACATTGAAACAATGATGAATCTAGACATGTCATTCAAGGATGAGTTTGTGCACTTCACAAATCACCCAATAATTGAGTATGCGACTGCATATGAATTTTATGAGTTGGAATAGATCAAGATCCTACTAAGCAGAATTCATGGTGACCTATGTTGGATTGGAGAAGTTCCAATTCGCATTAAATTTGATCTCATTTATGAGATGACCAGACTTTCCAAGACCGGTACCATTCTTCCTACTGGTAAGGATGTCATAAAACAAGTCGAGCAAGCTTGTAAGTCCCAGAGTAATAAGCATGGCATGACAATTGAACTTATTGAGGAGAAGGATATAAAACTCATGGCTATGATTCTAGGTTATAAGTTCCAGCATGCTAATAGAGTCAATAGTGTATCCGCGGCAACAATTCTAGTAGCTATTAGAGTTGTAAGAGAAAATGGAGAGTTTAACCTGTGTGAGATTCTATGCACACAGTTGCTAGACAACATTAGAGCCATCAAGCATGAAAAAAGAAAAGTGTTCATATTTGGTTCACTGATCATTTACATGTACTTTCAAATTGTTGGTAAAGTGTTAGATCTTTATCTTGACAAGAGCCTACCTACATTGCCACAAATCTCATTCAAGGAAACATCAGAGAGCACCTTGAAAAACTTCATGGATTTGGAAGTGAAAACATTCAGAATCAAGATGCAAAGAAGGTATAGGATACCTGAAAAGATTGTGGAGAAGTATAAGGACAATATATGTTTCATGGTGGAAATGGATATCACATGCATGGAAGTAGTGGAGCCCAGGACTAAGTGGATCCATCCACTTGGTTATGAAGTGGAGGAACATGTTTTGGAAGCTTATTCACAAGTCCTCTTATTAGTGGCTAAGGATCCCAATGAACCAAGATGGGGTACTTATGAAGAGAAGAAAAGACAAGTAGACTATGTCTTATACAGTGCAACAATAAAGAGAAAAGCATCCAAGATAACTTCAAACATTCTAAAAATTCATGGTGTTACACAAGAAGACTTGGATAAAGCTAGGGAAGCCAAGATTGCAATGCAACTTGAGAGCGCACCCTCTTCTGATGTCAAAATAGATAAATCTGATGATCCTAAGGAAAAGAAGAAAAAGATAGAATAAAACATCTATGTGCATACAACTACTAGTGATCTGGAGTCCACTCCATCACCTAAGCCTAGTAAGATGACTAGAAGGAAGAAGCAAACCACCGTTAGCCATCCATCATCAAGATCAACAAGAAGAAAAGGAATAAACACTCAAGCACCTCCTGAGGTAGGATTCAGACTGAATCTTGAAGTGTTGAGAAATAGAGTAGTAGATGATTGATAAAATAGCTAAATTTTATGATAAGTATCATGAGATTGATAAATTAGAAATCCATAGTATGATTATCAAGCACATGATTAAGTTCAAGAAATCAGTTTTGGAACTTAAACAGTTATTCTTGATCAAGTATGGAACATACTTGACTCTTTGAAAAGACAACCCATTGAAGAAGATATGAGAATAAGAGAAAAAACATTGGATGACAACCTTCCTATATGCTCATTTGAAGAAAAATCATTGTTGCTAGATTTGGTGAAGCCTCACCTAAGAACTAAACAAAGAACTCTACAAATAATGAATAAGGATTATGAGTTGGTTGCAAAGGAGACTGAGAAGGCATTTGAGAAGGTATTCTTGGATAGACATGTTAGGAATGAATGCTAAATGTTTGGCAGCCATTCTGTAGTATTTTTTGTTGCATTCATGACTATGATTGTCATTGATGTCAACACAGTGATTTACAGAAGACTTGCAGAGAAGCAGACAGAGTTTGGATTAGCACACATGGGTTATTGTAGTTGGAGCTATACAATGTTGAGTTTATACTCTTTGATATGTCATGTATCTATGGTTAAGAGTGTAGATAGTAATTCATTTATTCATGGAAGTTATGATCATTTTGGTGGAAGCAGTATTCAGGCAGTGTTCCTGAGTAGCGGTTTGTGGAAATCAAATGATATCTCCTAATAGAGATGGATCTAGTTTTGCATAGTTAAAGGGAATTTGAAGACACATTGATAGTGATGATGTGGATGACAATGCAGACTTTGAGGTCGCATGAGTGAAGATTTATTGTATTTGGAAGCTGACAATTTTGTGTAATTTTGGTGTAGCGAGTGGAAACTTTTATTTTGTAATTGTATGCTGACTCATTGTAATTATTTGAATGTGGTATAAAGGAAGGAATGTATTTCCTCATTGTAAGTAAGTTGTAATTTGAAAGTGTGCAATTATGATATGGTAGCATCGGTTGTGATGTTGTATGCATGAAGTGAAGAAAAGAGCTAAGTATGAAAGTGAATTTGTGAAGGAAGACATGCGAAGTACAGAGATCTAAAATTGAGATCTAATGTAACAGTGAGTGAGATTTGGCATAGTCAGAGAAGAGGTAACATATTATTCTATTGATTAATGTAAAGATTATTTGGACAGTGTGTTCAGTGATCTTACCATGAAGCTGTTTGGGTAGTGGGTTCTTCTGTCTTCCATAACTCTTAACCGGGTTAGACTCTTTTAACAGGGATTCAAAATCTCCTAGCAAGGATTCAGATGTACTAAATGTATTTCATAAGACTCCTAATAGAGTCCATCCTTTCACAAGGAATATTCATATTAGTGCATCTTTTGTGGGCATCATTCCCACCGAGGTTTACTCTTTGATCAAGAGGTTCCCTAGTCAACATATCTTGTGTCATTGTGTTATTGTGTATGAATATCTTTCTATGGTTGGTAATTATATTGCTTATATGGTTTAATGCTATTGAAGATGATAAAAGTTATAATTATTATATAATTGATTCACCCCCCCCTCTCAGTTATCTTGGTGGACTTTACTTTCTAACAATTGGTATCAGATTGGCAGGTCCTTGAAAAAGAAGTTTAACAGCTTAAGGAGATCCATGGTGAATTTTAGGAAAGAAAACCCTAAGTTTGATGGAGTAAATTTTGATAACTGGAAAGAAAAGATGAAGACACACCTACTATGTTTAGGACAAGGTTATTGGTTGATTACAAAGAATAATAAGACTATCATTGAAGAGGACAATCTTGAAACATGTAATGCGGAAGAGAGAGATCTATTCATATGTAACATACTTGTGAGAGAAGCACTTTTGATAGCACTTTCAGAGAATGAGTACAGTCAAGTAAAATATTTGAAAAAATCTCATGAAATTTGGAATGCTTTATACTCTACTTTTGAAGGTGATGAACATGCAAAAAGAGTTAGATTACATAATTGGATATGTGCATTTGAAGATATAAGAATGTTGGAAGATGAATCTATTAGAAGTTATATTGGTAGAATGTCAGAGATCATTACAGGTATAAAATCTTGTGGACGAACAAAGATAGAGAATGAAGTGATATGGAAAATTTTGAGGACATTGACTCTTGTATTTAAGTAGACAACACAGATGATTGAACAAGTGATACCTTGTACAAAAAACTTTACGAGAGAAACTCTTCTTGGAAGATTGGAAGTAGTAGAAATGAACCTGAGATTATTAGGAGACTTACCTAGAATGGAGATAGCATTCAGTTCTCTTAGTGCTCACCCTACTTTGTCAAGAAGCATCAATGTGAGCAAAGATTATGCTAGCAGTAGCAGATCTAGAAATGAAGAAGATAAGAAGATTGAAGAAGGTATTGCCTTGCTTGTGAAAAGAGAACCAGACGGTAAGAAAATATTTAAATGTTGAACTTGTCAAGAATATGGTCATTTTGCATCTAAATGTCCTAAGAGAGTTAAAAAGTACAAAAGCAATTTCAAACCTAGAAGATCTAAGGAATGTTATTATGCTAATGATGAAGATCTTGAAGCTAGTATAGAAAGAACTTTAAGTGAAAGTGATACTGAAAATAATGATGACATAGGATTTGTAGCAATTAAATAAGAGAATCCTGAAACTGATGTTAAGGAAGAAAAATCCTTAGTTTCTCAAGTTGAAAATAAAGTTGATTGGATTATAGATAGTGGTTGTTCACATCATATGGCTGGAGACATGAAAAAGTTCATAAAGTTTAATGAATATGATGGAGGAGTTGTTAGAGTTGGAAACAATGCACCTTGTTTGATTAAAAGTATAGGATCTATTACTCTTGATGGAAAGACTAATACTGATGATGTTTATTTTGTGGATGGATTGAAACATAATCTTTTGAGTGTTGGATAGTTAGTTGATAAGGGATATCAAGTTTGGTTTACTGAGAAAACTTGTGTGATAAAGGATAAAGATGGAAATCTGATTGGAACTGGATCTAGAACCAGAGGTAATGTATTTTAATTGAATCCTACTAAGATGACATGTTTGATTACAAAGATTGATGATAGTTGGTTATGGCATAGAAATTTTTGTCATATAAACTTTGATAACATTGTGAAAGTAAGTACTACACTTGCAATAAGAGATTTACCTAAAATTATGAAGCCTACTAACATGATTTGCAAAGAATGTGTAATGGCTAAACAGAAGAGAATTTCTTTTCCTAGTAAGAAGTTTACATTTACAGAGAAGCTAGAGATTGTTCATACAGATTTGAGCGGTCCTACCAGGACTAGAGGATTCTATGGAGAAAGGTATTTTATGATTCTTGTTGATGATTTTACAAGAATGATGTGGATTTCATTTCTTAAAGAAAAATCTAAAGCATTTGATAAGTTTAAGATTGTTAAGAATAAAGTTGAGAATGAATCAGTAATGAAGATTAAATGTTTAAGATTTGATAGAGGTGGAGAATTTACTTCTAGAGAGTTTAACAACTTTTGTGAAGAAAATGGCATTAAAAGACAATATTAAGCCCCTAGAACACCTGAACAAAATGGCATTGTAGAAAGAAGGAACAGATCAGTGACTGAAGTAGCAAGAGCTATGTTATTTGAAAATGACTTGGTGAAGATATTCTGGAGAGAAGCAGTGAACACAGTAGTGTATACAATGAACAAAGTACAAATCAGAGAAGACACAGACAAGACACCTTATGAATTATGGTTTGGACATGCACCCTCAGTTAAGTATTTTAGAATGTTTGGAAGCAAATGTTTTTTTTTTTTTTTTAAGCAAAAGTGGGAGATCCACCATATTTTATTAATAATCTGATTCAATAACTCCCCCGTGGAAGAACCAGTAAGGAACCCCGAGATCATAGTTATATACAAGCATATAAAGTAGATAGATAATTACATGTGCTGATGCATAAGATGCCCAAAAAGCACTTAGTCATGTTACAAAAATATCCCATATACCAGGGATTGCAAGTGATATGCTATATGCAAGTTAATCGACTGGACTACAGCCCTAATCGCATGTGAATGGCATATGAACATAGAGGAGAAAGAAGCCTCATCAATGTGTGCCAACAAAGCCTCCTCCAAATGGCCAAATCGTAGCTGAATTTTGAAATTTCATGGCATAATTTCATGGTGATATCTACCACACTGCCATCTTTTCATACCCTGCGAAACCTATGCCTCCATGACTGTTAAACTTGATCTACCAATGAATGGTAAATGACATAAGAGACCGAGTATTTGAAATTGCAGAGACACTTCCGGTATACCCATTATAAAATTCAAATCGCTGAAGTTAAACCATTTCAAGCACCATTCACATGAGTGGAAGAGTTACTAAAATCATACATTAGGCGCCTATGTGACCACTATGGCAATAGGCAGAATATGTGGAATAATGACTTAGAAGCCCATCCACATGTCATCTTGCACAATCAATTGGTGTAGTTTTGGATCCAAATTAATTATTTCTTTGGGAAGGACTAATGTCATTTCCTTACCATCACATCCCATATTTGCTAGATGATCTGCAATCGCATTACCTTCACGGAGGGTATAAGAGATGTAAACTTCTTGAATCAAATCAAGGAGGATCCATACTTGTTGAAGAATGTATGCGAGTTGCCAATTATGAATGTCTCTTTTGATGCAAGCATTGATAATTACTAATGAATCCCCCTCAATTTGGACTCGCTGAAACCCACCTTTCCTAGCTAGAGAAAGCCCAGCAAGTAAGCCATGAGCCTCGGCCATGTTGTTTGTACCTCTAGGTAGTGAGAAAGATTTGATTGCCAAAATAGCCCCCTAATGATCTTGAATGCACACACTAGCCCCTGAATCCCCCAGATTACCTTTGGAAGATCCATCAAAATTGATTTTGACAAACCCCTATGCAAGAGGGATCCAGTGAACTATATGTCATTCAATAATTTTAGCATTGGTTGATTGGTGACACCAACCGGTTGGAGCATAAATGTATTTCCATTCCCTGATTACAACACTATCCCACCATGTTAATCAGAGGTTACATTTAAGCTTTGCGTGACTAGAATTTACCACTTCTGAAATTGATTTTTCCAATTTTTGAAGGACTGCTTGAATTGGGGTGGTTTCCTTGCGGAAGATCCTCTTATTTTTTCCCACCATATCACCCAAACAATCAAGGTCGGTGTGGATGTCCATAGAGATGAGAAGATGGAGTTTGAATATAATTTTGGCCAAGCCTGAAACAAATCCCATAACTTGTTTGGCAACGGAGTGTAGTACTGTAATTTCCCCAACACAAATGTCCAACATTGTTGAGCAAAGGGACAACCCAAAAATAGATGATCCACAGTTTCCAAATTCTGATCACATAATGCGCAATTGAAAGGTTGTGCTATCTTTAATTTATGTAAGCGATCACTGGTTAGAATCTGGTTATTTAAGGCTAGCCATGAAAAGCATCCAGCTTTGGGAAGTGTGAGATGGCTCCAGCAAAAGGTATAGGCACGAGATGGAGGTTTGGCCGCCACCTGCTACTGTAAAATATTAAAGCCCTCTTTGATATTAAAATTACCCGATTTACTAGGCACCCAAATCACCTTATCTTCCAGGGCCGATAAGTATACCACTTTTTCTGACAGAATTGATTCAAAATGCTTACAATCCTAGAATGAGAGGGAAAATTATACATGGTCCTTCCATATCACTCGTCTAGAGAAAATACATACATTAGAAACAAAATTGATTAATTGAGTACCCCAATAATTTTTTGAGGCTGAAACAATATCCTGAATCCCTTCAAGTGTGTTGAGAGGAGGAGCCCCATTCTAGGAATTGTGCCAAAATTTCACTTGAGATCCACTGTTGACTTCCCAAGAAATATAGTTTGTGATTAGCTCCCTTGAGTCCATCATGAAATTCCATATCGAGGATAGACATAACTCTAGATGGGTTATCATTATGTAGGTATTTTTGCTGCATAATTTGGCACCATGTCTTGGAGGGGTGCGAATACATTTTCCATATTAGCTTACTACCAAATGCTTTATTGCATTTTTGCAGATCATGAATCCCTACTCCACCTATCTATTTTGCCTGGGCCATGTTGTCTAATGATACTAGTGGAATTTTCTTATCTCCATTCATGTTTCCTATCCATAGGAATTCTTTCAAAAAAAATTGAATGGCTTGAACCACTATCGAAGGAGCTTTTAGAACTGATAAATAGTAGTTTGGTATTGCTGACAGCACTGTTTTAATTAAAAGAATTATGCCTGAGAGTGAAAGCCATCTTGCTTTCCATGCAACTATTCTTGATTTGATTCTCTCAATTATTGGCATCCAATAGCTTGTTTTGTTAGCTCCAACAAAAAAAGGAATTCCCAAGTAGACAGATGGAAGGAAATCCACTATGAATCCTAATATATTAATAATCTTATTTGAAATTTTCTAATTACTATTGAACAAGTATATCTTTGATTTTTGAGAATTAACCTTTTTATTTGAGATTGAGGTATAAAATTCCAAAGATTTCTTGATCTGCCTTGCTTCTGAAACCGTGGAAGATCCAAATAGCAGTGTGTCATCTGCAAATAATGTGTGTGTTATTGAAATGCTGGTCTCCTTAATTTGAACACCCTTCCACACACCTGTAGCCTGATGCTATTGAATATGTCTACTGAAAGATTCAACCATTAGGATGAACAGGACTAGTGACAGTGGATCCCCTTGACGGACCCCTTGAGTGGATACAAAAAAGCCTGCCGAAACACCATTAATCAGAACTGAAAAACAAGCACCTGAGATACAAGCCCTGATCCATTTGCACCAATTTTTCCCAAAACCAAATTTGTGGAGAACTTTAAAAAGAAAGTCCCATCTAACTCTATCGTAAGCCTTCATCATATCTAGTTTGATGACAAAATGTGAATCCTTGTTGGAATTAATGGAATGGAGAGTTTCGTGAACCACCAATGCACCTTCCATTGTTTCCTGACCTAGCACAAAACCACCTTGAGGATGAGACACCAGACGTAGGATCAAGTATTGCATTCTTAGATATATGGCCTTAGTGATAATTTTGTATATTGTATTGCACAGGGAGATGGATCTAAATTCTGAAAAAGTCTTAGGTGTTTTGACTTTGGGGATGATAGCAATGTTGGTCATGTTAAAGTATTTTAGCATGGACTTACTGGATCTGGATTCTTTAATTACCACAAGAAGCTCCCAAGCAACCAATTCCTAGAAAGCTTGATAAAAAAGAGCCATAAAACCATCTAGGCCCAGGGCCTTGTCTGGCGGGAGCGAGAAAACTACCTTTTTGAGCTCCTAGATTGTGAATGGTGCCATTAATTTTAGATTGTCTGATTTTGAAACAATCGATGGGATAGCCTCAAGAAGCTCATCCATACAAGCATCTATTAGGATTGGAAGGAGTGGAGGGGCTAGCAAGTTTTTAAAAAAATTAACTCCTTCCTCCTGAATGCTTTGAGGATCTGTGAGGGAAATACCTATATCTACATTGTTGATGGAAAAGATCTGGTGAGCAATGGTCTTTTTCTTGGCTAATGCATGAAAATACTTAGTATTTTTCTCCCCCTCCTTCAACCAAAGCTCCCATGATTTTTGTCTCCAATATACCTCTTCCCTACTACACAATTCTTCCCACTTGTTTGAAAGCTTTTTTTGCTTGGAAAAGGAATCATTATCCATACCATGAGTATGTTGGCATTAAGCAGAATTGCCACTAGTGACAACACTTATTTGCATTCTAAGTGCAAACCGAGCAGACAGTGCAAACCGAGCAGACAATGCAAACCAAGCAAGTTAGTACAAATCGAATAGGACAGTGTAAACCGAGTAACATCATGTCTACCGAGTCACTAGTATTTATCGAGTTCAAAACCTACCGAGTGATCAGTATGAACCGTGCCTTCACTTCTACCGAGTGCATGATGATGCCGAGTAATGCAGTGGACGCTGAGTATCAGAAAGTCACCGAGTTAGTTTGCAGGAACCGTGTAACCATACTTGGGCCGACTTAGTAGCACTTATGTTTATTTGTCAAGCTGACTTTGTAATTGTAATTGTAATTGTAATTAATTGTTTAAGACTTGTATATAAACAATGTTGTAAAAATGTCAAAAATGTAAGAAGCATATATGTGAAAAAGAAAGAAAGGCAGAGATAAGTGAATTACAAAGGGCTTCAGCAGTATAAGGAACGGCAAAGACAAATTCATCACAGAAGGTGATCAATACATCAGTGAATCTCAATCAGCAATCCAGTTGCAAAGCAAGAGATCTACTGTTTCATCCTAACAGGTGAATCAGTACTAAATCCTTTAACCGGGTAGACTTAACAGTCTTTTGTAAAATCTCTTTACCGAGTGCATACTTCATTGTATGTTTTGTAAATCCTTTAACAAGGTGGATTTAGCAATCCTTATTGCTCCTAACAGGGCAGATCATCAGAAGTGATCAAATTGTAAGCCTTAACCGGCCAACTTTATTCTGCAGTATTAAAGCTTTGTGGGTTTCATCCCCACCCCAGTTTTACTTTCTTTTTGGAAGGTTTCTGGGTAACCAAATCTATGTGTCATTATTGTGAATGCTCTTAAGTTTCATATGCAAAGGTTAAAGTAAATTACACATTAAATTGAAAGAAAATTTGGAGTTATTGATTCACCCCTCCCCTCTCAGTAACTCGGTTAATTCCTGAATATTTCCAACAATTGGTATCAGAGCATTAATGACAGAGTTGTAAACAAAAAGCAAGTAATCAAACTCATTCTTCACCATGAACCTTTAGCACTTTGAGAGCAGAAAATTTCAAGAGCAACCCAGCGATTCAACACTTTTGCGAAAGGAATTTTCTATGAGCTACCATGGCATCATCCAGCACTTCAGCGAAGAAAGGATCTGATATGTTAGTCCAAGGGGAATGGAAAGCACCAGATTTCAAGATCGTGCCCGCAATTGCAGCAGCCCTAGATCCGAACGGAGCTCAATCTCAGATTCCTCCTAAGGTACTACTTATTAATGATATCTACAATCATTTCAACTATTCAATTCATGAAATGGGGAACCTAGAATTAGATACTGTGCGTGAAGAACTGTGTGTGGATGGTATTCTGAAACCCGAGCACAAACATCTGGAAGATAAAGGTTTAGTTCACATTGCACATCTACCTCGAAACTTTCGAGATAAATGGGTTAGATACATTCTCAGTCATGTACATGATGGCAAGATTTGGCTTGAGCAACCCATAGAGATCACAAAGAAGATGATTCATCAAATCACCGGTCTTCCCATGTTGAACAAAGAAAAATCTACCAAAACCCTAGGTCGGATGGAACTAGAGAAGAAAAGCCTAGCCGAGTGGGACGGTAGAGGCATGAAAGTTAGCAGCATTACCAATGCTGAACTGAAGTTTGGTACACACATTATTGCCCATAAGATTTAAAGTTCTAGTCGACAGAATAGTGTCTCCTGTGAAGCTATCGACCTAGCATACAAAGTGGTCAAGAATAACTTAACATTTGACCTAGCAGACTTATTGTTAAAGCAGTTTAACAAAAACATGGAAAGCATTCAAACTTCCAAAAACAATCCATGTAAGTTTGGATCCTTATTGGTCTATTTATTCTTCTATGTTCAAAAATTCTTCCCTTCTAAAGGAAAAGTTGTATGGAGAAAAGATGTGCCAGCACTTTATGAAATAAATGAATACATCTCAGAAATGGGTGAAAATTTTGAAAGCATCATGGATAATTATTTTGAGTCTTTCAAAGAGAAAATGAATGGCAGATTCTAGATTCCACAGAAGTTGGTGGAAGATTACAAAGATGACATTTGTTTTATGGTGGATTGTGATAATGTATATATTCAAGCAGCTAAACCGAGGACTGTATATGTAAAACCTCTTCCTTATGAGGTAAATATTGATGAAACCAAGAATATCATTGAAGCTCTTCTTAATCAGCCTGTCAATCCCAAAGCTCCATATTTTGGAACATATGATGAAGCTAAGGTAAGAATTGAACTAAGCATAAAGCTTCCACAGGCAGTAAACAAAGGAAAGAAGAGGATAGCCAAAACGCAAATGATAACCGAGGACAAAGAAGAAAAATATGAAGAAGAAGAGGAAAAGGATGAGAAAACAAAGGAACCAGAACCTGCAAAGAAGAAAGGAAAGGTATTCATCACTAAGGCACCTAAGCCTCCCACTGCTATATTTACAAGGAGAAATGCAAGAGGCAAGGTAGACAAGGCAGATAAAGACATAGTATTCAAAAGGCCTCCTCTAAACCTTCAAGAAAAGATCAAACTCTTTAGAGACGGATCAGGATCTGGAGTAAGTAACATAAAATCCTTTAAATATGAAACCAGATCGAAAACAGAATAGAAGGAAATAGAAGATGTTGTTATTGAAAAGATGGGACAGTGGAAATACTCTCCTGAAGAAATAGCCCCACAGGTTCCAGCAGTTCTATTAAATCCAATAAAAATGAAATGGAGCAATGCAAAGCAAACTGTGATAGACATATTTGATCAAACCCTGAGACAGTTAATGCCGAGCTTGAAAAATGATGAAGTAAAGAAGGCATTAAAAGAAAATGAAAGTAAGATGACATTAAAGTTCAATACTTGTTTGATTCTGATCAACAATATTGAATCGGTTGTGAAGGCTACAAATGCTACATGGAAGAACATATACCACCTTCACCAACTGAGTATTGAAATAGTCATAATAAAAGACATTGAAGATGACAGTGATGAACAAGAAGAAGACACTGAGGTAGATGATACTGTGAGGATAGTAGCAGAAGTCATTGCATCCCTTCCTACCTCTCCAGTAAAAGTTTCTACATCCAGCCCAGAGACACCTTCAAGCATGGTTGTGACAACTTCAACATTTTTCCAATCATCTTTAGCAACAACAGAAGAAACTATCATTTCTTCTACCGAGTTGCAGTCTCCCGCATCATCAAGTTTTCCAGCAGTAAGTTTTCCAGTTTTTGAATCTTCAAGTGTAAATATTTTAAGTTCTCCAGTAGAAAGTATACCAGTCTCTATAGCTAGCCCTACTATATCTACTATCACTACTACCAAGGCTTTAAGTACAGATAAGCCTAAGGCTCTACCGAGTATAAAATTTTTGGGTAAGAATGTAGTAGAGGATATAGACTTAGATGAAGAGATAGAGATTCCAACATTGGATTTTGCAAATCTATCAGCGGACCAAATGCAAAATATAGGTGAGATCCTCCAAAGGAAAGCAAAACAAAAGAATCTTAAAGAGGAGAGAGACAAGGAATATCAAATCATCAAGGATGCTAAGGACATTTTGTCTGATGCATTAGGTATTAAAGTAGACTCCTCCCAACATGTTTTGCTACAATTAGCAGAAGCAGTTAATAAATACAATGAGGATTCATCTGGGATAGAAAAGTTAGTTGAAAGAGCCAAGAAGAGATTCAACAATAAAGTGCTTGAGCACATTGCTCAGCACATAGCTATTAACCAAGTAGAATTGTCTTCAATTTTGTCAAACATTGAATCTATCTATTCGAATGCTACCTCTCTTTTGGCCAGATTATGCAATATTGCCGAGTTCAAAAAGGATGTTAAGGATAAAATGAATAAAATGGATGAGGATATGAAGATTAGCATACAGAAGCTGCAACTTGAACCAAGTTCAAGCTCTGCTCATCACATGAAAATCTCACACCTATCAAACATGCAGCCTGATCTACTGAAAGAAGACACAAGGATCCGGTCCACACTGCTAGACATCCAACACATGATCCTTCCCATCATGAATACAATGTATAAGCACATTGAACATTCCAAAACATTGATTCATGACAATCAGTTCTCTATAGCAGATCACATGATTGAACTCTCTGCAGAAGTCCAAATTGCAATCCAAACATGTAAGATTCTGCAAGAAAGTTGGGACAGAACCCTGGCACTAATAATGAAGGTACATTCTGATTTTCTATCAAATTTTGGATTCTCTCTGTAAATAACTTGTATATACACCTTTAGCATTATCATCAAAAAGGGGGAGATATGTATAGAGGGAGATATATGTATAGAAGAAGATTTGTATAGAAACAGTTAGCACATTGAAAGGGGGAGACAATGTATAAAGCTCTATAACAAAGACAAATTTTGAAAAATCAAAATAAAACTCAGCATGATTCATGTATATAAGTTTTGGCCAATAAGTGTTTTTGTCACTAATGCCAAAGGGGGAGATTGTTGGCATTAAGCAGAATTGCCACTAGTGACAACACTTATTTGCATTCTAAGTGCAAACCGAGTAGACAGTGTAAACCGAGTAGACAGTGCAAACCAAGCAAGTTAGTACAAACCAAACAGGACAGTGTAAACCGAGTAACATCATGTCTACCAAGTCACCAGTATTTACCGAGTTCAAAACCTACCGAGTGATCAGTATGAACCATGCCTTCACTTCTACTGAGTGCATGATGATGCCGAGTAATGCAGTGGACGCCGAGTATCAGAAAGTCACCGAGTTAGTTTGCAGGAACCGTGTAACCATACTTGGGCCAACTTAGTAGCACTTATGTTTATTTGTCAAGCCGACTTTGTAATTGTAATTGTAATTAATTTTTTAAGACTTGTATATAAACAATGTTGTAAAAATGTCAAAAATGTAAGAAGCATATATGTGAAAAAGAAAGAAAGGCAAAGATAAGCGAATTACAAAGGGCTTCAGCAGTATAAGGAACAGCAAAGACAAATTCATCATAGAAGGTGATCAGTACATCAGCGAATCTCAATCAGCAATCCAGTTGCAAAGCAAGAGATCTACTATTTCATCCTAACAGGTGAATCAGTACTAAATCCTTTAACCAGGTAGACTTAACAGTCTTTTGTAAAATCTCTTTACCGAGTGCATACTTCATTGTATGTTTTGTAAATCCTTTAACAGGGTGGATTTAGCAATCCTTATTGCTCCTAACAGGGCAGATCATCAGAAGTGATCAAATTGTAAGCCTTAACCGGCCAACTTTATTCTGCAGTATTAAAGCTTTGTGGGTTTCATCCCCACCCCAGTTTTACTTTCTTTTTGGAAGGTTTCTGGGTAACCAAATCTATGTGTCATTATTGTGAATGCTCTTAAGTTTCATATGCAAAGGTTAAAGTAAATTACATGTTAAATTGAAACAAAATTTGGAGTTACTGATTCACCCCTCCCCTCTCAGTAACTCGGTTAATTCCTGAATATTTCCAACAGAGTAGTGATATTTTCTAGAATATTTTCTAGCTGGAGTTTAACCGCTTCTTTCTCTTTGAAAATGTTTTTAAATACCTCTTCATTCCACTTTTTTATTTTAACTTTTATGTATTTCAATTTGGCTACAAACTGAAACATTTTGGATCCATCAATAGGCGGGGGTAGCAGACCACCGTTGGTTGATTGCAGGTAAAAAGGATGGATGTCTTATCCACATACTCTCAAACTTGAAAGATGGCTTATGGTGGATTGAATGACATGGTATATTGGAGCTAACTTGAATGCTGATGGGAAAATGATATAAACCTGGTTTAGGAAAAATATCTGACTGAAGAATGAACTTTGTTAGTTTCCAATCCTAAGAAATCAGAAAATGATCAAGCCTGACAGCAATCTGGGCAAAGTTGACTCTCTTATTGGTCTAAGTAAATAGCCCCTTACTTGGCTCTATGTCCACGAGATTATTATCTTCTACAAAGCTGTTAAAATCTTGGATGGATTTCATTGGCAGACTGATACCTCCACACTTTTCTAAAGGTCTTAGGATAGCATTGAAGTCTCCCCATATTATTAGAAGTTTCTCGTGGTGTGATTGGATCAAATGAGTGAGCTCCAACCATACCCTTTGCTTGTCTAATGTTGTTGTAGGACCATATACATTGATTAACAAGATTCTTTCCCCCTGCTAGTTCAAACGAATTGCTTGCCAATTATCTTCCTACTTAATGACCTGACATTGGACTGACTTAGGTTCCCAAAGGATAGCTAGCCCTCCTGAAGCACCAATCCCTAGTTTTTGAGCTGATTTCCAGGTTGACCACTACCTAATTTTTTTATCAAAGTTACCTTGCGACATTTTTGTTTCTTGCAACATGATGACGTCTGCTTTCAAAGAATTAATCTCTTGCTTGATTCTATGTCTTTTGTCAGAGGCATTTAAGCCTCTGACATTCCATGATATAATCTTCATGGCTGACAAGGAGAACACTTAGTTCTCCTTGTCAATCTTTTTGAGGGTGTGAAAGAGCCATCCAAAGTTAGTTGGATACCTGCTGCTATTTCTGCTTTAGTTTGAATATTCTTTGGTTTTTGACCTCTCTTCTTCGAAGTAGGCTTATCCTGACTGCTTTGGGAGGGTGTTTATTGTATAGATAGGATAATTGTGTGATCAAATCCTCTTTGTGATGATTTTTGACCAAAATTTTGGTCAACCCTATCTAAGATAGCTTCTTCTTTGTCAAATGGATCCGGATTTCCCAATTCATCATTGAATATGTTTGTTGCTGGCAATTTTTCTACATTGCCTTCTGTCTCTTGCTGAGCATCCTACTCTGAATCTTCAAAATTGCTAAAACTGTTATCCCAAATCCATTCTCTAATTTGAGAGGTAACTACCTTGTCTAGGTTGTCAGCATCTACTCCATCCAAGGTCTCTATTAATATGGAATCATCTAAAACATACTGAGACTGAATCTCACCAAGAGTATTCACTTGCTCAACCTGTTGCACTGGATATGGGATTGTTACTATAGGCATTGCCAACTACTCAGCATGTGACTACGATGTAGAGTTTTTGTTGATATCCCCTAATTCTGAAAATAGACCTTCTTCTTTTGCTATTTCAAAAATTATTTTAGTGGCCAGCTCTATAATCATCTGATCTGATAAGTTCTGAGCCTTTAAATCATTCATTGCTTGCTTGCTGTGAGAATCTCACATGTTGGGTATGTTCATTGGAATGTTTTGGAAGATCAATTAGTTAACAATAATATCCATGTTATGGTGTGATAACTCAGGTTCATCCTTTGTAAGAGACTGTATCAGTGGGGAAGGTAGAATAGACTCAATCTAACATGTGAGTTGTGGCACTCTGCTCCCAACAGCACTGAAGTTAAACATGTTGGTCAGGCCTAAAAGCAGTCCTTGATCAAGCCTATGTAACATTGACTTCAGCCTTTGATCGAATAATGACATAAGATGTTGGTGATGCGATGAGTCGAGAGCCACATTTTCTCAACTGTGTGGTGGGACCATGAATGGCTTGGATATGGCTCGCTGATTTATTCGGGATGGGCACTTGAACAGAGCAATCTAGTGGATTTGAAAAATGATCCTCACAAACCAATGTCTTCAAGTGTGTAGTCCTTTTACACTATGAAGTAAAATGGCCTAAAGAATTTTGATATTTTTGACAAGCATTCTCATCCTCCAAATTGATGGGCTATTCCAACACGCCCCATTTGGTTTTGATCTTGACCAGCTTTGATGGCAACTTGTTGGGGCTTAATAAAACACAAACTCTAGAATCCCAGTGAGGGTATTCGAAGGGAATGAGGTCATGTCTGACAAAAATTCCTATCTGATTGGAAATAATTTCAATGATTTCCATCTCTTTGTACTCTAATGGGAGCAATGGGAATGAAATCAAGTATGGGAAGAAGCAGCATTCCTACTTGTTTGGTTTAAAATGTGGTGTCCAAACCTTGGTAAATAGCCTAGATCCCTTACAGAACCAACCTTTAAAGTTATGAATGGCATCTCTGCATTTCTTTGAGTCAAAAAGGGCTACAAAGACTCCTTGTTCTTGCTCCAATAGTATAACATCTAAAAGTCCCTCCCAGCATTCAAAAGCCCAAACCTTAATATCTAAAAATGCAAGTGAATGAGATGAAAACTTTCCAATGAGTGTTGTGCTATGCAGTGACCCAATGTGGTTCTGAAGAAGATGTTGAGGTAGAGTGAGCTCAAGCGAGACCTGGTTCTATTTGATACCTACTACCACACCTAAAGGTTGTTTATCTAAGGTTGGAATCTGAGTCTGAGCCTTTGGACATTGAGAATCCAAAGCATTCTGCTGGTGAACTAGTTTCCAAGTTTTTAACAATCGATTTGGATTGAAGGGTGCTCTAACTAATGGATCTTTAGTTATGTGCTCCTTTTAGTTTCCCTAAAAATGGGAATACCTGATCTAAACTGGTGATCCAGGTGGTGTTCCTTCGCATATATCAAAGATCTATTACTCTTTAGGGGGTTTGACTATTCTTCACTACCTGCATCTATTTCTATTCATATTAAAATCCCTTTGATGAAGCAGATTCATCTAAAGTGAGGCTACAGCTGAGTGGATCTGGTCATGCAAAACCTATAGCCTCCAACTTGCTTTCTTAGAGGACTCCCCAAACTCAAACCTTGATGGATCTGGAAATATAGATTGATCTAGCATGCTTTGATGCTGTCACAGCTTCTTAGACTTGATTTGAAAACTTGGATTGATGAAAAAAGGCTTGGATGGCTGAATGATTGCTTTCCCACTAAAGATGGAAGAACCCGCCTTACCCTACATGTTACTAGTTTTATTCTTCTCCAAAAAAGGGCATCACTAGAAAACTATGATTGGATGGTTGTTGGGCTGATGTTTGGTCAGCTGAACAATCGGGGTGCTGTGAAAGATCTTCGCAAAGTCCTCCCAAGATGATGAACCTAATGCCTGCAAATGTGCAGGATTACCAATCTCATCTCCCCTATTCAAATGCTTTAACCCTAACATTGGCTCTCCTCCTAGCACAAATTTCTTATGCCCTCTACCATGGCTGACATCTAAATAGTACTGCTTAAATTTTTGCCTCTATGATTGCAGAGGCTATCACTTTTGATATGAGAACCCTCCAAGATCTACCCCATTCTATTCCTATTCAGTAAACCCGCTCCATGCCCTATCTCCTCACTCCATTATTTCTCAACTAGTTAACTACAAATTACACAGTTATTTTACCCCATAAGATGACATATCTCGAGGCATTCTATCAAACAATTCACATGTCTTGTATAATCTACTACAATTTGTATGCACGTCGATGTGAGCGTCTAAAACTAAAATCTTTAACAAAAATCGTTAATGGAATTATGTTTTGGTGGAGGTCGACACCTTATCTCTGTTCATTATACATGCTTCCACATTCTCAATAATATTTGTGTGATTCCATTCAGTAATATTGCTTTTCATGTGATGACATTTTGTCAAACAGTTCGCATGATAGCCGTGCATGGGGAGAAAGAAAGGATTTTGGCTTTACACCAGCCAATTTCTTTTACTTGAAAGATTTGAAAGGCCTCTCAACAAATCAATTTTGTGCATCTCAATAATCAGTGCATTCCGTGAGTTGGAACCTATTTGAGGAATTTTGTCAAATAGTTGTTGTGCATTTTACTGAGATGACAGTTGTTTGAAGCATTCTATCAAAATCCCACTGTAACTCCACATTGTGATGAGTGTCAATGCGTTGCCTCAGAACTCCAAATTTTGTATGGATTTTTAGCATAGCATTACGCCAAGGTACCAAACTTCTTTGAAGTGTTTTGTCCAAACATCTTCATCGGCCTCTGACTTTTTGGAAGCAAATGTTATATAAAGAGAGATGATGATATTGGAAAGTTGGATCCTAGAAGTGATGAAGGTATATTTGTTGGATATTCTTTGAAAAGAAAAGCATATAGATGTTTCAATAAAAGAACTAAGACTATTGTTGAAAGCACAAATGTTAAAGTGGATGAAAAGTTCAAAATTCAGGAAAGAATGCTTGATTATGAATCTGATGAAGAAGCTCATCCTAAACCTAACACTAGATCTACTAAATTGTTTTATGAAACTGACAGTGATTTGTTGAATGAAATCCATAGTGAAGTTATTGAAGAACCTATATCTGAAGAGAGATCTGAGACAGTGACACCTAGCAAGAGTTTGTTAAGGAATCATCCTTTTGAACAAATTATTGGGAGCATCAAAAGAGGAGTTCTAACTCAAAATAAGGCACAAGAATAGTTATGTTTGATTTCTCAAATTGAACCTAAGACTAATAATGAAGCTTGTGAAAATGAAAGTTGGACTAATGCTATGAAAGAAGAACTAGATCAGATTGAAAAGAACAAGACATGGGAATTGGTCCCTAGACCTAAAGACAAGAATGTTATTGGAACTAAATGGGTATTCAGAAACAAGATGAATGAACAAGGAGAAGTAGTAAGAAACAAAACAAGATTGGTATGTAAGGGTTACTCACAACAAGAAGGAATTGACTATGAAGAAACCTTTGCACCTATTGCAAGAATTCAAGCAGTAAGAATTTTTTTGGCATATGCAGCTTACAAGAAATTCAAAGTATATCAGATGGATGTGAAGTCAGCATTTCTAAATGGAGAATTGGAAGAAGTCTACATTGAGTAGCCTAAAGGTTTTCCTTTAACTCAAGAAGGAGACATGGTATGTAAATTGAAGAAATCTTTATATGGACTTAAACAAGCACCTAGAACTTGGTATGCAAGACTGGATAAGTATTTGTTAAAGTTGGGATTTACAAAAGGAATAGCTGATAGAAATCTATACACAAAAGAAATTGAAAATGGTTTGTTAGTTATAGTTATTTTTGTTGATGACATTATCTTTGGAGGAGAAGATGAAGCTAGTGATAAATTTGCTGATGAAATGAAGACTAAATTTGAAATGAGTATAATTGGTGAGATGAAATACTTTTTGGGATTATAAATAACACAAAACAATGATGGTATCTTTGTAAGTCAGAAAAAGTACTTGAATGACTTGTTGAAAACATTTGGAATGGAGGATTGTAAACCAATTGAAACACCTATGGTGACTAGACATAAGTTATCTACCACAAATGAGACTCCTGTAGTAGAACAGAAGAAATACAAATCTATGATTGGAGGATTACAATATTTGACTCATACAAGACCTGATATAGCACATTTAGTTGGAATTGTAGCAAGATTTCAAGTTGAACCTAGAGAATCACATTATATAGCAGTAAAGAGGATACTAAGATATTTAAGAGGCACAATGGACTATGGACTATGGTATTAAAAATCTAATGATTTTACCCTATGTGCATATACAGATGCTGATTGGGGAGGCATTGTTAATGATAACAAAATCACCAGTGGTGGAGCATTTTTCCTTGGAGGAAGATTAGTTTCTTGGCTAAGAAAGAAGTAGAATTGTATGTAGTAGCAGCAAATAATTGTAACCAAATAATTTGGATGAAGCAAATGCTGAAGGATATTGGAATAAAATTTCTTGAGCCTGTTGTCATACATTGTGACAACACCAGTACAATTAGTATGTCTAAGAATCTTGTATTACATTCTAAGACAAAGCATATAGAGATTAAGTATCATGTTGTAAGAGAGAAAGTTGCTAAGAAAGAAGTTAGACTTGAGTACATAAGTACAAAGGAGCATATAGCAGATATATTCACAAAGCCTTTGCCTAAGGATACATTTGAGTATCTGAGAGGTATGCTTGGGGTTATGCCCCAGCCTACTTTTGAGAAGTGATGCAGTTGGTTGCATCCATCCAGTGGTATATGAGCCTTATCTTTCTTCTGGACTGGATGTTGGTACTTCCTCTATGGGGGAGTATGTGTATCTAAGCTGAGTCATGAGGACTCTAGTGAATGTATTTTCTGAATAGTGTCTTTTGACATTGAGTTGTTGTTGACATAGTGATGAAATTTCTATCATTGATGTCAATGGGGAAGAAGTGTACATGAAAACCCATCTAAGACATCTATTGGAGAGAACTGAATAGGATAATGAAGCAATATTTGATTGGTGAAGAGGATTTGAAGAAGCAGTGTTGCAGTATTGGATTTTTGGAACATTGGATGTTTTTCATCTATGTTGCCATCAATGCCAATGGGGGAGATTGTTAGGATAAATGCTAAATGTTTGGCAGCCATTCTCTAGCATTTTTTGTTGCATTCATGACTATGATTGTCATTGATGTCAACAGAGTGATTTACCGAAGACTTGCAGAGAAGCAGACAGAGTTTGGATTAGCGCACATGGGTTATTATAGTTGGAGCTATGAAATGTTGAGGTTATACTCTTTGATATGTCATATCTCTATGGTTAAGAGCATAGACAATAATTCATTTATTCATGGAAGTTATGATCATTTTGGTGGAAGCAATATTCAAGCAATGTTCCTAAGTAGCGGTTTGTGGAAATTCGATGATATCTCCTAATAGGGATGGAATCTAGTTTTGCACAGTTAAAGGGAAGTTGAAGACACATTTATAGTGACATGGATGAAAATGTAGACTTTGAGGTCACATGAGTGAAGATATATTGTATTTGGAAGCTGACAGTTTTGTGTAATTTTGGTGTAACGTGTGGAAAATTTTATTTTGTAATTGTATGTCAACTCATTTGTAATTATTTGAGTGTGGTATAAAGGAAGGAATGTATCTCCTTGTTGTAAGTAAGTTGTAATTTGAAAGTGTACAATTATGATATGGTAGCAGTGGTTGTGATGTTGTATGCATGAAGTGAAGAAAAGAGCTAAGTATGAAAGTGAATTTGTGAAGGAAGACATGCAAAGTACAAAGATCTGAAATTGAGATCTGATGTAATAGTGAGTACGGTTTGGCACAATCAAAGAAGAGGTAACATATTATTCTATTGAGTAATGTAAAGATTATTTGGATAGTGTGTTCAGTGATCTTACCCTAAAGTTGTTTGGGCAATGGGTCCTTCTATCTTCCATAACTCTTAATCGGGTTAGAATCTTTTAACAGGGATTCAAAATCTCCTAACAGGGATTCATATGTACTGAATGTATTTCATAAGACTCCTAATAGATTCCATCCTTTCACAAGGAATATTCATATTAGTGCATCTTTTGTGGGCATCATTCCCACTGGGGTTTACTCTTTGATCAAGAGGTTCCCTAGTCAACATATCTTGTGTCATTGTGTTATTGTGTATGAATATATTTCTATGGTTGGTAATTATATTGCTTATATGGTTTAATGTTGTTGAAGATGATAAAAGTTATAATTATCAGATAGCTGATTCACCCACCCCCCCCCCCCTCTTAGTTATCTTGGTGGACTTTACTTTCTAACAAGAAACATGTATCCACCTTCTGTGCCTACAACCCAAGTCCCCTCTAAGCAAGCCAAGGAATCTGAGATCCCTAATGCACCTATGATTGGTCCATAGGATTTTGTGCCCACAGTGATAGTTGTATTAGAATAACTAAGAGTGGGGTGAATCAGTTATCCACAATCCCAATCACAAAATGTATATCCAAAAACAATTTACTAAAACTTCTGCAGCTCAGTAAACTAAAATAGTATTATGTCTGTGCTTTTACCGATTACCAGTTAATAACATATAATGACTACTAATCAAATCCAATATTTAACATGTAAAGTATGATAACAAACAATCATCACAATCAACACATAACACAAGAGATTTAACGTGGAAACCCTATGAAGGGAAAAAACCACCTGGGACTTGCAACCCAAAAATTGTTCACTCTTCTGAAGTGAGGTCGGTGAAGACCCAACCTTGTTAAAGGTTACAAACAAACTATGAGGTGTGACCTTGTTAGAGGATTTTAGACCAACCATTATCGTCCAACCAACATTCACTATGGGGTTGACAACATAACAAATGTACACTCTATGAATGACATTACAAGACTTTCTAGTCCACTCTGTTAAGAGATTTCTCTATTTACAATGGTTAAAATATAATAGCATTTTATCTGATCATAACACAACTTCAATTGTATATTATCAGATCTATTTTAAGCTCATTCAAATCCTCTTATCAATATTTCAATTTTGTTTCAAGAAATGTTCAATAACTTACTGTTGCTCAGTAATAGCTTTCTGACACTTGGTAATCACTGCAATTCGGTTCTCCTTAACCAGTCTGATCAGGCATGCATGAAGCTTGTTCACGTGATATCTTCTGCAGTCTCCTTTTGGCATGATTTCATCATGAAATCCTAGTCTCTTAAATAGATGAGTAAACCATTTTAATTCCATCCATCAGATTTTGCCACTTAATCTCCTTTGTTGATTTTGCTGCTTAAACCTTCCTCGGCTAATGTGTCAATAACATGTTTTGTTTCAATCCATTAGATCTTCTTCAAATTATGTTAGTTGTCGATCTTCGTAATAAACATTATCTTTATCTCTGATTTCAAGGTACTTTACAACTCATCAACTTACATCGGCTAAACTAGTCATTTAGCTCTTTTCTTTTCCTTGATTAACAAAGAAAAGTGTCGGTGAACACAAGCTTGGTTTGTACTATGATCAGTATACACTACACTGTGTCGGTGTATGCTAAAATGCTTCATTAATCGATAACACTACCTTGTGCATTTTTCTCTTATCCTTCATCATAGATGAATGCAACATAATCAAGTCAATAACATAAGGTCATAGACTCATCCATAAGTTATCCAATGTATTCCTTATCCTTATCTGTCATATCCATCTTCCTCATGTAGATATATCTTTTCTTCTTATTCTATATATGTTTGGGTATAGTAACTTACAAGATAAGTACTGTCAAAACTAGTTGACATCAATGACAACATATTACTGATTTAATCATCTTACATATCTAATCAACAACTCAGTGACCTTAAATCATAGATCTTCAAGTTATACAATGTATTCAAATTAGTTGTAGTTCATCAATCTCTCCCTTTGGCATTGATGGCAACACAAGCAATATGAAATATGTCATACACATACCAAACATGTATTCTAAAAATCTGTCAATAAATTTTTTAATGGTACAAGCTCTCCCTAGCTTAATATGTTTAATCACTACATTACATAAAAGCATTTGCAAGTGTAGACTAAGTTCTACAGCTATGATCTTTTCAGCTCACTTTTTTGTATCTCTCTCCCTTTTTCTTTGGCTGCATATTCTTCATATTGATCTCTCTCCCTTTGACAACATGCCAAAGACCAATACAAACATACAGCTCTGTAGTAGCCATGTAACTCTCTGTTGTCTAGTGTAGTCTCTGTATCTCGGTATACTGTTATGCAAATCAGTTCCAGTACTTGAATCTTTCACAACTCTAGACAAAAATCCAAAGTTTGAACTCTGTTGCATCAACATGTATGATCTTCTGATAAGATTAGGCTGATGCAACCTCTAGATCACCTTAGTGACCGGTAGACAAGTGACGAACACCAAATCTAGTGCTTAAGTATTCATATGTATCCTTTAGTAGAGGCTTGTAAATATGTTAGCAAGTTGTTCTTTTTATGTAACAAATTCTAGCTTAAGTTGCTTCTCCTGTACTTGTTCCCTTAAGTAGTGATAATTGATATATGCTTTGTTTTAGAGTGCATCACTGGATTCTTTGAAATATTAATTGCACTAGTGTTATCACAATATATAATCACTAGCTTAGTGATTACCTCATTCATACCTTCTAACACTTGCTTGATATATGCAATATTTGAACAGTTAGTAGCAGTAGCAACATACTCTGCTTCAGCTATAGACTGAGAAATGCAAGCCTATTTCTTACTTGTCCATGTAACAATTATTTCACCAAAGAAGAATGCTCCTCTGGTGGTACTCTTTCTATCATCCACATTTCCAGCCCAATCAGCATCGGTGTATACCTTCAGTTCAAACTTTCCTTTCTTAGGATACCACAGTCCATAATCTTCAATTTTCTTTAGGTATCTTAAGATTCTCTTTGTAGCAACCATGTGTGACTCTCTAGGGTTTGCAGAAAAGCTAGCAACTATTCCAATAGCATGTTCTATATTAGGTCTACTATGAACTACATACATTAACTTACCAATCATGGATCAGTACAATGTCTGGTTTACCTCAGTAGTTCCATCTTCTTTAGTTAGTTTACATCCAGTAGCCATCGATGTTCCCATAGTTTTAGCATCTTCCATGCCAAATGTCTTCAAGACTTCCTTTATAGATTTAGATTGTGTGATGAATATACCATCATTCTGTTGAATCACTTGTAAGCCTAGAAAGAACTTAATCTCTCCAAACATAGACATTTCAAATTCACTTTTCATTTCATCAACAAATGACTTACAGATTTGATCTTTTCCTCCAAATATTATGTCATCCACAAATATCTCAGCAATCAAGATAGTATCATCAGAATTTCCTTTCATGTACAGATTACTATTCTCACTTGTTCTAGCAAATCCAATACTCAGTAAATAGTTATACAGCCTTTCATACCAGGCTCTCAGTTCTTGCTTCAAACCATATAAAGCTTTATGTAATCTACATATCATATCTTTGTTTTCTGGGTCAATGAATCCTTCAGGTTGTTCTATGTAGACTTCTTCTTCAAGTATCCCATTTAGAAAAGCTGATTTTACATCCATTTCATAAACTTTGAACTTTTTGTGTGCAGCATATGCAAGTAACATTTTGACTCCTAATCTAGCAATAGGTGCAAATGTCTCACCATAATCTATTCCTTCCTCCTGTGCATATCCCTTGCATACTAACCTAGCTTTGTTCCTTGTTACCTCTCCATTTTCATTAAGCTTGTTTATGAATATCCACTTAGTACCAATAACATTCTTGTCCTTAGGTCTGGGTACTAAACTCCAAGTTTTGTTCTTCTCTATCTATTATATTTCCTCTTTCATTGCATTAACCCATTCATCATTTTCTAAGGCAAATTTTATATTCTTCAGTTCATAATCACAAACTAGACATGTACCTTGTCTTTCTTTACTCCTTGTTTGCATGCCAGCTTGTCTGTTTCCAATGATTTGTATCTCAAGATGATGTCTTATGATAAATCTCACCAGTATCTGATCTCTTCTTTCTTGTTCATCCTATGTAGGTTCATTTTCTTTCTTGATGGATGCTTCCTTCTCTTCGATTTCTTTTTCCTGTTCCTCAGTATTGTTTTCCTGCAGACCGGTTGTCACTGTCTGCTGCATCGGTAGCTACTCTGGTTGATCAATGTAACTAAATCTACCGTAGTCTTCTGGTTCCTTTATTCTTTCCTTTGCATTCTTATCATCAAACTCATCAACTCGAACATTGATACTTTCAATCATTTTATTAGTTACTTTTTTAAGACACTTGTATGCTTTACTTTTAGTGGAATATACCAAAAATATCCCTTCATCACCTTTTGAGTCAAACTTCCCATTTCTTTCATCTTTTAGAATAAAGCATTTACTTCCAAAAATTTTGAAATAACTTATAGTGGGTTTGTGACCATAACTCATAGGGTGTCTTATTAGTGTCCTTCTTCAGTTGTACTCGGTTCAGAACATAAACAGTTGTGCTGACAGCTTCCCTCCAGTATCTCTGAGCAACATTCTTTTGTAACATCAGTGTTCTTATACAGTCAACTGTTGACATATTCCTCCTTTCAGCTATTCCATTTTGTTGTGGTTTCCTCGGTGAAGAGACCTTTCTTTTAATACCATGCTCATTAAAAAAGTTAGTAAATTCCTCATAAATAAATTCACCACCTCAATCAGATCTTAAGCATTTCAATTCTTTACCAGTCTCTTTCTCAACTTTTGCTTTATGCCACTTGAACAACTTAAATGCCTCTAATTTTTCCTTCAAGAACATGATTGTCATTAATCTAGTATAATCATCAACAAAAAGAATAAAATATATGTCTCCATAGTAACTTTGAGTTCTCATAGGACCACATAGGTTGGTATGCACTAACTCAAGTAATTTCTTTGTTGAATAATCTTTTCTTTTGAAACTAGAGTTTTGTCATTTTACCTTTTTGACATTCATGATACATAACATGATCAGGCTTAGATAAGTTAGGTAGACCTCTAACCTTTTTCTTTTTACTGATCTTAATCATGTTATCAAAATTCACATGACATAACCTCTTAGTCCACAACCATGCATCTTCATCTTTCATCATTAAACAAGAAGACTGATCATTATCAAGATAAAATAGATTACCTCTCGATTGTGTTCCAGTTCCAATAAGTCTTCCTCCATCATCATTGATGCAGGAGCATCCTGGGTGTAAGAGCAATCTTGCATCATCCAAAAATATTTCGGTTTGCTTTTCAATAAGGGCTATCTTGTGCAGAGCTGCTATTTATGGAAACTTACTATTTTTAGTAAGTTGGTCATATGATCTCAGAATGTTTTGATTTCACAGTTGGAGGTTCATCCTAGTCATTTCAGCCTTCTAGTTGAGTTTCATTACCACATCATCAGTATTGGTGAAGTTATTGAGGTTTTTGGGTACAAAATTTTTTAGGTCAATTTTGAAGGCCTTAGAGGCTCCGAATCACGATCGACCCCCAACTGACTAGCGCTAGCATGTGTCAGGCACTGTAGATCTCGTCATGGCATTTCTGAAAAGTGTTTACAATAGAAAAATAGAGTTACAGTTAAAAAGTTATGGCCTCCGAAAGTTGGGTTACCTAAAATCATATTTTGTATTTCTTTTGAGCCGACCCTATTCTAATAATTGTGAAAAATAAATAATTCTAACTTTGGTCGGCCCTTAGGGCTAAATTTCTGGAACCTTCTCAGGCGGTGGAAATTACCTATATAAAGAAGGTCCGTAGTGTTGTCTAGGGCAGTTTAGGATATAGATCTGGGCATTGATTCGAGGCTTTGTCCTACATAATATTGTAAGGGAATGCCCATGTGGCTTTGCATATTGTAATTCTAAAAGTTTGTAATTCCACATTTGTGGAGATAATAAGAAGCCAATTTTCTATTCTTGCATATTGTTGTTGTTTCTCTGTTTCTATTATGTGTTTGTGGTATTAAGGGGAGCATCCTTCATCAATCATATATCTTCACTTTCTTTCTCTCAAAAGCAACTCGGTGGCTTGAATTGTTTAGTTGTGCCACACTTAGCAAATTATAGCTTAGACCTTTTACCCAATAAGCATTGTCACATCTAATTTTATCATTTATCATCAAGGATCCTTTTCCTCTAACCATACAGGGTGCATCATTGCCCATTCTAACAGATCCTCCATTGTGTTCTTCAGGATGATCAAATTTCTCTTCATCACCAGTCATCTGATGTGTACAGCCACTATCTATAATCCATGTATCATTTTTATTAACCTTAGAGATAAGTGATGTCTCTACATACCTTTCATCTTCCTCTGAGTCATCCTTCATTGCAACAAATACTACCTCCACATCTTCATCAGTGTCGGTATCGGTGACATCTTCTTCTGTAATGTAGCACACCTTCTTGCCTTTATCATTATTGTCTTAGTTGTCTCTGTTGTAGTGTCGGTAACTTATGTTGCTTCTTCTCCCATAGCTTCCTTCACCAAATCGGTCTTTATTTCTATCATCATCTTTCCTATGTGGACATCTAGCAGCAATATGACCAACCTCTTTACAATTAAAGCATGCTAAAGGTAATTTACCTCTATACCTTCCTTTACCTTTAAGTAACCTTCTAGCCATAAGAGCTTCAAGCTCATCAAGCTCATCATCAGTATTGCTATCACTATCATCATACTTATTTCTGCTACTAGAATTACCAATCTTCAAAGAAGGCATAAAAGCATATTCAACTAATGGTACAACACTATTGTCAAAGTTATTCAGTTCAAAGGTTGTAAGCTTACCAATCAGATTATCAAGAGTAAGGTTGTTACCAAATGCAGACCTTGTTTCATGAATTATAGATATTTTGATTGCATAAACTGGCAATAATGTTCTAAGAACTTTTCTTACCATTGTCTCTTCATCAATAACACCATCAAATGCTCTAATACCATGTACTACCTCTTTCAGTCTATTTGTATACTGCACAATATTTTCTCATTCCTTCATCTTCACATCATCGAATTTTCCCCTTAAGCTTTCAGCTCTGGCTCTTTTGACATTCACATCACCACTATAAACTTGAGCAAGTTTATCCCACATACCTTTAGCAGTAGTGCAATCTTTAATATCTTCAAATTCGGCATTAGTATAGGCAGCAGCAATCTCCATCATAGTAACATTATGTTCATGTCTATCTCTTAGTTGATCAAGGGTCAAGGGACTAGTGGGCGGTGCAATGTAGCCATTCTCCATTAGTGTCAGGGCAGAATTCCCAATTCTAGATACATGCAGCTTCATTTGGCTTTGCCATACTATGAAGTTATCCTCATTTAGCTTTGGCACTTCCCTCTTATATATTTTGAGATCTTTGTGCTGAAGTCCTTAAAACTCTGTTCCAAGAAATTGACGCTTGATACCAATTGTTAGAATAACTGAGAGGGGGGTGAATTAGCTATCCACATTCCCAATCACAAAATGTATATCCAAAAATAATTTACTAAAACTTATGCAGCTCGGTAAACTAAAATAGTATTCTATTTGGGCTTTTACTGATTACCAGTTAATAACATATAATTACTACCGATCAAATCCAATATGCAACATGTAAATTATGATAACAAACAATCATCACAATCAACACATAACATAAGAGATTTAACATGGAAACCCTATGAAGGGAAAAACCACCTGGGACCGGCAACCCAAAAATTGTTCACTCTTCTGAAGTGAGGTTGGTGAAATCCCAACCTTGTTAAAGGTTACAAGCACACTGTGAGGTGTGACCTTGTTAGAAGATTTTATACCAACCATTATTGTCCAACCAGCATTCACTATGGGGTTGACAGGATAACAAATGTACACTATATGAATGACATTACAAGACTTTCTAGTCCACTCTGTTAAGAGATTTCTCTATTTACAATGGTTAAAATGTAATAGTAGTTGATCTGATCATAACACAACTTCAATTGTAGATTATCAAATCTATTTTAAGCTCATTCAAATCCTCTTATCAATATTTCAATTTTGTTTCAATCAATGTTCAGTAACTTACTGTCACTCGGTAATAACTTTCTGACGCTCAGTAATCTCTGTAGTTCGGTTCTCCTTAACTAGTCTAATCAAGCATGCATGAAGCTTGTTCACATGATATCTTCTTTAGTATCCTTCTTCTGGCATAATTTCATCATGCAATCCTAGTCTCTTAAATAGATGAGTAAACCATTTTAATTCTATCCATCAGATTTTGCCGCTTAATCTCCTTTGTTGATTTTTCCGCTTAAACCTTCCTCGGCTGATGTGTTAGTGACATGTTTTGTTTCAATCCATTAGATCTTCTTCAAATTATGTTAGTCATCAATCTTCATAACAAACATTATCTTCATCTCTGATTTTGAGATACTTTACAACTCATCAACTTCCATTGGCTAAACTAGTCATTTAGTTCTTTTCTTCTACTCAGTTAACAAAGAAATGTGTTGGTGAACACAAGCTCGGTTTGTATTGTGATCAGTATACACTACACTGATCGGTGTATACTAAAATGTTTCATTAACCGACAACACTGCCTTGTGCATTTTTCTCTTATCCTTCATCATAGATGAATGCAACATAATCAAGTCAATAACATAAGGTCATAGACTCGTCCATAAGTTACCCAATGTATTCCTTATCCTTATCTGTCATATCCATCTTCCTCATGTAGATATATATGTTATTCATTTATTTTCTTCTTCTTCTACAGATGTTTGGGTATAGTAACTTACAAGATAAGTACTGTCAAAACTAGTTTACATCAATGACAACATATTACTGATTTAATCATCTTACATATCTAATCAACAACTCAGTGATCTTAAATCACAAATCTTCAAGTTATACAATTTATTCAAATCAGTTGTAGTTCATCAAGTGCCTATTGAAGCAATGGAGACAAAAGATGACACTATTGTTATTGACAATGTTGAGATATCTATAGCAGCATTAGATAAGGATCTAAACAAGTTTGAGGAAGCCTTTGTGAGCACTGAGGAAGTTGAGATTCTATGTGTTGAAGAATCCCCTAAGCAGCAAGAAGAAGTACAAATTGAAGACTTAACAGGACAAGAAGAGAAGGAAGATGAACATAAAGAAGAGCCCTCTGTTGAGATTCCAATGAAGGTAAAGAGTGAAATTATGGACAGCACACTCCTTACCCCTAAGTCCTTTATTTCATTATTGTCAAGTTTGACCCCTGATACAACCAGTTTAGACTCATGGGGAGAAGAAGATCTAATGAATATTAGTGTGTTAGCAATGGAGAAAGCAAAAGAGAAACAAGTAATGAGAAATCCATTATTTGTAGAATCAGTTAGCATATTGAACAGTCTACTGCTTGAGGATAAGAAAGTGATCAATGTTCATTTAGTGGATGATGTAAGCAACATCCTATCAAGCTTCAAAGTAAATTTCTCAAGTTTAGAAGAATCAGCATCTAAAATTGTAGAAGAGAAATATCTCAAGAAAGGGTTGAATGAATTGATAGGTAATTTCACACTTGACCTTAATTCTCTTAAGGTTGGTCAAGCTATGCTGAAGGAGATAGCAGAAAAAGGAAGGAAGATAATTGTTGACTATATGAATAAAGACAAATGTACTTCAGACCTTTCAAAAAAGATTCAGGAAGCTGAATCTTTGATGGCAGTTGTGAGAAAATTAGTGGTAGATCCCTCACAAGATATTAACATGTGCAATAATGTCTATCAAGGACAAATAGACAAAATTGAAAAGGAAGAAAAAGAGATAGCAAAGTTAAGGGCCAGACAAGCATAGTTAAGGAATGCACTTGCGCCCTCTCTAGATGTACTTAATCAAAATATCAAGCATATAGATGCTACTATTGTGACATATGATCAAGGTCCCTATACAGATTTGGAAAAGATGGAGAAGTTAACCTATGCATTATGTGCCCATCTATAGACAGTTGATGCACTAAAGGTTTTTTCGTAGCAAGAAATTGCAAACCTTCAGATTGCATACCCAGATGTACTCTCTATGTAAGTACTTAAAGATTCATTTTTGTGCACCTTTTTCATTAATGTCAAAGGAGGAGTAGAGTAGTAGAGTAATATGATATAAGGGAGATATAAGATAGAGTATATGATGTACAGTATTTAGAAGAGTATAAGATAGAAAGTTTTGTGTAAAAATGTAGTTTAGCAACTTCTCCATATTCCTTTGTTGCCATTAATGAAAAAGGTGGAGATTGTTGGAAAGTTGACTATACTAGTGTATATGACTAATTTTAGTGTTGTCATTATGGAAAAAAAGTCATATGAAGTTTTGAGGTCAGCGCAATAACTTACAAGATCAGAATTTGGCTAAGGATGGAAGATAGAGCAGACAGTAAAGCACCTGATGAATAGAGCATTAGCACATGTGCCTATGACCGAGTTTTGGTATGTACTCTTAGATATAATATTTTGAGTATGTTAGTAAGTTATGGTTAAGCACACATGGTCAGATGTGATAGTATGAATAAGTTATAGTGAGTTGAAGTGACACAAACAGTAAGCGGCATAACAGAACAGAGCATGCAGCTGACAGGAAAGCTTTTGATTAGTGTATAATATTTTATTTTTTTAAGGCTATGCACCTATTGTAAATGTGTTTTAAACATGTTAATATCAATGTATGTAAACACACTTGAGCCAATTCATTTGGAAGCATTGTATGTAATAGGTTATAGGCCAACTTAGTTAATAGTTTCAGTTGCGCCTATATATAAGACATGTGCTTTTATATTTGAGCATGAAATGGATATAGAAGTTGAAATAGAAGAGTAGAAGTATGTGAAGTATGTGTTAGAGTAGTAAGAATGATATAGAGATTTACAAGAGGTTAAAGCATTAGTGCACAAAAGGAATTGATCAAATAGCAATGTCATAGCAGCACTTCACCCTTGCAGATATAGTATGTATCTAATATCTAGGAGGTTGTAGCCTTCTCTATTGACAGGTTCATAATACAAAGTACAATCATTAGTGGGTATTAATTCCCACCGGGGTTTTTCCTTTGGCCAAGGTTTCCCCATAATCATATCTAGTGTTATGTGTTATGGTTGTTTACTTTATTTGCTTTAATATTCAGTTCATTAATTAAGTAATCTGGCTAAGTTTCAAGAAGCAGAAAAACATTAATATTATAGAACATTGATTCACCCCCCCCCCCCCCCTCTTAGTGTTCCCATTTCTAACATCTTCATCATCTAGGACACTCATTTGGAGCTTGTCTATTGGATGTGTCTCAATAGAAACTTGGGGTTTCCTAGTTGGGGGAAACCCCGTCTAATGGAATCCCACATGTAAGTTAGGTACTTCTCTCTTACTTTATATTTTCATCTCTCTATGATATGCTATTCTTGCTAAATTGGGGATGAAATGTAATGGCCTATATTTTCACTCTTGTGTAAATTTCCCTTTCGCATCACCCTCAACTTAGTCCAAGACTCAAATCACCATCATCATCTTGGATTTCCATGTTATCATCTGCTTAAAAATATTGACCATGTGACTTGGATGGTACAGGACGAGTGCAAGCTATGGAGGTATCTACATGGTCTGCTAGCATCTTCAAATCTACATACATGTAGTTTATCTATAATGCCCCAGCAGGGAACCCAGGAGATATTTATCTAAACAATGTTACCAAGTTTGTAGAATAAACAATTTTCTTAAGTATTTACAAACAATAATGAATAAACAAGCAAAATTAAAACATAAAGTCCATAAGTACACATAAACATAAACATAATCTTTATTTCAAATTACACATCTCAAGAGTTACTTGACGTAGAAACTACACAAATACAATTACATCTATTAATTATAATAATCATCTACACATTACATCATAAATACATCTAAATAATGAATTATACATAATCTTCAACATCCACTGCACAAGTTGTAGGGTATGTAATTACAATTAAATATAAAGTACAAAATAGAGAAAATACAAGAATAAGTCTCCAAGAAGATAGGATAGAAAGAAACTACAACAAGGATCATCCATCACTAGTACAGGAACATCAGAGTCTCAAATGGTAAAAGAATCACTACCTCCCAACCTCATGGAAACTTGTGATTCCACTCCCACTATGTCGAAGAGATAACATCAAATCCCACTCAGATAATAATACCAAACCAATCAGATAAAACTCAGCAAGGATCCTAGAAGCCCTATCTCAAGGGTACATCTCAAAATCAAAGGTACACATACTAATCTAGAGGCAACCAATACATGTAGGAAACTTGATATGAAATCAGGGAAGTGTCATCACATATGTCAACCCCTTGGAATGATCTCACTAGACTCTGACTCCCAAGTACATGATCATATGTGGAACCTAAAATCCTCTCGTGTAGACAAGGATAATCGATCATGTCAAACTCATAGACACTACTAAATGGTAAAGCATCTTCTCCCACTCTCATACTTAGCCTATACTAGCACTCAAGGCATGGGAGAGGAAACCATTATCTTATTAATTTATTTTAACCCTATTTAATTTATATTATCACTTAATTAAGTAGCCTACTAAGGATACCTAGGTAGCCACTTCTAGAATACGGAGCCTCCAAAGAAATCCACTTCCCCTTTAACATCTAGATAACCTACCCTATGTTCAAAATCTCAAAACCATAACTCAAGGTCATCATAAATCATAATTTTCAAATCCGGTTCCAAAGAATCACAAGAACACACAATAACAGTTTTTATCATAAAATGTCATTCCATAAGGTTGGGTTGCAACAAGATCAACTACCACATAAGTATGCAAGGCAAACAAAATAAACACAACCCTAACCCTACCTCTAGTAATAGTCCTAATAGGTTGATGTAAAAGATTCCCTTCTAACCCCAAACATAGAAGGAATAAAATAAAACATGCAATAGAATTTAATAAATAAACTCATTTGTAAAGTTTCATTAAAAAAATTAATCTATCAAATAATCACTAACAAACTATAATTATAGATATCAAATTAAATTCTAATCACCTAATAAATCAATGTATTACATTATTAAAATAAATTGATCCTAGGATTAAAATTACTAAAGATAATATAATTTCATCATAAGTTTAATTAAAATAGTCACTTAAATAGCCCAATTCTATTTAAAATTTTAAAAAATAGAATTTAATCATTTATAAAATTACCAAAATAATAATGATATATGTGTGTGTGTGTGTGTGTGTGTGTAATTATTTTATATTTTATATTACATATATCTTATTTATTTTATGTGTGTGTGTGTGTGTGTGTGTAATCACCTAAAAATGGACAAAGACAATTTAATGATAAATCAAGTCAAATCAAAGCAAATCAAGGACAAAATTGAAGCAATTGAATCACAATGCATAATTAGCCAATCAAATTAAAATCAAGTCTTAATTGGAGATAAATCAAAATTGAGAGTGTTTTAATCAAATGCAATCAAATCAAAGTGCAATTAAATCAAATAATTATATAGTCCTGGATTAAATCAAATTCAACCCATTCAAGGGGTACATGACTAAAATAAATCAATTAAATCAATTAATAAATCTTAATTACTCTCAACAACCCAAAAGGAGAGGGAATTCAATCAACCAATGAGATTTAAGGAAAGGCATTCACATGGACCAAGCCAAATTCAATCTCAATCACTTAAAGTGAAAGAGCATCTTGTCCATTGATCTTGTCTACGTGTCCCAAGCTTTGAGGACACAAACTTTGCATTGTCTTCAAAGGGTGGATCCAAAGACTCAACCAAGGCTTAATCATGATCAACTACACTACACTCCCTACCATTGGGAAAATCTATAAAAGGAAGACCAAAATCTTCATAATTCAAGAACCACACATCTGAGAATTGCATTGAACCTCTTGCAATTTGAGCTTTGAAAGGCAATCTAGATTTAATTTAGCTTTCAAATTGGAATTGAACAATTAGCTTTAGCTTTAATCATTTATCTTTCTCATTCTAGGACTATCATTAATGGAAGCTTGCTGAGAGCTTTGCATTAACATTCTTAGTTAGAGAGCCATAGGATGCTTAATTGTCAATTTCTAGCTTAGATAGATTTCTATATTGTGGTTTATTTAGTTTCTATTTCATTTATTGTCAATACTAATCCTATGAAGATACAATTTCTGGTATAATAAATGGCACCCACCGTGGGGTAGAATGCTTCACTTTACTAAACGATTAGATTCATATCATTTTTGTCAAATTCGCATGTCTTTAACTCTTGAATTTTTCAGGAAACAATGATTTTGATAGGTTAAACAGTGCTTTTGCATGATAAAATGGCTCTTTCAAGCACTATTCTGGTGCTTCTACGATAAATTTGGGTGCCTTTACATCGATCAGTGATGCTTTTGATTTTTCTATTATTTTTCGATCATTCTTACAGTGCTTTTGCATAGACAGATAGCACATTTTCCCTAACTACTAAGTGCTTTTGATATTTTATTGAGCGCTTTTACTATACTTTTACCACTTTTAATCATTTTAGTAGTGCTTCTGCTAGTTATTTGTGCGCTTTTAAATTTTTTGACAAAGTTAAAATAGCACTTTTAATCTGATTAACAATGCTTTTAAGCAATAAAATAGCGCTTTCAAGCATTACTGGAGCGCTTTTGCATAAATTGATTATTTTCATTATCTGACTGTTAAAAAATGATTTCTATAAACCTGCAAGATGTCTGATCATCGAAAAGCCAAAAAGCCAGAGAGCAAGTTCAACCAAGAAGGGAAGGCTTTGACTAGGAAAATCAAGAAGGAAAACTTTGCTCACATCAAATTGGTTTTTGAGGAGTCATGAGAAGAAGAAAATTAGGTATATGAGAGCTATCTCAAAATTGTAGAAGCTTACAAAACTAAATTTGTATCACTTAATTGGATTTTTGCTCCTTAGTTCAAGTTTTTCTCAAAATTTGCAAATAAGGCCTTAAGATTCAATACATAACTTTGCTTCTTCAAATTTGTTTTTGTTCCCCTCATTGTTGTTGTTTGTGTTGACTAAATTTGTTGGAGGAAAGCACATTGGAGGAGCTATAGCCAAGGTAAGCTAAAAATGACAAAAATCACTCAAAAATGCCCCTAGCTTATGCTAGCTACAAGGAAAGGTAAGCCTCAAACTAGTGAATATTTTCCCTTAAATTGTGGCATTGGTGCATTTTCAAAATCTAGTAATTACAAAACAGCCTATCTTTGTTTGGAAAGTTTAGCATTTAGGCCTATGCTCTTCACTTCTTCTAGTGATTCAAAATGCCAAAGGTGTTGAACTTTTTGATTAAGAAGAAAGGTTGAGGAATCAAGCACATAAGATCAAAGCCCCTTGTTTGTAGAAGAGAGTAGAAATACTCAATTCTCTATAGTTAGTGGGTGAAATAATTGAACATTATTTGTTGTGTTTGGGAAATTAAGGAAAATTTAGGGATATGCTCTTCACCTTTTAGGTGAACCAAATTCCCAAAAACTTGTTTTTAACTCCATTTCCTTGCTTTACATGAACATGCTAGAACATTAATGGGCTCACCTCCCAAGAAATTGCCTTAACAAGGCTGGTGAGAGGGACAACCCAAAGTGGGATACGCTTTCTTTTTCTATGAGAATCCAACCCACTATAAAATGAAACACATACATCCTTAATGGTGTGTGTGACAAAAAGATTTTAAATTTTTGAACTTCCTTGAGTAGTCATCACGGATTGCACAAAACTCCAACATACCAATGGTGGGAAGCCCCTTAACATACTTGGGGGATGAAAGTTTAAGATCCATTTGAACAGAATCTATATTAAATCCTTGATAAAATAGCAAGACCACCTTTTAGAGCCATGTTTAAGAACCAAATCTTGTGCTAGGTAGGTGCTTGAAGTTTCTTTTTGTGCAAAACCCGTGACAACATTCTTTCAAATCAAACATTTTGTGCTAAGTGGGTAAAAAGAGACAAGTGAATGTGTGATTGTTGTGTTTGAAATACATAAACAAGTGAGAGAGATATCCATTGAAAATTCATCTTACATTTTTAATCTCTTCAATTTAAAATCAGCAATTCTCAAACCAAGGATCATTCCAAATCAAACCCTTGTTGGATGTCGATTTCCATGTGGTCCCACGCATATAGAGTATCTTTACAAGGAGATAGCACTCTTGTTGCAAATGAAGGACAAGAATACCAAAGTCTTTTCAAAGGTCCTAATCAAGAAGAAATTTTCCCAAAGTTGTTTGACAAAAGACTTGGAGAAATGGATAGGAACTCAGCATATCATAATTACCAACCAGGAGGGAATAATCAAAACATCAAAAATGCCAATCATAATCCTATAGAAACACTTGAAGAAAAGTTTGATAGAGCAGCCCAAGATCAAGAATTCCTAGAGGTCATGGAGAAAGTAATAGATAAGGATAGGGAGAAGTTTTTCCTAAACCTATCTCAAGCAGGAGTAAAGCTTCCCCATGATTTTGATATAGAACAATTAAGAAAGATCAAGAGAAAGATAATCCCATGAATGCTATGACTAGGCAAATAAAGGCCTTTCAAGAACAAATAGATACCATGAAAAAGGTGGCTGAACCTAAGGCCTTTCCTATTGAAGCTTTTTGTCCTTTTCCATTCGATAAAAGCTTAGTTATGGTATCTTTTCCTTTTAATACCATTTTTCCTAAATATGATAAATATATGGGTAAAACAGACCCACAAGATCATTTAAGGGAGTTTTTTTCCCTAAGCATTGAGTTCATGCATAATGACACATACCTAATGAGACTCTTTCCTAGGATTTTATGAGGTCCCGCCATGGAGTGGTTCTCAAAACTACCCCAAGGAATAAAGACCTTTGAGGAGTTAGCCTCCAAGTTTGTAACCCATTATTCTTATAACATTGAGCATGAAATTACAATGCTCAAGTTGTGTGATACCAAACAAAAAGATGGAGAGTCCTTCCTAGGATTCCTACAAAGGTGGAGGACCATTTTTGCAAGGTATCCACGAAGTATCCCCGAGAAAGAAAAGATGGAAATATTCACCAATAATTTGGCCACAGAAATGAATTATAGATTACAAGTCCAATGTCCCCCAATATTTGAAAAACTCATTGAAAATGGGATCAAGATTGAGGATGTATTGGTCAAGAGAGGTGAAATAAAATTATTTAAAGATAACAAATCCAATAACACCAACAACAACAACAACAATAATTATGTGCCTAAATATTTCAATAATCAAGGGTCCAATAATTACAATGATAAATCTAAATCATGGATAAATAATAACAACAAAAACCTTGTGAATGATGGAGTGGTGGAGGCCCACAACTTGAAGGCAACCCCTTTTACCTTGCCATATGGAGCTAATTCTTCAAATAATGTCAATCAATAAAACAAAGCTCCATTTAATTCCAAAAATTCCAATAACAATTGCAAAAATTCCAACAATAATGCCAATAATCCTAATGGGAATAAGTCCAAATTTTTTTTCTCCAATTATAACAAAAGAAAATTCACCTATTTAGATGAACCTTTGGAGAATGCATTAAAAACCTTGGTTGCCAAAAAAATCATCACATTACCCGATGTGAAAGATTATGAACCTCAAGATAAACCTTATTGGTGGAATGACTCTCATCATTGTGAATATCATTGAAATAGAGGTCATCCAACCAATGAAAGCATGATATTGAAACACTTGGTGCAAGACTTAATAGATAATGGAACCATCAAAATTGAAGGACCTCAAAAAAATGAGAACCACACGGCTTTCAAGAATCCCTTTTTGAATCATGAAAAGAGTGAGTCATCTAAGGCTAATCAAAATAAATAAAAATGCAATGATAAAGTGAACTTTTCTCATACTTATGATAACATGATCAATACTTTAAGAGAAGAGGATAATACTATAAATGTTGTCATAGTAAATAGAAATTCAAGAGAAGCATCATCAAATGTTGTCACTAGGGGGAAAGCATCAAAAATTATTCTACCTACCAATGCTCCTAAAGTGGTGGTATCAAATCAAGCTTCAACCTTGTCATCAAAATAATATAACTTGGTTGATCAATTACAAAGAACTCCTGCTCAAATCTCTATCTTGGAGTTACTCAAATTATCACCAATCCATTAAGACATTTTGGAGAAAGCCTTATTGGAAACCAATGTGCCTCTAAACTTGGAGGTAGACAAATTCCAAAATATGGTGGGGCACCTTATTGCACCCCATTTCCTATCATTTTCTAAACAGGATTACATGTCTCTTAATCATCCTCAAAATATTCCCTTACACATAGAAGTGTTAATTCACAAGCATAGGGTGAAAAGATTCCTTATAGATGGAGGAGCTAGCCTAAGCATTTGTACCCTTAGCCTAGTATAAGCCCTAGGATTTTTTGAGGAGGCTATTGACCCTAAGAAAAAGATAACCATAAAAGCCTATGATGATGAAGAAAGAGCTTCAAAAGGAGTCATAGTGTTACTCATAAGAGTTGGCCCTATGCAAAAAGAGACCATATGTCAAGTGTTGGACCTAAATTTGACTTACAATATCTTACTAGAAAGGTCATTGATTCACGAGATGAAAGTTGTGCCATCTACTTATCATCAATGCCTAAAGTTTCCTTATCTAGGGCATGAGATAATGGTAAGTGGGGATCTAAACCCATTCCAATATTGTAACAATATCAAGCCTATCAATGACTCCTTAGTTGCACACAATGTAGAAGGGTCTATACCTAATCAAATAGAGCAAGGTCAAAGTTCTAAGGACATCCCTTTTTTGAAAGGAAAAGAAAAGATAGAAGAGGAAATTGTTATTGAAGATACACCAAAACTCATTAACCTAACTACATCAACTAAAGGAAAAGAGAAGGTTAATGAGGATAACATTATTGAAGAACTAAAAGAAGACCATACCAAAGCTATCCAAGTGTACACTAAAGAGGCTCATTATCAAAAGATGGACCAAATGATGAAGAATTTGATAAGTAATGCAAGATCAAGCAAAAAGGCGTAGGTGAATACTCCTTATCTATGACAGACTTAACTTTATCACCCAATTCCTTTGGAAGACCCTCAAATCTACCCCATAGATATAATGATAAATTTGTGATGGCAAGTACATCATCCACCATGGATGAAGAAGATAATGAGATCCTAAATTGGTTATATAAAGATGAAGAATCAAGTGCACATGTTAAACATATTCAAAATATAACCATTCCCCCACATCAATATGGGAAAGGGTTTTCAATCATGCAAAAGATGGGGTACAAAGGTCAGTGACCTTTAGGCACAAGGAATGAAGGAATTTTTGAACCAATAGAAAGTACATGGCGAGATACCAAGGAGAAAATAGGATTAGGGTATCTTGAAGAAGGATACACTCAAAAACATTATCCTAAACTTCATAGCCAAATATTGCAATTAGAATCTCATAGTGATGAAGATTCTAATGAATGGGAATGGGAGACCCTATCATATGAGTCATGCCATGATAAGGGTATTGATTTTATTCATACCTATGCTTCTACCAAAGATAAAGGACCGATAGCATAATCAAGCTCAAATCAAGCATCTAGTTCTAGCCAAGTGATCCTAAATGATGTGCCAAGCATAGAAATAGAGATGAATCAATGGGTAGGTGAACCATATGTTCCTTCATGGAGACCTACCATGGAAGAATTGAATGTTAGGTTTAATCCACATGAGTTTTATCCAATGAAAACCCTAGAGGAGTCTAGTGAGGAGGACTTTGATCCTTCTTCTTTAGAAAATTTAGAGGAAGCCCATGTCAAATACTTTCAAGATACAATGTATGAACCATCCAATAATGAGATATACACCTTAAATCCAATTGAAAAAAACCTAAATATTGACCCATCAACCCTCATACATCCAGAATTAATCGAATGGAATTCCATTGAACCAATTATCCTTCCAATCTTCTTGAATGACAACATGGTGTCCCAATACCTCAACATGGCTGAACCTTCTTCTATCAGAGAATATCAAGAAGAAATGATCAAAGGGAGCATCCAAACTTTCAATCCAAGAAAAAATTAAAAAAAATTTTAAAAAAGGAAAAAGGAAAAGAATCAAGTGTTGAAAACCACATTGCGGCAACATTAGATCAAGAAGAAATAAAGGATGTTTCCAAAGGTGAAAACCCAACTAAGGCACCCAAGGAAGGGATTTTGGATGCTCTACCAGAACATTATGAGGAAAGATCTCCAATCTTAATTGAGCCAACATAAAAGATAAATATTGGATCAGAAATAGAGTCGAAGATCATCCACCTAGCAGCATCACTATCTAGCGAAGAAAGAATAGAATTTATCAAGTTCTTTAAGGAAAAACAAGTCAAATTCACATGGTCTTATGATGATATGCCAAGATTAGACCCAAATTTGATAATGCATCATCTAAATATAAAGGAAGGAGGCAAACCTGTTAAGTAAAAGCTAAGGAAGATGCATCCCCATATAGCACTACTTGTCAAAGTGGAGTTAGAAAAATTATTGAAAGTGGGATTTATAAGGGCCATTGATTATGCACAATGGATCTCAAATATAGTGCCAGTATCAAAAGCAAACAAATCCATCAGAATCTACATGGATTTTAGAGACTTAAATTTGGCATGTCCTAAAGATGACTTCCCACTTTCGAGTATAGATGCCATTGTGGACTTAACAGCAAGACACTCTATATTTTCACTCATGAATGGATTTAGCGGATATAACTAGATAAAGATAGCACTAGAAGACCAAGATAAGACCACTTTTACATGTTCATGGGGTACTTTTTGCTGGAATGTCATGCCTTTTGGGTTAAAGAATGTCAGAGCGACCTATCAACGAGCAATGACCACAATATTCCATGATATGATGCATAAATTCATGGAGGACTATGTAGATGACATATTAGCCAAATCTCACTTAAGAAAAGAGCACCTACCAATTCTGGCAAAAATTTTTGAAAGATTAGAAGAATTCAAAGTGAGACTTAATCCAAAGAAATGTGCATTTGGAGTCCAATCTGGCAAACTACTAGGCTATATTGTATCTGCAAAGGGAATAGAAGTGGATCCCACTAAAGTAAAAGCTATAATGGAAATGGAAGCACCTAAAAACATTAGTCAGATGAGATCTTTACAAGGAAGGATCCAATCCATCAGGAGATTTATCTCCCAACTAGCTGAAAAATGTCATAATTTCACCCAACTTTTGCATAAAGATACAATTTTCAAATGGGATGAAAAATGTGAAGAAGCCTTTAATCTATTGAATAAATATCTCATGAACCCACCAATCTTGATGCCACCTATCAGAGGCAAGCCCTTGATCCTATACATTTCAGCAATGGAGAATTCATTGGGGGCACTTTTAGCACAAGAAGATGAAACAGGGAAAGAAAAGGCAATTTATAACATAAGTAGAACCTTGGTCAAATACGAGCTGAATTATACATTCATGGAAATGGCATGGTTGGCCATGTTTTTTTCTTCCCAAAAATTATGCCATTATATGCTAGCCCACAAGATAAGGCTCATTGCCAAAATTGACCCTTTGAAGTATCTACTTAGTAAAATAGCATTGAATGGAAGGCTAGCAAAGTGGGTGATGGTGCTAAGTGAGTTTGACATAGAATATGTTGATATAAAATCAATCAAAGGGAAATTCATTGCTGACCAATTAGTAGAAGCACCACTCCAAGATGATCATCCCATTCAAGTATAATTCCCAGATTCAGAGATTGTTAATGTTCAGGCAAAAACATGGCAACTCTATTTTGATGGTTCATACACTCATCATGGATCAGGAGCAGGCATACTTCCAATCACTCCTCAAGGCTCTACTATCTCTAAGTCCTATAAATTATTATTTCCATGCACAAATAATATAGCAAAATATGAAGCCTTGGTTACTGGAATCAAGTTGGCATTAGAGTGGAAAGTAACAGAATTAAAAGTTTATGGAGATTCACAATTAGTCATTAATCAAGTTAATGAAGAATATCAGATGAAAGAAGACAAATTGACACCTTAAAAAAACATGGTGTAAAGTCTTAAAAAGTATGAAGTAAAGTCTTAAAAAGTATTTCATACTTATTACATTTGAGCAAGTGCTAAGAGAAAATAATCAAGTAGCAGATGCAATGGAAACTTTGGCTTCACTTCTACAAATGCCTAATCAGAGTACCAGATATGAATTTCTGGTAGAAGAAGTGGATCAACCTACATTTGACCTTACCCACCCTTATACCATTTTCTTGTTAACTACAAATGAATCACATTGGTATGGACCTATTTACACTTACTTGAAAGATCAAATCCATCCCATAGACCAAACCAGGAATCAAAAGAAAAGCTTCATTCGCCAAGCCACCTGATATACCATAATTTCTGAAACATTGTATCGCAAAAGTTTAGATGGAATGCTCCTTAGATGTTTAGAGAAGAGGAATCAAACGTAGCCTTGCAAGAAATCCACGAAGGAATTTTTGGATCACACTCAAATGGATTAACCCTAGCTAAGAAACTTCTTAGGATAGGATATTTTTGGCCTACGATGGAGAAAGATGCTTGTAACTTTGCAAAAACTTGTAGAAAGTGTCAATTCCATGGAAACTTGATACATGTGCCCACACAAGAGCTTCATATGATGACAACACCTTGGCTATTCTATCAATGGGGTCTAGACCTAATAGGCATGATTTATCCACCATCCTTGAATGGTCATAAATTCATCATCACGACAACTGAGTACTTTACCAAGTGGGTGGAAGTTGTACCCTTATCAACTGCAACAAGAAAGAAAATATCTTTGTCTATCCTTAATCATATTATTTGTAGATATGGCATAACTCATGCTATCATAATGGATAATGCAAAGCATTTCATAAACAAATACCTAAAGGAATTATGCACCAAGTTTCACATGATTCGTCATTCTTCTTCAATCTGTTACCCTCAAGGTAATGGACAAGCCGAAGCAACAAATAAAAACATCTTGAAAATTTTGAAGAGAACGATGGACAATTTAGGTAGAGATTGGCACATCAAAATAAACCTGACCTTATGGGCTTATAGAACAAGCATAAGGATGCCAACAGGAGCTACACCTTTTTCCTTAGTCTTTGGACTAGAAGTGGTTTTTCCTTAAGAGGTAGAACTCCCATCTTTGAGGGTATCTCTTCATGGCTTGATAAGTGAGGAAGACTATAGGGTTGCTAGATTACAAGAACTAGAACTCCTAGATGAAAAAAAGAAGCAAGTATTTGATCATTTGAAGGTGTATCAAAATAGAATGTCAAGGACATACAACAAGCACATCAAGTAAAGAACATTTCAAATAAGTGACCTAGTTTTGCGAGAAAATCCCAAGAACCAAGAAGAAAGAGAAAAGAAAGGAAAATGGGAAGCAAACTAGTTAGGACCATTTATCATTGTTGAAAATTTTGGGACCGGCACCTACAAACTAGCATATTGTGATGGAGAAGAGCTACAAGAACTTATTAATAGCATACATCTAAAAAGGTTCTATACATGAGATAGATGAAAGAGTATAAAGAGTATCAGATGGAATGCATCATATTTATTGTATATAGTCAAAAGAGATCTTGAAAATACCAAAAACATTTGAAAAATAGAAAAGATCAAAAACAGTGGAAAATTGAGCATGAAGAAAGCAAAAACGTTCATATATGATCATCAAAAAGATGTTGTCTTGGTAAAAACTTGTCAAATAAGCATCATGCATAATTCCTCTCTCTTACACTCTGCACTTGGGGGCAAGTTTCATCCCTCATATCCTCCATCTTTCTACCATTGATCTCACTTGCATTTATATTACATCTTTCACCTTTGATCTTGACAAGGTTATATCCATGAGAATTAAATATCTTGACATGAGTTATCCTATCCATCAGCCTATTCACTTGTTACGTTCACGCTACCTTATCATGATCTTGCTTATCCTAAAGCCACCTTCATTATTCCTAAGAAACCTTCCCATAATCCCAAATTGTCACTCATAGCCTTCACCACCCCTTTATCATGATTGTGTGATCCTATCCACATTGATCCCTTAATCTTGATCCAAATGAAAAATAATAGAAATGGAAAATATGTTATCAAAAGTCTCTTGATATGTCCACTCCTCTAGACCATTGTCGTGACAATAGGTTATTATTCTATATGCTATCCAACACCACATCATTGGCCTATATTGAGATATTATTCTTCCCTAGCTTGGATAATCTTGAGGAGATGGTCCTATGGGTAACACACTTGCTTCATCCATCATTGCCTATTCATTGGTGAATCGTAAGTTTTCAAATCCATCTTTCATGTCATATACCCTGCTAGACATTGGGGAAAAATTCAATGTGATCTTGTTTGAGAACTAGTGATCTCTAAAAATCTAAAGAAGTGAAAATGTTCCTCAGATAATCCAAAAAAATAAAAAATCTCTAAAATCCACAAAAATAAAAAAATCTCTAAAATCCAAAAAAAAATAAAAAATCTCTAAAAACATTTTTAAAAATAAAAAAATCTCTAAAAAATTCAAAAACATCAAAAATCTTTAAAAAGCCAAAAAAAATCTAAAAATTGCAAATCTTAAGTAAACACTCAAAAGTTCCATTGCCCAACAAAGCATTATCATTGCTAAATCAAACCAGGGGCACCAATCCAAGTTCAATGAGCTTATCAAAATAGACACAAGCTGGCTCAAAATCATTGCATCAAAATTGAAAAATGGCTACACTTGAACTTATTGATCAATATCACATTTCAAACATCCAAAGACTTGATCTAAACAAAAATATTTGACAAATCAAATCAAAATCTAAAAAGCTTAATCAAATATAAAAAAAAATCTTCAAACAACAAATCAGATAAAAAACTAAAAAGCTTAAACATAACTAAGGATCAAAGTGGATGAAGTTTTTGAAATATGGATCTACAAACAAAAGCAAAAATGTTCAAAGTGTTACTAAATTTTTGGAACCATGTCTTTTTAGCAAATCAATGAAGTCTTGGACTAGATGAGCGATGATGAAGACATGATATTTTCTTGATTTCTTCTTGAGTGCTTGCCATGTTGATTCATAACAGTATGTGAATCTGTCTAATGACATGATCATCAAAGAATCATTGAGGACATTTGTATATGAAAGGGATCAATTCTTTGTCTGTTTACTTAAAATTGCAAAAATTCAAGGAAAGAGGTAATCATATCATCATGGTTGAACCAGTGAGGGCTATACCAATTTCATGTTCCAAAAGCTCGATGATGAAAATAAGCTTCCAAATTCTGAATAATGACAGTTAGCTGCATACATCCTAGATTAAATGCATTTAAAGTATTTGCCTTTCTTAACATAAAAACAAAATTGCAAGAGGAAAGCTAAAGGGGGTAGAGTTATCATCATCAAAAGACAAAATCAAGATACATCAAAAGATCAATGATATCATCAATGGCACATCATCAAATTTCTTGAGATCTACATCATCAAAGGTTCATAAATATAATCAAAGTCTTGATCAACATCATCAAATGTCTGAAATGTCCATCAAAAAAAATCCTTCTCAATCCAATCATCAAAGGTACATCAACATCATCAAGATACAAGTACATGTAAATCACGATCCATAAAATGATTCATGATACATCAAGGACATCATCAATAATCAATCATGTTGATCAAAACTAGGGGCAACCTAATTATGTTCATCACCTTCTCTTTGATCAAATCTGTATTTTTCATCATGAGAACATCTAATCAACTCCATACCATCAAAACATCTAATCATATCATGTATCAAAAATCAATCAATCAAATCATCCAATTGATCATCTAAGGTCAATTGAGTTATCCTACCATCCATTTGCTCATTGTGAGCACATCAAATCTCCTAACTCTAGATCTTGAGGAAGGAAAATCATTGTTTTGTCTCTCTAGATCTTGAGAGCAAAATATCAACCCATCAACTTATCCTATCAGATTGACATCAATATCAACCAAGTGATTTTGACTGACATCAAATGATACCAAACCACCATCAACTTATCCTATCAGATTGACATCAACATCTTATCAATCAAATCTTTTCTCATCAAATTCTCTCATGATCGGGGCAATTTCTAATTTCTATATCAAGAAACAAATCAAAATTTCCCAATCTCAACCAAATCAGCCACAATCATTTTGATTCATTTCTCGAGGGGACATGCAATCATATCATCATCAGATCATCAAATCAAGAGAATGATCATCAAATCACAGAGAAAGCTTTTATCAAAAAAATTTCCGTACATCAATCGAATGGGGCATCACATAAAGATCAATCATCATATCAAGGATTCATCATCAAAACGACCATCAAAGAACAACATCATATTAGAATGATCATCAAAACTGGATCAAGGGCATTAAATCAATTGAAATCTACATCAAGCTCATATCAAAAATCAAGGATCGACCATTGAAAGACATCAGATGAACATCAAAGATCGACCATCAATGAATCAAGACCTATCATCAGAAAGATCAAAGTATTATTTGAATTGACATGCGTCACACATCAACTCAAAGAGGGGCATTTGTAATCACCTAAAAATGGACAAAGATAATTTAATGATAAATCAAAGAAAATCAAGGACAAAATTGAAGCAATTGAATCACAATGCATTATTCGCCAATCAAAATTAAAATCAATTCTTAATTCGAGATAAATAAAAAATGAGAGTGTTTTAATAAAATGCAATCAAATCAAAGTGTAATTAAATCAAATAATTGTATGGTCTTGGATTAAATCAAATTCAACCCATTCAAGGGGTACATGGCTAAAATAAATCAGTTAAATCAATTAATAAATCTTAATTACTCTCAACAACCCAAAAGGAGAGGGACTTCAATCAACGAAATGAGATTTAAGGAAAGACATTCACATGGATCAAGCCAAATTCAATCTCAATCACTCAAAGTGAAAGAGCATCTTGTCCATTGATCTTGTCTACTTGTCCCAAGCTTTGAGGACACAAACTTTGCATTGTCTTCAAAGGGTGGAACCAAAGACTCAACCAATGCTTAATCATGATCAACTACACTACACCCCCTACCATTGGTAAAATCTATAAAAGGAAGACCAAAATCTTCATAATTCAAGAACCACACATCTGAGAATTGCATTGAACCTCTTGCAATTTGAGCTTAGAAAGACAATCTAGATTTAATTTAGCTTTCAAATTGGAATTGAACAATTAGTTTTAGCTTTAATCATTTATCTTTCTCATTCTAGGACTGTCATTAATGGAAGCTTGTTGAGAGCTTTGCATTAACATTCGTAGTTAGAGAACCATAGGATGCTTAATTGTCAATTTCTAGCTTAGATAGATTGCTATATTGTGGTTTATTTAGTTTCTATTTCATTTATTGTCAATACTAATCCTATGAAGATACTATTTCTGGTATACAATATATATTATTTTTTTAGTTTATATATAAAAATATATATTATATTATGCTTTTTATATTCAAAAAAACCAACACCAAAAAAAGGGATGGTGCCCCCTTAGTTGCCACATGACAACTAGTTGTCGTACGTTAGTGAAGGCTACCGTAGGAAGCAAAGGTTTTTGCCAGTAGCTTTGGCTATCGTGGCAACCCTTGAGGCTATTGGGGGCAGGTTGGGGGAGAGGCCCCCACCTCCCTCCTTTAATTTATATATTTTTTATTTTTATTTTATTTTTAAACCACAAAGACGTATATACATATATTTTTAACAGACAAATTGAGAGCCTAATTTACTTGATTTAATCTGTGTATTTTCTACAATCAACAAAAAATTGTTTTTCTAGTGTTTCTTTTAATAATTTCTCCAATCCCTTATCAGATCTAAATTTTCAAAAATGATATTTTGTAGATTTTCAAAGTAGGGTTTTACCAGGCACAATTTCTTCAACAGAATTTGATAAAAATAATTTTACAATAGAACAATATTCTAATTTTAACAATACTATCCATTCAAACCCTAATTGAAAATAAAGAAAAATTAAATTATGAAATTCATACAAACACCAAATTTCCTACCATTAATTTTCATAATTTCATCATGAAAGGAAATCACAAAAGAATCTATAATACCCAGATCTGATAGGCACGGCGAAGACAATCTTTCAAAAATACCAGAATTAACACTACAAGGTTTTCTAAATCCTACCTCAAACCACCAATTGAAAAAAATATGACGAAGACTAGAAACATAGAAAATCTAAACTTTAATAGAAAATTTCTCCACTTCAAATCTTCACCCAAATCTTCAAACATGTGTGTTGATAATAATGGTCAAGCCTTTTTGATATAGGAATTGAACCTAACATGCAAATTTTGGAACTCAACTCAACTTAACAACCTTGTTTTCATCAACTCCTAATTCCCTCAATTTCAATTTGTAACTCAAGTGTTTTTGTCTTCCTTGTTTCTGTCAACTCCCTTAATTCTCAATTAATTAATCTTTTGGGTATGTGCAAGATCATGAGGGGCCAAAAAGTGGTGATGTAAAAAAATCCACTTTTCACTCATCCAAAAGTGCATGAAAATGTATGTTGACTTTTTAGTAGGCCTGGGTGTCAGTACACCTAGGCAAATCTGACACCAAAGCACAAGCCTAATCAGGTACATGATTTGAAATTGGGTACATGATTTGAAATCGGGTACATGATTTGAAATCGGGTACCCGATATTTTCGAGTTGAAAAAATGGCAGGAGTAAATGAAAAAATTGAACTTTTATATATAATGTTTAAATATGTATTATATATAATTATAGATTAATTTATATATTTTATATTATAATATCTTAGGGGTTTTAAATTGTATTTCATATATATTTTATATTATAATATTTTATAAATTAATAAAAAAAATTATATATTAATATGTATTCTATATAATTATATTTAACGTTTATATTATATAAATATATGTACAAATTATATATATATATATATAACATTTAAAGGGTATTAAGGGGTATTATGTAAATATTTTAATATATTTTTTAATATATATTATAAATATAATTATATATTAATATATATTTTGTATTATAATATCTTAAAATATTTAAATTGTATGTCATATATATTTTATAGTATAATATTTTATATTAATCTATTTTTTATATATTAATATGTATTTTATATAAATATATTTAATGAGCTTATATTATATTTATATGTACAAATTATATATATATATAACGTTTAAGGGGTATTATGTAAATATTTTATATATATTTTAAAATGTATTATAGATATAATTATATATTAATATATATTTTATATAAGAATATCATATATATATATATATAAACTTTATAGATCATAATATTTAAATTGTATGTTGAAAGAGGTTATCGAGACTTCCTAGGGGTCCTAGTATGCCTTATCATGCGTTAGGACCCATAGGAAGTCCCCATGACCCCTTTTGAAATATTGGAATGCTCGAGTGTGTCTGAAGAGGTCCTATGACCCCTTTAGACACACTCAAGCATTCCAATGTGTTAAAAGGGGTCATGGGGACTTCCTAGGGGTCGTAACGCATTATAAGGCATACTAGGAACACTAGAAAGTCCACATGACCCCTTTTGACACATTGGAGCCCTCAAGTGTGTTTGAAGGGGTCGTAGGACCCCATCGAACACACTTGAGGGTTCCAATGTGTCAAAAGGGGTCATGGGGACTTCATAGGGGTCCTAGTATGCCTTATCATGTGTTAGGACCCCTAGAAAATCCCCATGACACCTTTGGACACATTAGAACCCTCAAGTGTGTCTTAAGAGGTCTTAGGACCCCTTTGGACATACTTGAGGGTTCAAATATGTCAAAATGGTTCATGGGGACTTCCTAGGGGTCTTAGTATGCCTTATCACATGTTAGGACCCCTACGAAGTCCCCATTACCCCATTTGACACATTGGAATGCTCGAGTGTGTCCAAAGGGGTGGTAGCACTTGAGTATTCCAATGTGTCAAAAGGGGTCATTGGGAACTTCCTAGGGGTCCTAACTCATGATAAGGCCTACCAGGACCCCTAGGAAGTCCCCATGACCCCTTTTGACACATTAGAATGCTCAAGTGTGTCTAACGGCATCATAGGACCCCTTAGGACACACTTGAGTGTTCTAATGTGTCAAAAGGGGTCACGTGGACTTCCTAGGGGTCCTAATGCATGATAAGGTGTATTAGGACCCCTAGGAAGTCCGCATGACCCCTTTTGACACATTGGAATGCTCAAGTGTGTCTGAGGGTGTCATAGGACCCCTTAGGACACACTTGAGTGTTCCAATGTGTCCATAGGGGTCACGAGAACTTCCTACGGGTCCTAATGCACAATAAGGCCTATTAGGACCCCTAGGAAGTCCCCATGATCCCTTTTGCCACATTTGAATGCACAAGTATGTTCAAAGTGTCTGTAGGACCCCTTATGACACACTTGATCATTCCAATGTGTCAAAAGTGGTCACGAGGACTTTCTAGAGGTCCTAACACATGATAAGGCCTATTAGGACCCCTAGGAAGTCCCCATGACCCCTTTTGACACATTTGAATGCTCAAGTGTGTCTGAAGGGGCCATAGGACCCCTTATGACACACTTGAGTGTTCCAATGTGTCAAAAGGGGTCATGGGGACTTCCTAGGGGTCCTAATGCATGATAAGGCCTACTAGGACCCCTAGGAAGTCCCCATGACCCCTTTTGACACATTTGAATGCTCAAGTGTGTTTGAAGGGGTTGTAGGACCTGTTAGGACACACTTGAGCATTCCAATGTGTCCATAGGGGTCACAGGGACTTCCTAGGGGTCCTAACACATGATAAGGCCTATTCGGACCCATAAGAAGTCCCCATGACCCCTTTTGACATATTTGAATGCTCAAGTGTGTCTAAAGGGGCTATAGGACTCCTTAGGACACACTTTAGTGTTCCAATATGTCCACAGGGGTCACAGTAACTTCCTAGGTGTCCTAACTCACTATAAGGCCTACTAGGACCCCTAGGAAGTCCCCATGACCCCTTCTGACACATTTAAATTCTCGAGTGTGCCTGTAGGGGCCATAGGACCTCTTAGGACACACTTGAGCATTTTAATATGTCCACAAGGGTCACAGGGACTTCCTAGGGGTTCTAACTCACGATAAGGCCTATTAGGACCCCTAGGAAGTCCATATGACCCTTTTTGACACATTTGAATGCTCAAGTGTGTCTAGAGGGGTTGTAGGACCCCTTAGGACACACTTAAGCATTTTAATGTGTCTACAGGGGTCATGGGGACTTCCTAGGGGTCCTAACACATGATAAGGCCTACTAGTACCCCTAGGAAGTTCCCATGATGCCTTTTGACACATTGGAATGCTCAAGTGTGTCCAAAGGCATCATAGGACACCCTTAGGACACACTTGAGTGTTCTAATGTGTCAAAAGGGGTCACAGGGACTTCCTAGGGGTCCTAACCTCTGATAAGGCCTATTAGGACCCATAGGAAGTCCACATGACCCCTTTTGACACATTGGAATTCTCAAGAGTGTCCAAAGGCATCGTAGGACCCTTTAGGACACACTTGAGCATTCCAATGTGTCAAAAGGGGTCACAAGGACTTCCTAGGGGTCCTAACACATTATAAGCCCTATTAGGACCCCTAAGAAGTCCTCATGACCCCTTTTGACACATTGGAATGCTCAAGTTTTTTTGAAGGTGTCGTAAGACCCCTTAGGACACACTTGAGCTTTCCAATGTGTTAAAAGGGGTCACGGGAACTTCCTAGGGGTCCTAACACATGATAAGGCCTATTAGGACCCCTAAGAAGTCCCCATGACCCCTTTTGATACATTGGAATGCTTAAGTGTGTCTAAAGGTGTCATAGGACCCCTTAGGACAGACTTGAGCATTCCAATGTGTGAAAAGGGGTCACAGGGACTTGCTAGGGGTCCTAATGTGCGATAAAGCCTATTAGGACCCCTAGGAAGTCCCCATGGCCCCTTTTGACACATTTGAATGCTTAAGTGTGTCTAAAAGGTCTGGAGGACCCCTTATGACACACTTGAGCATTCTAATGTGTCAAAAGGGGTCACGAGGACTTCCTAGGGTTCCTAATAGGTGATAAGGCCTATTAGGACCCCTAGGAAGTCCATGTGACCCCTTTTGACACATTTGAATGCTCAAGTATGTTTGAAGGGGTCGTAGGACCCCTTATGACACACTTCAGCATTCCAATGTGTCAAAAGGGGTCACAAGAACTTCTTAGGGGACCTAATGCACGATAAGGCCTAATAGGACCCCTAGAAAGTCCTCATGACCCCTTTTGACACATTTGAATGCTCAAGTGTGTTTGAAGGGGCCGTAGAACCCATTAGGACACACTTGAGCATTCCAATGTGTCCATCGGGGTCACGGGGACTACCTAGCTATCCTAACACATGATAAGGCCTATTAGGACCCCTAGGAAGTCCCCATGACCCCTTTTGACACATTTGAATGCTCAAGTGTGTCTGAAGGGACCATAGGACCCCTTAGGATACACATGAGAGTTCCAATGTGTTCACAGGGGTCACGAGAACTTCCTAGGGGTCCTAACTTGCAATAAGGCCTATTAGGACCCCTAGGAAGTCCCCATGACCCCTTTTGACACATTGGAATTCTCAAGTGTGTCTGAAGGTGTCATAGGACCCCTTAGGACACACTTGAGTGTTCTAACATGTCAAAAAAGGTCCCAGGGACTTCCTAGCGGTCCTAACACGTGATAAGGCCTATTAGGAACCCTATGAAGTCCCCATGACCCCTTTTCAAACATTGGAATACTCAAGTGTGTCTGAAGGCATCGTAGGAACCCTTAGGACACACTTAAGTGTTCTAATGAGTCCACAGGGGTCATGGGTGTTAGGAATAAGGTGTCTCAACCTTGGATAATTCCTATTCTTATTATTTGTTTTGTAAATGTATTTTTTGCAAATAATGTAATTAAGTGTGAGTGTACATGTCTAGTTGGCATGTTGATGTGTCGGCATCTTGTGTGTAAGGAGATCAGGATTGAAATTCTCATGACAGATTCCTATGATGCGTAAGAACTATTTAAGGAATGTGCTATGATAGGTGTAAGAGCATCTTATGACTTGGGCCTATTTGGGCACCCAAGAAGAATTGGTTGGTGTGTGTAAGAGAATATGCCAAAAATAGGTTGGTATGACAGATTCTCTTACACTTCTCTTGTGACCGTTATTTTTGGTAGATTCTATGACAAGCTGTCATAGTCTATTCTAGGGATGGATGCCTATTCTTGGGATTGCATGTAAAAACTTTGTACATGTGGCTTTGTGCATGGGTCTTGGTGGTTGTGCCTATTTTTGGGTCTAGAGGACTCTATATATATGATGCTGCTCCTATGGGAGAGAGATAACAAAAATTTAAGTCTTGTTGGCTTTGTCTCTCATCTCCTGAAAGAACTTGCATTGCAAGTGTATTGTAATCTTTGTGTTGAAGATAATACATTGTGCAGGTTTTGGAGTGCTAGGGTTTTTTACCAAAAGGTTTTCCCCAGGGTATATCATTGTGTCATTCTCTATTTTTTTGTATGTATGGTATGTGGTTGCAATATCTTTGTTAAAGTAGTTAACGAATCTGAAATTGTAAGGATTTATAAGAATTTTCACAATACTCTCCTATAGAGATTAGCGTAGGAAGCTGTTTCCGCACCTGAGTTTCCTTACAACGGGGACTTCCTAGGGGTCCTATCACACAATGAGGCCTATTACAACCCCTAGGAAGTCCCCATGACCCCTTTTAACACATTTAAATGCTCAAGTGTGTTTGAAGGGGACATAAGACCCCTTAGGACACACTTGAGCATTCCAATATGTCCACAGAGGTCACAGGGACTTCCTAAGGGTCCTAACTCATGATAAGGCTTATTAGGACCCCTAGGAAGTCCCCATGACCCCTTTTGACACATTAGAATTCTCAAGTGTGTCCAAAGGCATCATAGGACCCCTTAGGACACACTTTAGTGTTCTAATGTGTCGAAGGGGGTCACGAGGACTTCCTAGGGGTCCTAACATGTGATAAGGCCTATTAGGACCCCTAGGAAGTCCCCATGACCCCTTTTGACACATTGGAATGCTCAAGTGTGTCTGAAGGCATTGTAGGACCCCTTAGGACACACTTGAGTGTTCCAATGTGTCCACAGGGGTCACGGGGACTTCCTAGGGGTCCTAATGCTCAATAAGGCCTCATAGGACCCCTAGGAAGTCCCCATGATCCTTTTTGCCACATTTGAATGTACAAGTGTGTACAAAGTGTCCATACAACCCCTTATGACACACTTGAGTATTCCAATGTGTCAAAAGGGGTCATTGGGACTTCCTAAGGGTCCTCACATGTGATAAGGCCTATTAGGACCCCTAGAAAGTCCCCATGATCCCTTTTGACACATTTGAATAGTCAAGTGTGTATGAAGGGGCCGTAGGGCCCCTTATGACACACTTGAGCATTCTAATGTGTCAAAAGGGGTCACGGGGACTTCCTAGGGGTCCTAATGCATGATAAGGCCTACTAGGACCCCTAGGAAGTCCCCATGGCCACTTTTGACACATTTGAATGCTCAAGTGTGTCTGAAGGGGCCATAGTACCCATTAGGACACACTTGAGCATTCCAATGTGTCCATAGGGGTCACGAGAACTTCCTAGGGGTTCTAACATGTGATAAGGCCTATTCGGACCCTTAGGAAGTCCCCATGACCCCTTTTGAGACATTTGAATGCTCAAGTGTGTCTGAAGGGGTCGTAGGACCCCTTAGGACACACTTGAGTGTTCCAATATGTCCACAAGGGTCACAGGGACTTCCTAGGGGTCCTAACTCATGATAAGACCTACTAGGACCCCTAGGAAGTCCCCATGACCCCTTCTGACATATTTAAATGCTCAAATGTGTCTAAAGGGGTCGTAGGACCCCTTAGGACACACTTGAGTGTTCCAATGTGTCCACATGGGTCACGAGGACTTCCTAGAGGTCCTAACTCATGATAAGGCCTATTAGGACCCCTGGGAAGTCCTCATGACCCCTTTTAACACATTTGAATTCTCAAGTGTGTCTAAAGGGGCCGTAGGACCTCTTAGGACACACTTGAGCATTCCAATGTGTCCACAGGGGTTACGAGGACTTCCTAGGGGTCCTAACATGTGATAATGCCTACTAGGACCCCTAGGAAGTCCCCATGACCCCTTTTGACACATTGGAATGCTCAAGTGTGTTTGAAGGTGTCGTAAGACCCCTTAGGACACACTTGAGCATTCTAATATGTTAAAAAGGGTCACGGGGACTTCCTAGGGGTCATGGGGACTTCCTATGGGTCCTAACATGTGATAAAGTGTACTAGGACCCCTAGGAAGTCCCCATGACCCCTTTTGACACATTTCAACACTCAAGTGTGTCCCAAGTAGTTGTATGACACCTTAGGACACACTTGAGAGTTCTAATGTGTCGAAAGGGGTCATGGGGACTTCTGAGGGGTCTTAACATATGATAAGACGTACTAGGACCCCTAGAAAGTCTCCATGACATTTTTTGACACATTTCAACATTCAAGTGTGTCCCAAGGGGTTGTATAATCTCTTAGGACATACTTGATGGTTATTGTGTATCAAAAGGGGTCATGGAGACTTCCTAGGGGTCCTTGTACACCTTATCACATGTTAGGACCCCTAGGAAGTACTGATGACCTCTTTTGACACATTTCAACATTGAAGTGTCTGAAGGGGTCGTATGACACCTTAGGACACACTTGAGTGTTGAAATGTGTCAAAAGGGGTCATGGGGACTTCCTAGGGGTCCTCGTACGCCTTATCACATGTTAGAACCCCTACGAAGTCCCCATGACCCCTTTTGACACATTATAACTCTCAAGTGTGTTCTAATGTGTCATACAACCCCTTGGGACACACTTGAGTGTTGAAATGTGTCAAAAAGAGTCATCCATACTTCCTAGGAGTCCTAACACATGATAAGGCATACTAGGATGCAGGAAGTCCCTATGACCCCTTTTGACACATGAGAACACTCAAGTGTGTCCTAAGGGATTATATGACCCCTTGGGACACACTTGAGTGTTGAAATGTGTCAAAAGAGCTCATGGGGACTTCTTAGGGGTCCTAGTATGCCTTATCATGTGTTAGGACCCCTAGTAAGTCCCCATGACCCCTTTCGACACATTAGAACTCTCAAGTGTGTCCTAAGGGGTCATATGACCCCTTGGGAAATAGTTGAGGGTTGAAATGTGTCAAAAGGGGTCATCAAGACTTCCTAGGCATCCTAACATGGGATAAGGTGTACTAGGACCCCTAGGAAGTTCCCATGACCCCTTTCAACACATTAGAACACTCAAGTGCCCTAAGGTGTCATATAACCCCTTGGGACACACTTGAGTGTTAAAATATGTCAAAATGGGTCATGGGGACTTCCTACGGGTCCTAGTATGCCTTATCACATGTTAGGACCCCTACGAAGTCCACATGACCCCTTTCGACACATTAGAACTCTCAACTATGTCCTAAGGTTTAATAAAACTACTTGGGACACACTTGAGTGTTGAAATGTGTCAAAAAAGATCATCAATACTTCCTAGGAGTCCTAACATGTGATAAGGCATACTAGGATGCCTAGGAAGTCACCATGACCCTTTTTGACACATGAGAACACTCAAGTGTGTCCTAAGGGATTATACGACCCCTTGGGACAAACTTGAGTGTTGAAATGTGTCAAAAGAGGTCATTGGGACTTCCTAGGGTTCTTAGTACACCTTATCACATGTTAGGACCCCTAGGAAGTCCCCATTACCCCTTTCAACACATTAGAACTCTCAAGTGTGTCCTAAGGGGTTATATGACCCCTTGGGACACACTTGAGTGTTGAAATGTATCAAAAGGGTCATCGGGACTTCCTAGGGGTCCTAACATATGATAAGGTGTACTAGGACCCCTAGGAAGTGCCCATGACCCCTTTCAACACATTAGAACACACAAGTGTGTTTTAAGGGGTCATACAACCCCTTGGAACACACTTGAGTGTTGAAATGTGTCAAAAAGGGTCATGGGGACTTCCTAGGGGTCCTAGTACGCCTTATCATGTGTTAGGACCCCTAGGAAGTCCCCATAACCCCTTTTGACATATTAGAACTCTCAAGTGTGTCATAATGGGTCATACGACCCCTTGGGACACACTTGAGTGTTGAAATGTGTCAAAAGGGGTCATGAAGACTTCCTAGGGGTCCTAACACTTGATAAGGCATATTAGGACCCCTAGGAGTCCCCATGACCCCTTTCAACACATTAGAACTTTCAAGTGTGTCCTAAGGGGTCATACGACTCCTTGGGACACACTTGAGTGTTGAAATCTATCAAAAGAGATCATCGGTACTTCCTAATGGTCCTAACACATGATAAGGTGTACTAGGACCCCTAGGAAGTCCACATGACCCCTTTTGACACGTGAAAACACTCAAGTGTGTCCTAAGGGGTCATATGACCCCTTGGGACACACTTGAGTATTGAAATATGTTGAAAGGGGTCATGGGGACTTTGTAGGGGTCCTAATGCATGATAAGGCATACTAGGACCCCTAAGAAGTCCCCATGACCTCTTTTGACACATAAGAACACTCAAGGGTGTCCTAAGGGGTCATATGACCCCTTGGGACACACTTGAGTGTTGAAATGTGTCAAAAGGGGTCATGGGGACTTCCTAGGGGTCCTAGTATGTCTTATCATATGTTAGGACCCCTCAGAAATCCCCATGACCCTTTTCGACAAATAGAACTCTCAAGTTTGTCCTAAGGATTCATCGACCCCTTGGGACACACTTGACTATTGAAATGTGTCAAAAGGGGTCATCGGGACTTCTTAGGGGTCTTAACATGTCATAAGGCATACTAGGACCCCTGGGAAGTGCCCATGACCCCTTTCGACACATTAGAACACTCAAGTGTATCCTAAGGGGTCATACAACCCCTTGGGACACACTTGAGTGTTGAAATGTGACAAAAGGGGTCATGGGCACTTACTAAGGGTCCTAGTATGCCTTATCATGTGTTAGGACCCCTAGGAAGTCCCCATGACCCCTTTTAACACATTAGAACTCTCAAGTGTTTCATAAGGGGTCATACAACCCCTTGGGACACACTTAAGTGTTTAAATGTGTCAAAAAGAGTTATCGGGACTTCCTAAGGGTCCTAATGCATGATATGGCATACTAGGACCTGTAGGAATTCCTGCTAACCCCTTTTGACATGTGAGAACACTCAAGTGTGTCCTAAGGGGTCATACGGCCCCTTGGGACAAATTTAAGTGTTGAAATGTGTCAAAAGGGGTCATGGGGACTTCCTAGGGGTCCTAATGTGTGATAAGGCGTACTAGGACCCCTATGAAGTCCCCATGACCCCTTTAACATATTTCAACACTAAAGTGTGTCCCAAGGGGTCATACGACCCCTTGGGACATAATTGAGTGCTCTAATGTGTTGTCGGGGGTTACACCAGACCTAAGGGGTCCTAGTACACTTTCTCAAGCCTTAGGACCCTTAGGAACCCTCTATGACCCCTTTTGAAATGTTTTGGATGCCTTATATTTGTGTAATTAACCTATGTATTAATATGTCCTATATAATATATATATTATATATATACTATACTTGATTTTATTATATATACAACAGTATTTTATAAATATATATAATACATATCATATATATATATATATATATATATATATAATTATAATATATATATATATAGTATATATATATATATATATATATATATTATAATATAAAATATATATTACATACAATTTAAATATGAAGATATCATGTGATATATTGTAAAATACATATTAATATATAATACATATAAAATAATATATAATATATGATGTATAATGTAACATTTAATATTAATATATATTATATAATATTTAATGTAAAATGTATATTATATAATATTTAATATATAATAGATATTATGTAATATTTAATATATATAATATATAATCTAATATATAATTTTTGATATATAATATATTGAAGTATGGAGAAATTGGAGGAGAAAAGGGAGGGAAAATTTAAAATTCAAAATTCTGCCAGAATTTTCGGGTACCCGAAAAAATCAGGTACCCGATTAGGCTCGGTATTGCTTTGTGCACCAAACCTACTTGGTCAACTCTTCAAATGTCACAAAAATGTGTTTTTCCCCTGTTTCTCTAAGTTCCAGACTTCAACCATGTAGCTGACAATTTTTTTTTCACCCAAATTTGATGAAATGAAAAGGGTATTTTAAGGAGATTATCAGCTTTCTATCGATATAATTGCTGTCAAATTTTGAATTCGGTAAGTAATTATTAGTTATTTTCTAATTGAGTTACCTATAAAGTGTTGATTTATGTACTGATTGAAAAATGACTATAACTTTCAGATGGTATAATATTTTTGAAATCTAAAAAATGTGTCACATTCTATGCTTCGCCTACTATAAGGAAAAATAAATAAAAATTGAATTTTGTAAATTTTTGAATGAGTTAAGGTGGTCAGACACGGGAATTTTTTAATTCTGAAAATGTTGTAGCAAAAAATTCATAACTAATTGTTTTTTTGGAATAAAATTACAGAAAAATATGTGTCACATCCAGGCATGAGTCTACTACTTATATATAAAATCTTATAAAAAAAATTATCATTTGATCATGATTAAGGTGGTCAGACATACACGTACTTCTTATTTTTTTCCTAAAATTTGTGTATCGTTGTATTGAAATCTATACTTTCCACCAATTATATTAATTTTTTTATAGAAAAGGCCTAGTAGTTTAGAAACTAGATTCAATTTCCTACAGATTCTATTCTTACAATTTTTGGTATTAGGTTGATAGCTAGTTCAAATTTTCACGTCAAGTTGACTAACCCTGATTTGTTGATTTTTCATTGCCACTTAAGGGCATAGTTTGGCCCCTCATGATCTTGCACATACCCTTTTCTTGATTTATTCTAATTGATTTGTGCAACCAAATTGCATTAAATTAAATTAAATTAATATCATTTAGTCTAATGTTATTTTCCACATGATAATTTATTTTTAATTAATGAATTATCTTTTATTTGAAAAATTAAATTTTATAATTAATTAAATCTTAAAAAAGAATGTATTTAATTAATCTTCTTTAATTAAATACTTTTATTTCCACAATAAGTTTTTTGTTAGAAGTATAATCTTTCCTTGGTGAATATATTATAAACCAAGGTAGTTTAGTTTAGTTTATTTATTATGTAAGTAGGAGATTCCTATAGAATCCCTACATGAACACTTGTCCCCTTTTCCATGTGTGGAGGACATAATATTTATTTGTAATTTCCTTTTATTCCTAGATTCCTCCTTAAGAGGAAATAGCACAAGTGGCTCACACACTTATGAATGTGGCTTACATGCACATGGGAGTTACTTTTTGAACTCCTTCACTTATCTCTACATATAGAGATATTTCTCCACACACTTATCAATCTTTTTCACACAACTCTCTCAATTTCTCTCTTTCATAGTTCTATCATATTGTATTGAGCTAAGTGCTCATATTCTCTCTCTCTCTTTGGGCTTTTCATGCCTCATTCATAATTCACAAGGGGTTTTCTTAGCTTTCCCCTTTCAAATCCTTGTCTCCTCTTTACTTTGTTGGTGTATGCTCCTAGTTATTGTGCAAATTCATGGTATTGTTTCCTAACTCCTTGCTCTTGGATTAAACAATTTCCTATTTTGTTCTTTATCATTTTTATCATGGTATCAGAGCAGGTTGGTTTAATCTCATTTTGAGTGTACAGGTGGTGGAACTACCATATCTTGGAGCACTCCATATTGGAGAATCTTGAGAGAGATTTCACTAATTTATTTTTTAATCTTATTAATTTGGTAAAAAATCAAAAAATTTAGGGTTGGTTGGTTTACCGCCAAACCCAGTTTATATAGTTGGTTATTATTACATGCATACGTTTCAAATCTATTCTTTCAAATTTATTCCTTTGGTTCATAGTGGTTTTTGATTGTTAAATCATTATCGTAAGTCAAAGTTTTTAAAAAATATTTATTCTTATTTCAGTTACATGCTATTTCATTCACTTTAGTAATTTTAGTTTCTAAGTTAGCTCTCTGGATGCATTTTTTTTGGTATGCATACATTTTTTTCCTATTGCATATCATCATAATTTCTATTTCATTGCATGAATAGATTCTTTTTTTCAAAATTACAATAATTTATAATATACTCATTTCTTGCTCTGCATCTGATAGAATATTTTATAATTTCTAATTTCGGCTCTTACTGACTCCTTAATCATTATCAGTTACATGCATTTGTTTTCATGCGGTTATCATTCATTCTGTTGCATATTCTTGTGCGTACCTTTTTTTTGAAAACTTGTTTTTTAGTCTGGTAAAAAAAAAAATTTGCATTCCTTGTGAATCTAGACTGGGGATTCACGATTTGTTCTTGTTTTGCCCTTCTTGTTTCATTTGGTTCTGATTCTTCTTGAGTTTTAAGCGGTGAATGTATTGAAATCCTTTTTAAAGATCTAATTGTTTTGCATATAGCCTATCTTTGGTCTCTTTTTTACGAGATCTAGAATTTTAGTTTAGTTTTTTTAACACCTTTGAATATTCCTTGCGTTGTATGCTACTTGGTGTGTCGCCGAAGAGAAACCTTCCTTTGTGCAGCCAGCCTTTGTTACCGTAGTTTCTAATATCCTTGCTTGAATGCAAAGTTCTTTTTTCAGTTTTAGGGCTTATTAAATATCTAGTTCATTTCTCGCAGAGTTTAGATTATTGCTATTGTTAATTCATTAACCATTCCTTTGCAGTGTTGACCGTGCTTTTTTGCTTGCCTTAGATCGGTACCAGAGGGTACAAGTTTAGTTTATTTCCTATATTAAAATCTCTGTTTGTATTTGGTTTTTTTTCATTCCATTCTATCATTCTTGTTTCTTTTTGCTTGCAGTTATTTGAGGAAGCGTGGAAATAGATCTCTCTCCTCCTATTTTTTTTCCTTGTCTCTCTAAACCCTCTTGCGTCGTGGTTGATTGCATGCTTTGATAGCGGTGATTTGCAATTACAGCCGCAACATTCACATTTTTGTCTACCCTGTTGCTTGATTAATCTTGTTTGTTTTTTTGCTTGCGCTAGCTCTTGCATTCAGTTGGTTGTTTGTTTTGCCCCTTCCTTAATCCCGTTGCTCATAAACCCGCTCTGTCAAGTTTGCAAGATATCGGCATCTTTTCTATCGTTGCATGTTTATGATTAGCATGCACTGTGGTTTGTTTCTTTCTGCCCGCTGTTTGAATGTGGACCGCTGCAATCCCAAAAAATTATCCGCTGCATGCATTGTATACATTTTCTTTATCATTTCATCTAGCGTTATCATTGCATCTTTGCATGCATTTTTTTTCTGCCTGTAATTTTATATTGGTCTAGTTTCGGTTGCGATTAATTATCTTTGTATTCGAAGAGCTCTGTTGATATATATATCTCTGGTTTTCCTTTCCTGTAAAGCAAGCTTAGCAAGCTTAATTAATATATAGATAGTTCTCTTTTGCTAGTGTCGATTTCAAGGGAAAGTAATTAGGTTTTAATTAATATTCGACGTATCTGCATTGTTACCAAGTTTATTGGAAAGTTTTGTGTATCTCATTGGAGGATTTGCGTGCTGCTCGGTTTTTCATTTGTACTGGTCGCTGGATTTTTTTCATTGAGATCTTTGATAACTGGCATTACCCCTTAACCAATACAATAAAATCTTGAGACCAGCTTTTTCATTTGTACTGGTCGCTGGATTTCTTTCATTGAGGCAGCTTGTATTTCGTTTGGATCTATTATTTATAGAGCTTGTAATTTCTCTCTATATTTTAGCTTCTCAGCCGGTTTTTTATTGGTTGTTTACCCTTTTTCAGCATCTTTTTTTGTTTCTTCTATAGCTATCGATTTCTCTAACATTTTTTGCAGGTACCTTCCTTGCATGTCATTTTACCTGCATGCAAGTTCTTTGCATGTAAGGTATTCAACACTTGCATAATATTCTCAGTCACTAAAGTCTTTTTTAATTAGAATTTTAATTAGAAAGTTTTAATATTTGTTATTTATTAATGTTTTTTGTGAATTTGTCATTAAAATTAGTTTCTTAAAGATTTAGATTTTTCAATATCCTTTTTAATCAATATTTGTCATTAATTTAGATTTTTTCAATAACTTTTTTTAATCAATTTTTCTCATTGAGGTTTATTAAAGACATTTAGTTCTTTATTGCATGTTAAGGTGTGATAATTTAACCTTTTTCATTATATTTATAAGTAAGTTTTTTTAAGCATTTTGTTTAAATTTTTTTTCATTAATTCATAGAGCCTTTTTTAAATTAGTTTACCACTTATCTTATATCAATCTGGTTTTTTCTTCTAACATCTTGCAGGTTTAGATTAGTTTTATCTCTTCTAGTATTTTAGTTCCACTAACGTTTCATTGCAGGTTGTAACCCTCTTTATAGCTTTTACATTAATCTTATATCAAGTTTTTTGTTAAATTCAGGCATACCTTTAATTTTTTTTTCCTAAATATTTTTTCGTACTCCTTTCAAATAAGGGAGATTTTTTTTCCCTTCTTGTTTCCCTGTCCATTCTGCCTTATTCCTGCATCCATCATGTCTACCCTAATGCCTGAGATCAAACTGACTAGCACCAACTATCATGACTGGAAAACCCACATGACCTGGATATTCAGATTCTATCATCTGTTAGACGTTGCCACTAATGCCAAGCACTAAACCTCCTACCACTGCTTCTCAAGCTGACCAAGATGCTTGGCAAGCTAAGAATGATGAAGCACTTGGTTTAATCGGCATATCCCTAAGCCCCGAACTGTATGTCCTTGATTCCTCCTATACAGAAGCCCATCAGGCTTGGACATCCTAAAAAACACCTATGACAGTGCAGATGAAACAAGAAAGATTCAACTCCAAGATCAGTTAGAAGACCTTAGATATTCTGATTTTAATTCTGTTGATGATTTCTTGCTCAAGTTTGATTCTATTAAAAATTTACTCACTGGATTACAAGTTCCTCTTTCTGATTTAAGGATAATTCATATTATAATTCGTAAATGTTTACTAGGCAGTTTCAGCAATTTATCACTAATATCTATTCTCAGTTAGCTATTCCTTCCTTAGCAACTCAATTAACTTATGCTATTTTTCAAAACTATGTTGCGTCAAGAGGAGGCTAAACTAATTCAATTTGGTATATTGAAATCTCATGAACATGCTTATGTTTCTCAATCTAATAATAATATGCATAGACCTAGTAATAATTCTAATAACAATCAAAATAATCAGAGATCATAACAATTCCAACTATAATCAAAATCATCAAAATAATAATAATAACAATAATAATAACCATTCAAATAGGCCTTATTGCACTTATTGTGGTAAAAATGGTCATTTAATTCATAATTGTTTTAAGAAACAGAAAAATGATCAACCAAATTCTCAAAATTACTCTAATGGAAATCAATCTTGTTCTGCTTTTACTACCTATTTTAAAGCACCTAAATGGATTATTGAGCGTAATGCATCTCAACATGTTACTTCTAATAATGTTGTCTTTGATTTTTATTGAACCTGATACATCTAACATTCCAATTCAATTGGCTAATAATGACAGTTGCAAAGTTGAAGGTTTAGAGATGTGTCTATTCCAAATGGTAAATTACATAATGCTCCCTATGTATCCTTTGATGAAATACTTGATGAAGAAAATGACATTATATCCACTTTCCTAGATGTGACCTTACCTTCCTTGCATAAAACTACTTCTCATGACCTATCCATTATTTATTTTCCTAATCCTACTGTTTGTGCAGAAAATATGCATCCTAATCTTTTTGAAATTTTTGATGAAACTAATGCAAATGATGATATTCAAAGTAGTTTTGATTCTAATCCTAAAGATACTGCTAGAAATGACATACATGCTTTTGATAATGATTTATATTATTCTGATTTTGAAGATTTAAATTATACTTTTGATTCTAAGGAAAATGTTGATGTTTCAAATTATGTTGCAAATGCTGCTTATAATTTTAATGTTTCAAATGATCCTTATAGTACTTTTGATGATGATTCAAGTTCTATTTTACCATGAATGATGATTCTGCTTATGATGTTGGTTATAATTCAAATTTTGGTTACAATATGTTTGATTTAAATTCTGGTCATAATTCAAATTTTGGTTCTAATACCTTTGATTCAAATTCTGATTCTAATACTTTTGATTCAAATTTTGGTTATAATTTAAATTATGGTTATCATTCAAATTTTGGTTTTGATACCTTTGACTCAAATTCTTGTTATAATACCTTTGATTCTGATTCTAATAATGATGCAAAATTTCTATTAAATTCTGAAAGTTATTATCCAGATTATACATTTACTAATTCAAATCTAGGTGGGCAATCCACTAGAAGTACTTATTTTCTAGATTCAGGTTATAATGATGCAGATTATGAAGACACTCCTTTTGACAACTTGGACCAACAGCAATGTGAATCCACATCTTTAAAGCATTCAGATTTTGCTCACTCACCATAGCTACATAAGAAGTTCAGTTTAAACAAAGAAAGTGCCTCACAACCATGAACATGTTGCAGATTACTGTAATAATTTGGGTCCTCATACCCATCAAGCTCATTTCCCCAAGTAAAGATTAAAGGGGGATGTTAGAAGTATAATCTTTCCTTGGTGAATATATTATAAACCAAGGTAGTTTAGTTTAGTTTTATTATGTAAGTAGGAGATTCCTATAGAATCCCTACATGAACACTTGTCCCCTTTTCCATGTGTGAGGACATAATATTTATTTGTAATTTCCTTTTATTCCTAGATTCCTCCTTAAGAGGAAATAGCACAAGTGGCTCACACACTTATGAATGTGGCTTACATGCACATGGGAGTTACTTTTTGAACTCCTTCACTTATCTCTACATATAGAGATATTTCTCCACACACTTATCAATCTTTTTCACACAACTCTCTCAATTTCTCTCTTTCATAGTTCTATCATATTGTATTGAGCTAAGTGCTCATATTCTCTCTCTCTCTTTGGGCTTTTCATGCCTCATTCATAATTCACAAGGGGTTTTCTTAGCTTTCCCCTTTCAAATCCTTGTCTCCTCTTTACTTTGTTGGTGTATGCTCCTAGTTATTGTGCAAATTCATGGTATTGTTTCCTAACTCCTTGCTCTTGGATTAAACAATTTCCTATTTGTTCTTTATCATTTTTATCATTTTTTAATTAAAACTTTAAATTTAATAAATGTATCTAATTAATTTATATTAATTGAATACTCTCACTTTTAAAATTACCATATATAGCAAGATCTAATTTATTTAAATCACATAATTAATCTAAATAAATTGTTTAATTATAACAAACATATCAACCAACTGTAATACCCCAAAAATGGGTTATAGGTTCATTAACCTCCTACATCGACACATCAAACGAAATCGACATCAAAGTCCTAACCTAAGGCACATCTGAATATTATCAAATCTTAATTGATTATCTCAAAATCTGCATTGGGGAATATTTCTTATTCCTATTTATCCTAATTATCTTTAATTTAATGATTATTTGGCGATAAATCCTATTTATCCTAAATTTTGATTAATTGAATATTCTAAATATTTAATTAATTAGATTTAATACTGCCACTTAATTATTTAATTAGATTTAATTATATTCATTCCTAAATTATATTATTTTGACAATAAATTAAATATCCTATGACTAATTGATTAAATTCTTATTTAATTAATTAATGTCAATTGTCAAATTTAATAATATATTTTTTGAATAAAAGTTTGATTTAATAATTGATTAACCCATAAATCAATTATTTTATTCTTAAAATCAGTTAAGTTGAGAATAAATCACTTTATTTATTTATTTAATTCATAAATATTATGCACATTCAAAAAGCAGTTAAGCTTGAAATCAGCAAATCAATTCAAGTTGTTTTAAAAATAAACTCAACTCTGATTTGAGTTAAAAAGTTGTTTTTGCATGATTTTGTAAATTAATTATCTTTTATTCTTTGATAACTCAAAAATCAACCTGAGTTTATCTGAGTCATTTATGGCCTTTTCTATGCATCCCCAAAGCCTTGGATTTCTATAAAATCAAGGCTTCATCTCTTCACAAATCATCTCACAAGTTTGCATACTTGCTCTGCCAAAATCATCTCTCAGAATTTGCAAACTTATGTTGGCGAATTGGCATTTGAAGAATTGAAGCTTCTTTGCAAATCAATAATTTTTGGTGAGATCAATCTTGTTTTAGTTTCATATCATTTAGCATATCATTGTTAGTTTGCATTAATATCAATTTTTTTTTTATCTAGAATAGGTTCATATCAATTTTTTATCATAATTGCATAGAAAAATCAAAAATATAAATTCATTTGCATCTAATTCATATCTAGATTTTGCATTCAAATCCTTCGTTTAGGTGTCATCAAGGTCACTGATCTCGGTATAATCTGAGAATTAATTTTTATTTCACTACATGATTTTGATTTTAGCTAACCTCTAATGTTTTACTGAAGTGTTGTGTCTACAGACAGGTACAAAATTCACACACACCAACTAGAAATCAACTGAACTAATAAAACCATAACCATGCTCAAGGGAAAGATTATGAACTCACATCACCTAGACAAATTTGGGAAGGGTAAAATATCATACACTTGTCTACTATTTCAGGACAATAGAATGGCTTAGGTTGGGATTTGGATCTGAACATTATCTACCCTCTATTACCATTGAGACATGTGATAGGGCATGCTCATCCTGATAATTTAGGAAAGTCAATGCTTGGTACTCGCAAACCTATATAAAAGAAAAGCATGTACATACATGTATATATAACAAGAAATGATAGGGCTCAGGACATCGTGTGGATCCCGCAAGTAGGTAACTATGACTTTGTACCTCAACCATATCAAATACGTCAAAAAAGAAAGTAAAAGCATACATGATAGTCATACACATGCAAGTATGGGGTAAGTAAAATCATAACCATAAGAATCATTTTAAACATATAAATAATCATCATCAAAGTAACTAACATCATCTAACTGCATATATATAATATCCATAATTATCCAATCATCAAAATCACCATGTAATATCATACATCCAAAACCACATATTAACTTAAATAATCAAAGCACACATAAAAGTAGCCTAAAAGAGTTTGGCAATATAAAACTAAAAAAAAAATATGGGTGGGAACTACATCTACCCCCCCAGAATTAGGCTTACTCTTGGAATCCTACAAACAAATAGGGATATAAATCTCATAATCTCAGTACATTTTCCCAAGTCATTGATGACTCATCAATAGGGTCCCATTAGACCCTTACCTAATTGATGATATGATCCCTAAGGGTCATATCTCATTACTAAAGTATGTGAACGGGCTCCAAATCTAGTTGCATTTCCTCTACCTACAAAGCATTATATCCAAGTAGATGTGCAAAATATGGTATATATTGTCTAAGTACTAAAACATGGAAAACATCATGAATATGAGACAAGATGGGTTACAAAGAAAGACGGTAGGAAACTGGTCCTATCCTCTCAAGAATCTCAAAAGGGCCAATGAAACAAGGTGCCAACTTTGAACCCTTTCCATAACCAATCAGACTCTTATGTGGACACACTCTCAAAAACACCTTAACAACAACAATAAACTAGTTGTCCACTTTATGAGCATCTATATATTTCTTTTTTTGGTCCTGAGTTATGGTCACATGCTCACAGATGTGCTCCACCTACTGCTCCATATCTTGAAGCATCTCAGGACCTAATAGAATATGATCCTCTAGTATATCCCAACTCTAAGGTGTATGACAAGGATGACCATACAAAGCCTGAAAAGGTGACATACCAATTGAACTATGATACCCATTGTTGTAGGAAAACTTGACCAAATATAAATAGTCTTCCCATTGAGTCTGTATATCCATGACATACATCCTTAACATATCCTCAAGCACCTGATTAACTCACTTTGTTTGACCATCGGTCTCAAGGTGATATGTCAAACTAAAATTTAGCTATGCTCCAAGGTCAGGTTGCAAGGAAGTCCAAAATGCATAAGTGAATATTTCATCCCTATCTGATATAGTCATGTGGGGAATGCCATGTAGCCTCACAATATCCTTCATAAAGACTCTAGCTATTTTATTTGTTGTATAGGATTCTCTTATAGGAGAAACATGTGCCACTTTGGTCAATCATTCAATGGTAACCATGATGGTATCATGTCTATAGAGATTCATAGGAAATCCTATGATGAAGTCCATCGAGATGATATCCCATTTCCATGATGGAATGAGATTAGGTTGTAAAAGTCTTGCTGGATGCTGGTGGTCTTCCTTAACCCTCTGACACTCTAGACATCTAGCCACAAAATAAAAAATGGCATGTTTCATACCAGACCAATAGTATAGCTTTCGAAGCTCCGCTTACATCTTCTTGATACCTGGTTATACCAAGTAAGGTGCACGATGAGCCTTAGATAAGATCGAGGTATGAAGATCATCTAATAGGAGTACA